>JAOTAX010000197.1:15667469-15680813 GCA_025629825.1 Erythroxylum guanchezii
TGTTATTCGCGCTCTTCCCTTTCTAGTACAGCAGCATCTGCTCGGCCATCGCAAACTCATGACGTCTCGGAGCTCCGAGCCACAGTGGACACATTGAGGGAGCAGCTACTTAATCAAAATGAGCAGCTACTTACTCAACGTCAGCAGCATATGGAGGAGATAGCTAAGATGAGAGACCAGATTAGTCTGCAGATGAGAGAACAGCTGCGAGCAGAGACGACTCAACAGTTGATGGCGGAGATGCGGACGGAGCTGGAGCAGGTTTCAAAGATAAGAGAGTCGATGGAGCAGATGGAGCAGGCAGTTAAGAGGAGAGAGGAGATGGAGCAGCTTATTAAGATGAGAGTGGAGGTGGAGCAGATGACTAAGGAGAGACAGCACATGGAGCAGATGGCTCAGCTTAGGCAGGAGATGGAAATGTTAAAGAGGGGGGGAAACAGTTCAGAGCATCCATGATAACTACGACATTAGCATAACATTGTCATTTGTTTTCAATTAAGAAACATAAGATTTGTTCTTTCTTATTTTTGTTAAACATATAAATTGAATTCTTTATATGTTTTATTATTTATTATTTTTCTCATAAAACAAACTATATATACAAATTAATATATTGTGAACAACGAATATAACGTAATACAAATAAATAAAGTATATATTAACAACAAACCAACATAATAAAAAAATTTATTATACGCACTTACCGACGGAAAAACGTTCCGTCGGTACAAACTAGATTTACCGACGGTTACATAGACCGTCGGAAAAGTGGTCGAGGATACCTTCGCCGCATCGACCGATCAAATAACCGTAGCTAAAATTCTCCGACGGAATTTAACTTGCAATTCTGTCGTTATATAAATATCGACAACTAATTTCCGTCGTTAATTCCGCTGTTTTATTGCGACGGAATATTTCGGTCGGTAATTTTGCCTTTGAGCAGATCACCGACCGAAATTTTCGGGCACCAAATTCCGTTAGTAAATGATTTCACCGACGAAAATAGGCATTTTACCGACGATAATTTCCGTCGGTGAATTGCTTATTTCTTGTAGTGAAAGGATCTTCAGTTAAACAACACTTGCTGAAGATGATTGGGTATATTAAAAATTTAGCTCAATTAGATTTTGTTATAAACCATGAGTTAAATCGTTGATCTAGTGTTGTAGTCTCTTCGTTCGAGTTTTTCAAAGTTCGTAATGAACTTCCACATGAATCAGAAAGACATGCCATTGACCAAACTATTGATATGCTCAAGACTGTGGAAGGGTGCCTTAAGAAGGAATCCAGTTCTATACTTATTGTGAATTCTTCTGAGAGGAAGAATAATGGCTCTAAGAAGAATAAGAACAAGAAACAGAAAGCTTCTACTAATGTAGTAAAGCCCAAAGGAGGTGTCAAGAAAAAGAGCAATGACAAAGGCACATACTTTCACTGTGGAGTTAGCAGACATTGGAAGAGGAACTACCTATCTTATCTTGCTAACCTGAAAGATATGAAGCTTAAGGAAGCTGTCTCTTCATGTACGTTTATGATTGAGATCAATCTTTCTACTTTTGTTCCACATACTTGGGTATTAAATACTAGATGTGGTTCTCATATATGTAATAACTTGCATATACATTTCCTCCCTCTTAAACCTACTCTCAATTCCAACTTGGTTCAACCAAACTCCGTGGCCCCATAGCTTTGACATACACACCTTTCTTACCTTACTAGCTGTAGTTGTTTATAACCTTTGGTCTGAGAGAAACATCATAACCTTTTAAGATAAAGCCTTGGACGTGGGGAGCTTCAATGCTAAAGTGATCTTCCAAGTAATGAAGCAGCTCTGCTCAAACACTGAGTGTAGGTAAATTGTGATATTTGGTTTTAGTTTCTCTAACATGTTTCAGGTCCAGGATGCAGTGGACTTCTCAACCTGGGAAAGCAACTTCAACCACCTTATGAGCATAGTCTGGTTGACACCTACTAGTACTTGTGAAGAGCATGGTATCTCACCAAGCAACTTTCTCATACTTGGGTACTCAATGAGTAGCTATCCAATGATCCCAGCTTTTATTAGTATAACTCATCAGCCGGAGCAACTTGAGTGCAGGTAAATTATCATATGGGAGTTTGAGTCCCTTCTGTGATTGGCTTTTGGGTATCGAGGATTAGGTTTGTTGTTGATTGGGTTGTATCTCCTTTCAGTCCCTATTCTTGGTAGTCTTATTAGCGTGTTAATGTTGTGTAGTTAGGCTCTTCGCGTAGGAAGGGTTACTTTGGCTGTGGATTTTGTTCGGATTCAAGGTCTCCCCGTAGCTTGTACTTTATTATTCTTTTATTTTTATCTACTTACTGAATTAGCAAAAAAAAACATGCATATATTAACATAGAGTAGACCATTGAGGAGAGACAAAGTGGACCCACGAGTTGGAAATGGAGCAAGAGTTGTTGCATTATCTATAGGAACTCGTAGTATAGCCTTACCTTTTGGCCTTGTACTATAACTAACTAATTGTTATTATGTTCCAGTTATTACAAGAAACGTCATTTCTATTTCTTATTTATATTTGAATAGATTTGTCTTTATTATTAAGAATAAGAGTTGTTCTTTTTGTAAAGATGATGTTTATTATAGATTTCGATTATTTACAGAAGGTTTGTATGAGTTAAATCTTGAAAGGATGATTTTTAACATAAATAGCAAGAAAAGAAAGTTAAGTGATCAAAATTCATCTTATTTATGACATTGTAGGTTAAGTCATATGAACAAAAATTAGAATCACAAAGTTACATAAAGTAGGATATTTGGATCATTTTGACTATGAATTATATGAAACTTATGAATTTTGTTTGCTGGAAAATATTACCAAACTACCCTTTAGTGTAAAGGGGCAATGTGTCAGTGAATTATCAAAGCTAATACATTCAGATGTATGTGGGCCTATGTCCACTAGTGCTTGAGGGGTTTCTCATAATTCATTACGTTCACAGACGATCATTCTAGATATGATTATGAGTACTTGATGAAATAAAAGCCTGAATCATTTAAAAAGTTCAAAGAATTTAGACTTGAGGTTGAGAAACAAACAGGTAAAAGTATTAAAACACTTAGATCAGATCGGGGTGGTGAATACTTAGACCACGAGTTTATAAGAGAATGAGATTATCTCATAATGGACTCTTCCTACAACTCCACCACATAATGAAGTATCTGAGAGGAGAAATCGTACTCTATTAAATATGGTACGTTCGATGATGAGTCATGAATTCATACTCTATTAGATATGGTGCGTTCTATGATGAGTCATGCAATCCTTCCTATTTACTTTTAAGGGTATGCCATTGAAACTGCTGCTTACCTTCTAAACAGAGTTCCATCCAAATTGGTTGACAAAACACCATATGAGATATGGACTGGTTGAAGACCAAGATTGTCACAATTAAATATCTGTAGAAATGATGCTTATGTGAAGCGTGCTATATATGATAAGCTTCAAGCTAAATTAGATAAATGTAAATTTGTGGAATATCTGAAAGAGAGTTTCAGATATCAATTTTACCATTCTCTTGGGTAAAAGGCATTTATCTCAAGACATCTTACATTTTTAGAGAGAAAATCTTTTCTCAAAGAAAGTAGTGGGAGTGAAGTAGAATTTAGAGAAGTTCAAAAGACACAAATTCACATCGTGATGGAACAAGAACCTCAAGTTAAAATATATGATATACAATTGAGGGTTGAAAAGACGTATCGTCTGCAAAGCACTAGTAGGATACATCGTCCCTCCACTAGATTAGATCTACATATTGTGCAGGGAAAGGATAATGTATCGCTCATATGATGAGCCTACTACTTTTAAAAAAGCAATGTTTGAAACTGATTCTTTAAAATGGCAAGAAGCCATGAGATCTGAAATAGAATCCATGTACATTAACCAAATGTAGACTTTGGTGGATGCGCCTGATGGTATTGTACCTATTGGATGCAAGTGAGTTTTTAAGAGAAAAACTGACATGGATGATAATGTACATACGTATAAAGCGAGGTTAGTGGCTAAAGGTTGCAAACAAAAACAATGAGTTGATTTTGATGAAACTTTTTCACCAGTAGCTATGCTAAAATCCATAAGGATCTTATTGGCTATAACCACATATCATGATTATGAAATCTGGTAGATGGATGTCAAAAAAACATTTCTCAATGAGAATTTGCAGAAGGATGTATATATGACACAACCTGAAGGTTTTGAATCCAAGAGATTTCCTAATCAAGTATGCAAGTTGCAAAAGTCCATTTATGGACTTAAGCAAGTGTTATGGAGTTGGAACATCAGTTTTGATGAGACAATCAAAGAGTTCGATTTTATAAAAAATATGGATAAACCATGTGTCTATAAGAAGGTTAGTAGGAGTGCAATTGGTTTCCCAATGTTGTATGTGGATAACATATTGCTGAATGGAAACGACATACCTATGCTTCAGTTTGTAAAGATTTAGTTATCTAACTTCTCCTTGGAGGATATGGGAGAAGTAACCTATATTATGGGAATAATGATCTATAGAGATAGACCAAAGAGGTTGCTTATCCCAATCCACGTACATCGATAAGGTGTTAAAGAGGTTTAACATTGAGAATTCTAAGAGGGGATTCTTATTCATGTCACATGACATTTCTTTCTCACAGAGCATATGCCCAAAGACGCATGAGGAGAGAGATAAAATGGATTGTATTCCATATGCTTCGGCAATTGGATCAATCATGTATGCAATGATATGTACTAGATCAAATGTCTCTTATGCTTTGAGCATAATGAGTAGGTCTAAAGTCAATCCAGTTGAGTGTCACTAGACAGCAGTGAAAAACATCTTAAAGTACTTGAGAAGAGCTAAATATGTTTTTTTTGGTCTATCTATGGAAGAGCTGAACTAAGAGTTCAAAGATATTCAGATGCTAATTTCCATTCAGATTCTGATAATAGTAGATCATAATTAGGGTACATTTTCACTATAAATGGTGGTACAGTAAGTTGCAAGAGTTCCAAACAACCAACCATTGTAGATTTAACGGTCAAGGTAGAGTACATTTCAGTGTCAGAGGTGAAAAATGAAGCAATTTGGATCAAAAAGTTCACTATGGAACTTGGAGTGGTTCTTAGCATTGTTGAGCCTATAGTGTTGTTCTATGACAACAACAGTGCTATTGTGCAGAAAAAGGAAACAAGGTCTCATTAATGGTCTAAACATATACTCAGAAAGTTTCACTTGATCAGGAAGATACTGGAGCAGAAAGACATAATATCGGAGTGAGTTCACACTGAAGAGAATCTTGCAGATCCTCTCGCTAAGCTATTGTCTCAAAAGAGACATGATCGACATATGGATTAATATGATATTAGATATATAGGCTATTGACTTTAGAGCGAGTGTGAGATTGTTAGTTTATACCCTTGTAGCCAATCGGTTGGTTGCAATTTGATGTGCGACATTATTATTTAATTAATAAAAAGGCATTCTTTATCTTTGTGTATTAAGTTAATTACAATTGATGTTTTAATACTAAAGGTAAGATCCTTGGAATAATTATTGTGTAATTGAAATTATGATGAGATGATAATTATGAGATTCAATTTACATTTACGTATTGTTCCTAAATGTCCCTAGTTGTAGTTTCATTAAGAAGGGATATTGTTGAAATGATAAAACTAGCGCACATTATATTTCTTTGTTATAAAGAAAGTAATTGATCTCATAAATTAAATTATAGAGACACTTAAACTAATGTATAGATGATTATAAGAGAAAAAGTCACTGAACTGACCCTACTATGAGAATCCCAAATGAAATATTACTTATGTGTTTGTAGATTTTCTTATAATTATAGTTGTATAATTGATCTTTATACTTGAGATTACCAAGGTATCTCGTGTGGAAATTATGACCACCCTAGGATAATTTAGTCGGTAGTACTTGGATGCAGTATGAATTATAGGGAGACAGTTGAATAAGTCAATAAAGGATTTGTTACTCTAAAGTAATTAGAGAGAATGTTTCTACTGTTCTTGATTAGTAGTGATTTTTGAAATTTTCAGACTAATGTGAATTGACATTTAAAAAGGTATTTTCAAATATCAATTATAAATCAATTACTAATTAGCAAGAACAAACATAATTGAATGAAAATAGTAGATACTGTATCCATACTCCGCCCATTTGAATCATTGGATGGCGAAAGAATTAAATTATAGACCATAACCATGAATGGACAGGTTAAGTCAAACCACTTTGATATTCCTGATATTTGGGTAGTCATGACATGTTGTTAGATGTCAATCTTATCTATGATTATGAATTGTTTAATAGGAGAATTAAAATAAATTAAAAGATGTTTTAATTTATCTGATTCTAATTTTGAATTAGAATTATATTTTATAATCATTGTCAATATATTAGGAACCTAATGTGTCACATATTAAAGAATAACTTGTGAAGGAAAAATCAATTTTATGAAGTTGGACATAATTATAAAATTTAAAAAACTTTAGGGATCAAATATGAGGTATTTCATTTTATTAATATTAAATCAATTATAATTAGAGTATGACTTTAATTATAATTAAGGAATTTAATTTTAATAAAAATTACAAAACATTAATGCTTTTTCTATAAATAGGAATAAGCATCTGGGAGCTAACATTTTTGCTTATTTTCCTCTCAAGCATTAAGAAGTTGCTCTATTAATATCATTAGAGGTTGAACAAGTGAACAACTTGTGGTTGACATGATAAAAACTTTCAACTAAAAAACGAATCAGGTAATGACATCGTTTTACAAAAAGTATGTCATTTTTTATTTTTAATTTTAAAAAATAAAATAAAAGTAGGTCAAACTAGGCTGAATTGGACTGGGGCTTAGCTATCTTAAGCTGGGACAAAAGTTATCTGCTATAGTCACCTTCATTGCCATCCCTACTGAATAGATATTTTTACAAACAATTTTCGTTGTAGCTATGGCAGCACTCGGATGTATGATAAGTTCTTAAATATGATGCCTGCCACACTAATGACAATTCCTACCACGCAAGGAAGCTGCAAACATCTCTAAAGATGCATTGAAAACCATAAAAAAATGCAGCTGGCTGAAGTCGAACTTTTAATAGGCTATCGACACGAGTTTCATATAAAAGGTGTTCAAATAGGTAAAGTGGAAGAACGAACATCTTTAGGCATTCTTAGGAAAGAATCAGTAGTCTACATTGGTCTGAAATTCCAGTTCTGTGCAAAGCGAAGTAATGAATACAAACCAAAATTTGCCCGTCTCGTATATTCTTCACACCCTCAAGAAGTAAAACACCACCATACGACAAAGACTCGTATTATATTTCGGTACTGATAAGAACCATGGTCATTTAGCAATTAGCATCTCTTTTCATGATCATGACCCCTTAATACAGAGGCCAATGGTGATTAGTCCTATATCTTTAACATCAAAATCTAGACTTTCGCTTCCGACCAGTGTACTTTGTGTCAGGAGGCACAGTGTTTCCTTTTCTTCTCATTTGATCTTTCTTTTTCAGCAACCACTCTCTGCCTTTGCCTTTCTTGGTTGTTTTCTGCTTTTTTCTAGGTCGATGCCTGTCTGAAGTGCGAACCTACAGCATGATACAATATTTTTGGTCAAGAAGAAAGAAAAATGAGGCTAAACCGTAACTAGATATTTCAAGAAAAAGAAACTCACAGTATGATTTTCTTCATCACTAAATTCTTCATCAGAGCCACTTTCTCCATCTTCACCTTTTGCCTTGGGAGTAGTTGTGCTCAAGGATGGTGGCCCACAAGTGAGCACAAGGTATTCTTTTCTGTTCTTGGTACTGTAGAAAAAAGTTTCCGGAGTTAATCATGCAGGCAGCAGAAAGAACCTATCTACAAAAATTTTTGTAGAGAGCTGCTAGAGAATGAATAAGAGTTCAAATTTGTGGGACAATATAGAGCCATCTGATAGTTTTCAAAAACATGAAGCAGAATAGAAAGGAGACAAGTATATATGGTGAAAACAAAATTAAATAAATATGCTACAAGAATGAAGAACTGTCAGTAGGACATACTCAGCTTGCTACTCGTCATGGAGATACCTGTGAGGATAGTCAACAACCACGCCTCCAGCAAATCCAGCATGCATTGCTGATCTCAAAATTAACTCCCGCTGGGCCAGATTTTCAGGGTACACTTGAAAAACTGCCCTTGCTCCCCTTGACAAGCATCTATACAATGATCCAAAGAAAGCCCTATAATGTTGATAGCCAAATCAACATAGCAAGAACATAGGCATCATCAGTAATAATATTATAAAGTCATCAACATCCAAGATAAGAATTCACCAAGATAAAGAAATCTAGACTTACTTCAATCTCAATCTGGGCTCATGGGAGGACTTGTCAGCATTGCACAACCACTACATGCCAAACCCAAGAAGATGAGTCACATGCATAGTGCCTTAAAATGTCAAAAGAACTATATTGTTTCCAATACAAGGCCAACACACTTTATATCAACAACAGGGGAGAGCAAATAAAAAGTGATGTGAATGAAAAATAAGCAAATTCAAAATAATTTCTAATGATAGACCAAGCCCTGAGAGATGTTAAACCCAAACAAATTATGCATTGAGAAGAAAGAAGGGAGAATACCAGAATATGGTGGCAGAAGAACATGACCACGTAGCAAATGATGCCCAACTTTTAAGCGGTAAAGTAAATTACAGAATTTACGTGAAAAAGTTACATAAGATGAACACCTGAAGTGCCCTTATAGGCACATTACCAAACAATAACAGGAAAAGAACAAAAGTTCACACTGCTGTAGAAGGAAAATTCTGGAGCACTTGGGAAAAGTTCACCACGTAATAAATATACATAAACTGCATATAGACCAGACAAACCTGAACAGCAGATATACTGATTGCACCATCAACAACCCCAGGCCTAATTGCTAAACCCTGCAACATAATGCCATAACGTTATAACCAGTTTGACACTAATCACATTTGCTTGTAATTTTATGACGTGCCAGGAAGAACAAAATCAGTGTAGCACATCTGTGTGCATTGAATAGTTAATGCCTACAACTGCTTAATACTATTTTGTTCCTCATGGACATTAGCTATGATTGCCATAGGAGAACTTTTAGTCAATAAAAAGCAGGTGCTAAAGTTTCTTAGCAACTTCCTTAAAAATGGAAAAATATCTGCCAGACAAAATCTTGAACTAGCACATGCACAAAGAAATCAAAGGCCTAACAATGGCATCAATCTAGCTGGTTCAACTAAGACCCGTTTATGTAAATAGAGAAAACAAATTGTCTATTCAGTGAATACCTGGCCCATGTCACCAAGTAAAAGATCACCCTCAACTTGGCGATCCAATGCAATATCTAAATATCACAAAAAGTTAATGATCTTATACAAAAGGGAAAGTCTTTTAACCATGTGCAAAAAACACGACAACAATTAAACTCATTATTTAGACGTGCCAAGCATTGATTGTGATATGTCTACGCCAACCCAAAGGTGCCCATTTTCAGTGAGTGTCTCTCCGCTGAGTCCTGATCCACAACCTGTTAAAACCAAACAAATCAATTTAGCAAATCAACTATTCTCCTCTTAAAATATTCAACAATCAAATTCACCAAAATTAATCCATAGCAGCAAATTGGCTTCCACAAGAACTCTTAAACTCCAAAAGAATATGCGCAAAAATAACTAAAAACGTATGTGCACCAAAAGCATAGACAAAACATAGTTGAAAACAGAAAAAATGATATTCATATACTACCGATGTCAAGGAGTAATCTTGGGACCCCATCATCAGGCAAAGCAAGAAGCTCCAGCGCCCTCTCCGACAGCTTCGCCTATCAGTCATTCAACAATTATCATGCGCACAAACATGACAAAAAAAAAAGAACAGCTTAATTAATCAAACCGAAAAAGAATGCAAAACGAAGAAACATGAAAAAGACATAAATTTATGTATTTCACACCTGAATTTGAATAATACGGGAAGAGGAAGTGTATTTACGAGCTTCTGCATCGTCGTAGAAAATCTCAGGTGGTGCTAAAGACTCCGGTCGGCTCGACATCAGATTCAATAACCTAAGTGGCAGTAATTACCAATTCACTAAATTCCGTACAGCCAAAAATATAAGAAGATGATGAATGACACTTAAACCCTAACTATCTGATAAAACCCCAAATCGGCAATAATTTGGAGGTCCAAGCCCATTTAAAACATGGGCCATGTCGAAGAGGAATCAACTTAGCAGATTTTTCTTTTTTTCTTCTCTAAAAAATAGATAAATACAAAACATGAGTAATTCATTCTATCGTATAATGAAAAAGGAAAAATATTTATCTTACTAAAATAAGATGCATTAAAATTTGACGCGTCAATAACTCCAACACATCAAATTGCATTAATCATTTAGAAAAATATTATTAGGTATCGATTATAAGAAAATGATAAAATCAAATATATTTTATGTGAAACAAAGTATCATGAAGTGAGATTATTTAAATTTTTTTGCTTAATTCAAATTTATTGATAAGTGTTTAAATATATCATTAATGATTATTACTTACATTTAAAAAATTATATCATTCAGATCATAATAAAATGACCATTTGTCCCCTTACAACTGCCATTTTTGGATTTGTGGTGTCTTTTCTATAGAAGACATGGATTGGTTGGGGTTTTACTCCATCATTTATCAACCTTACATTGGCCTTCGAGCTGATGTGGGAGATTCATTAGTGTTTGTAGTAGGAGAAGGGAATGTAGTATCCCATGACATCATCTTTCCAAGAAAGTAGGGCTCAACGGGCTTCTAACCGGTTCAACTTTACATGTTAACATTGTAACTATCTCCGACGTGGGTGGTCTGTGGTTTGCATGAGGCCGAAGACATAAAAAGCTACGTGGATCACTAACTTTGCCTACGCTTCCATTTTGTCATAGCCTTGAATCCATAAGTTCTGCTATTCTCGACCTTTCATACAGTCTCTATGCCTGAAAAGATAGAATAAAATAAAATAAATAAGAGAGTTGTTTAACATGGCTTGTTTCAGAAAATCATATCCTTTCAGTTAGTTGCATACGTATTCTGGTAGATATTTCATTTTTGTTGGCAAATTTAGATCAGTGTTCTAATAGCTAATGATTTCAAGCATAAGTACTCCAAAGCTGTAGATGTCTGCTTTTTCAAACAACTCTCCATTGATGGCATACTTTGGGGTTGTGTAAACTCTGACAAGAGAATATAAAATATATAAGGAATATACATGTTTACGTACTTGTATGTGAAGAACAAGAGAAACTCAAAATAGATAAAGATGAAATGTCCAAACTTGAAAGGAGAAAATTCACACCATGCTTGACTTGGAAAAGGCTTACAAAGTTTCTCCAAATGTAGTGGCTTGGTTTTCAGGGAAGAACCTAGCAGGTCCAAAGTCTCCAATCCTTGGCTGGAACTTATCATTAAGCATAACGTTGCTAGCTTTTATGTCTCTATGAACAATTCTTAACTGTGAGTTCTTATGTAGATATTTCAAACCTCTAGCAATGTCTAGAATTATTTGGAACCTGGTGTCCTAATTCAGGAATTGATTGCTTTTGCCTGCAAACAGAGAACTAAGCCAACATTTAACAATTGATATGTTTTTTTAATTTTCTTTATTTACTTTGTCAAGCTCAATGGAACTCTAATTTTTGAAGTTTACCATAAACCATAAGGTCTAAGCCCCCATTCTTCATAAATTAGTAGACTAGGGGCCTTTGAGGCCTTTTATGCAATAACCCAGAAGTTGAACCAAGTTCTTGTGCTGAATGCTTGTGATCATTCTCACTTATGAAAAAATTCTGATTCACCTTGCAACGATTTGTCAAGAGACAATTTCTTAATAGCAACCAGCCTACCTTCAGGTAGCTTTTCCTATTAAGATACATCGATTCATTTTTCAGTATCCTCAATACAGATTGAAGTGCACAAAAAGAGTTTCGAAACATAAACCTCACTTAGCCTCTATATGTATCAATATCTAAAGAATACATGATAAACAGGTCCAAGTCCACCTTTGCCAAGAAGATAAGTAGAATTAAAGTTCTTACTTGCCTTCTTTAACGTCTGAAAATCAAAATAGTTCACAGTATCGAGGTTCCCACTCTATGATTCCCAATTTGCTGCCAAAAATTCTAAAAGGTGAAACATTTGATAGCTTGATGTGATAACAAAATGTCAAAACTTTGGATGAGTGGGGATAGACTGGATGCAAGTATTAGAGGGATAGGTCTGCGCATTCTGCATTGGAACTTACTTTTTAGGAAAAGTCTGACTTTAGTGAAGGAGATCAAGTCAATGGATTCTACCAAGCTATATCGGTATCCTTGATGATGAGAAGCTATAAGATTGCAGTGAGGATAAATGATAGATGCGGGCTGAACCAGTTTGGGACAATTAGGAGGTCTTTAGAGGAGATTTTTCTCCTCCTCATCCTCAGTATCCAATTGCAATGGAGATACTATCTTTCAACAGAAGTGGAGAAGTTAGTTATGAGTTTTAAGGCTGAGATTTTTGGTTTTGGTTGCTGAATTGTTGTAATATTTCTGTCTGTATATGTGTGAGTGTCCGGTAAATGTTTTACCTTTTTGGATTTCCTAAGGATGCCCTTAGGTGGAAGGTTTCAATAGTTCTTGTTTGTAGTTTTTCTACTTCTTTTGTAGATTCAGTTGCCTTCTATTTGTATGAAGGAAGGTGCAGATGTAGGTTTCTTATTTCTCTTGGATTCCGTCAGGTCATTTTGGCTATGGAATGAGACTTGGTCCTCTGAGCAATCTTTAGATTTATACATAACTCATATCTATTGATTTATCATATTTACAGATTTACCAAAAAAAAAACAAAATGTCAAAACTTCAGTTGTATATTACCTTGTTATGGATTATCTGGACTTACAATATCCGTCATCTCTTTTAGTTTTAAAAACTTCCAACAGATTATGATAATAACAACAATGCTATAATCACACCTACTACTCTAACCATAAAGAATAAAATTGGAAATGGTTTTATTGAGTTTAAACCATTATACCTTGATTCCAGGTCAACTGATGTTGCAGAGATCACTTGATTTCATTTGGACAATAAAGTTGAGAGATACTAAGTCTGAAATGTGATTAGGAAATTGTTGAAGCAAATCAAATATGTTAACATATAGTCCGCCACCTAGCGACTCTCTTAAGAGTCGCTAGGTCTTGCCTCTCGTTTCTCTTAAGAGTGCAAGTTTTGGTCTTGCCGTCGTTGTGCAAGGTAGGTTC
>JAOTAX010000197.1:15708207-15726392 GCA_025629825.1 Erythroxylum guanchezii
ATTGAACTCAAGCCATTGCTACATCTTCAAGAGGAGAGAGGTGCCTAGCCACGCATAGCTCCAAGAGACTTCACAACTGAGAACCCACTGGAGATAACCATGGTAGCAACCGACGGTGGAAAGTAGACGAAATGGTATGGATGAGAGAAGACGATGATGTGTGCATGAAGATGGAGTTGTATCAGATGATGGAATGATAGATGGAGGTGTTGGCTCTTTCTCCTTGTTATAAGTTAGCCTAAAATAGGTCTTTTGCATAAAATGAGTTGATGGATCGGGTTGCACAGTCAGTTAATTTGTCGAAAATGGTCCAGATCAGTGCTAATTCGAAGGTTTTGCTGCAGCGAGAGGATGCGTTTGTCGCGGTGAACTTTTCCCGAAAGATTTATTCAATCAACTTCAGCTTTCGCTGCGACACAAAAATTATCTTTGCCACGGCGAACTTTTCCCGAAAGGTTTCTTTAGTAGATATATAGATTTTGCCACGGTGAAACATCAATGTCACCGTGGCAAACTTGCTTGTTGCACCCTGTTGACTTGTTGACTTGTGCTCTTATTCTTCACTCTTTGGCTCTACTTCTTGAATCTCCTACAATGAAAAATAGTAGTTTGTAGTATCAATTATTCTAAAAAAATCAATTTAGTGCAATTTCTAATTATTTGTGACAATTTTACCTTTAAACTACATTAATTCAAGACAAGCACTCAAGAGTTAAATTAAGCATAAAATCCGAAAATAAGAGCCAAGAAGTATAATAAAAACCATAAAATTGTCACCAATTGATATAGAAAACTTGGGTTCAATCAGATGGTTTTTAGATTGAATTAAGTTATATATTAGGCGAGTTAAGGTTTAGAATTAAGGTTCGTATTACTGTGTATTTTTGTTACCTTTTCATATTAATGCTTTATTAGTCAATTGAAGGTTGAATTAAGATTTTCTAACTCCCAATTGTATTTGATTCTTTATAAGTTTTATTAAATTTGACTTTTTGGCAATTTTTACTTTTATAATTTATGGAATTTTGAAATTACTAAAAATTATGAAAATTTTATGAAATTAATGGTTGAGTACTATAATTGAAAATATATTTGAGTTATTTCTCAATTTTGTTGATAGTTATAAATGTCATGACCTAATTGAAAGTTTCAACTTAGGAACAATGATAAAATTTGAGAAAATTTCAAATTAGACACAAGTTAGGGAAGACATATTTCCCTAGAATTGAACCTCCTTGTTATTTATTTTGAATTATTCAAGGTTAAATTAAACTTTTCTTAACTAAGTTTATTGATTTTGACCAATCTTATTTTGAATTACTTTAATTTTTCCTTTATGGTCAAACTTGCTTAGTTTACATTGTTTTATTCTTTAAATTATCATATAGCTAGTGATTTTTTGTTTGAAGTTGGTTGTGAAATAAAAATTGATGGAGTTAAGATTGGTTTTGGCTTATGGAATTAAGACTGATTGTGGTTGATGAAGTTGAGATTCCATATTGATTTATTAAAGTGTTTCTTCTCTCTTTTTTTTTTAAAAAAAGTTGGCTTTTGACACTTCTCTGTACTCTTCCCACTTATTCATTTTTAAGTCTTCTTAGGTTTCTTACAAAACACCTTGTACTTATTTTTGTTGACTTCCATAGTTATGCGTTAAGAAAACCCCTTTTACACGTCTAGGGAGCCTCTCATCATGCTTATATTTATAACACACTTGCTAAAGGTTGAAATTCTTATAATCCTACTAGAAAATCAAAATTTGGTTAATGATTGTCCATTCCACCTTCTCCTGCTCTTGTAAATATTCTTAAGGATGAGTATTTTCACATTCACTCACCTTAATTTTTTAATTATGGTTTTTATGCTTGTACGAGAATTGAATGATTTTCCTTGCTTGTTTAGCACAATTTGAGGATTATGGTCTTATGTAATATTTCATTGCTAAAATGAAATCCTTGTTTATAAAAACCTATTAAATGAGTCCCATCAGCTGATAAGTGTAAAACTTAGTATGTTTTCTAGGTGTTAGAGTATATTTTTAGTATTTTCTTAGATGATAATCATGTGTTTAGGACTTAGATTTATGTTCTTGTTAGAGTTTGTGTGTGTTTTGTTTGATTATTTTTGTTTAAGGAAAGAGTTTGATCTTAATTATATATTTAAAGGATTGTTTGAAGTGTTTTGTGATGAGTGGAGACAATAAAAAGTGAAGAAAAGATGAAGAAAAAGCTAAAGAATCAAGTTTGGCACGATAGTGCAACAAGGAGCAGAAGCCTGGAAGCTTCTGGTATGATCATGCAACTCCTTATACGAAGTGCAACAAGGAGCAGAAGGTTGGAAGCTTCTGGTACAATCATGTAAGTCCATACACAATTGTGTGAAAGAGTTTAAGTAATGCCATGCGTGATTGTGCAAAGTTTTTTCCACAATGCGAATTTTTTCATACTTTTTATACTTCGGGGCATTTTTGGAAGAAATACATGTAAAAAATCCTAGAAAAACCTTAGAAGACTCAAGAATATACAAAGAAGCTTAAAATAGCACTTGAGGACGTAATTAAAAAAGAAAATGAAAATCAAAAGTGGAAACATGAAGATCAACTCTAGCTTTCCATATTTTCCAGATCAAGGCTTCAAGCTGATTCCATTCTCTTTGCTTGCCCTAGTTCATTTCCTTGTATGCCAAATCTGAATAGTTTTATTTTGAACATGATGATTACTAAATCTATGTTAGGGTTTTATTCTTGAATTGTTTTGTATAATTTTACCTTCTTGAATTCAATATATTACTGCTTTGTGATATTTGTTGTGCTTATACTTGATTTGAATTGAGAGATTGAATTAAGATATTTGTATTAAGTTACACAAATTTAGTTTCTACCTTAATAGACTTACAAATATCAAGTTAATAAATAATTGAAGAGAGATTTTAATTTGAGTTAATTATCCTTAGGATTACTTTTTGAGTAGTTATAAGAAATCAAGAGATTGCAACTCAATTTTTATCTATTTCAATTGGGATTACTTGATTAGATCTCGAGAAAGGGTAATCAAAAACTTTGGATATCAAGGATCAAATATAGTTAAATTTACAAGGTGTAGGGAGGAAAAAACAAGAATTAAATAACCCTCAAGTTTCCATCATTGAATAACTTCAATTTCATTGTTATCTTTTACCTGTTTAATCATTAAGTTTTATTATTTTACTTTAAGTTTTAGTTAATTCAATTTTTTTTTTTACCTTAGACAAAGTTTAATTCAAATTTTTAGGTGAATATATTTGATCATTTTGGGAACTATATCGATTGTAACGAGGAAAAAGAAAATTAGAGATGTCTCTACAATATACGACTTATATACTTGCAGAATAGAATAAAATTAATTAATAATGTTTTTGATGTCGTTAAGGACTACGATTTGAGCATCTTATCTAATTTAAATTCTTTTAATTTAAGGAGTTTGATACTTTTTCTTATGAGATTGTAGGTGCATGAATACAAGAATTACAAGGAGCTCAAGCAAATTAGGAGATATATGAATTTCTAACATTACCAAGCACGAAAGAGAAATCTTAAGAGTAAAACATCAAGAAGCTATAGATAAAATAATGACGAAAGAAGGAAATCAAGGAGGGCGTTTATGGATTTTAGGAGGCTAGGCTTTAATAAGAATCAATAGGGCATCATAAGACCCCCTGTCTTAGCCAACAACTTTGAGACAAAGCCAACCTTATTAAATTTGTTACAAACCAATGTGTAGTTTTGTGGATTAACTAATGAAGACCCCAATGCACACTTGGAAAACTTCTTGGAGATATATGACACATTTAGATAAAATGGGTTATTTAAGGATGTTGTAAAGATAAGGTTGTTCGTTTTTACACTGAAGGATCAAGTTAAGGCATGGTTGAACTCTCTCAACCCTGAGAATGTCACAACATAAGAGTAATTGGTATAATCCTTTTGGCAAAGCATTTCAATTGATTAAGACCACAAGAATCATTAAGGAGATCATAAATTTCTAGTAGAGCGATGTAGAGTCCTTATATGAATTATAAGAGCAATATAAAGAATTACCAAAGGAGTTATCCACACCACAACTTACTGAAGGAATTCTTGTTACAAGCATTCTAAAATAGAGTTAATACACAAACAAGAGGGACTATAGATGCAGTAGTTGGCGGTTCATTGATAAGAAAGACGATTGATGTTGCACATGAACTATTAAAAGAAATGGCAAATAATAATTGCTTATGGATAACGAAGAGGTGTAAATAATAAATTTTCAAAAATCAGAAAGGAATGATAGCTATGAATTTAATGATAGCTTTACAAGCTCAGATGTCGCTTTATAAGCAATTGAGCAACTTACGAGCCTCTACTTTCAACCTAGTAAAGGTATTACAAAATAGAAGTGATTTGTGTCGGCAAGAAAGCCATACAAAAGTTGATTGTTTTTTTATGGACATCAATAGTATAGAACAAGTCAATTTCATGAGACCTTAATAAAGGGGACTAACAAATATAATCTTAGGTGGATTTTTTTTTGGACTAACAACGTAGGAAATTATATGAGAGCACAAGGTCTACCAGTTTTTTAGCAGGATAGGCTTGGAACCTTAGAGTCAAAGATGAAAAAGTTAATAGATATGCTAAGCTCAAATTTCAACAACCAAGATTAAAAGCAAAAGAGGATGGAAGCCAAATTTAACTAAATAGTGAAGAGTCACTCCTTTTTCATTCACAAATTGGAGGTTCAAGTTAGGCAACTTGTCAATGCATAATCAACAGGGAATGTGGGGAGTCTCCTAAGTAACATGGAATCTAATCCAATGGAGCAATCAAAGGCTACTAAACTAAGAAGTGGAAAGGAGCTGGAAGAATCAAAAGAGGAGGAATCCATCCTACCACAAAGAAGGAAGCCAAGAAAAAAAAAGGAGGATAAAAATGAAGTGAAATCTTATGTGCCACCACTACCATATTCTCAAAGAATCCCATTCCCATAAAGGTTGAAGAAGGCTGAAATGGATGCACAGTTTGCCAAATTCTTAGAAAAGTTGAAGAAGTTGTAGATCAACTTATCCTTTGTGGAGGCTTTTGAAGAACATGCCACAAGGACATGTTAACCAACAAGGGTACTTAGGAGGAAAACCAAACAATGTCATTTTCTTAACCAATAAGCATAGTTGAATTCATAAGGTGAAGGGAAGACAAAACAAGGATAGAATAATCCAAAGTTTCCATCTTTGAGTAACTTCAATTTCATTGTCATCTTTTACTTGTTCAATAATCAAGTTTTGTTAGTTTAGTTTAATTTTTAGTTAATCCAATCTTTTTTTGCCTTATACAAACTGTAATTCAAATTTTTAGGTGACTATATTCAATCTTCATGGGAACAATATCAGTTATACTACAATATACAACTCATATACTTAAAGTATAGCATAAAATTATCAAACATTAAGGATTTTTTATTTCAATCTTCAAGATTGTATTATTTATGATGACACTAATCTCTTTTCAAAGTTTCATGGTATAGAGATCCATCTTTCTAGTGACCTTATTAATGAAGTTTTAGCTATTCTCATACCTAAAAACTTGTTTATTATAAATGTCATACTAAATATCAACTTCTACCTTACTTTGTGTTTAATAAAGTCAAAATCATGTTTAAGATAGGTGTCAATGTAGAAGCTATTAGAAAACCCATCAATGTTGTGGCCTTCAAGTCATTACCCGTGTATACCATCTTTTCATTCGATACAACTTTGAATCATTACTCACTTCCACCATCTTATCATTTGATACAACTTTGTTTCTTCTAGTAGTCACTTTACCTTTCTAGGTCATGATGATCTTTGGCTTCTTTCTACCATCATAATGGGTGAGAGTGTTCATCTTGGTTGCTTTATTTGAAATAATATGTTCAATTTCATTAGTGAAAAAGAAAAAAAAAGGCAAAATAGCCCCTATGCCCTCATCGTTAGCCTTATATTTTAGCACTTTAATATTCCACTTGATGATGTTAAAGTTGATTTATAATTTTTCTTTAAATCTACTACTCTTTATTATATAGGATACTAATTAGTTGATGGATACATGACTAGACCCCATCAGCGATATAGTAACAAAACTAATATGACGATGATGATGAGGCGCCCTTTCACATGAAATTGGTACTCATAAGCATCTGTTAATTCACATTGTCAAGTTACCAATAAATGATGAGGCTCCCTCTTTTGACCATGTTTAATCCTATTATGTACTTGAGGCTCAAGTTAGCTTACTTTAAGATAAAATTTAATCACTTCGAGATAACATTGATGACTTATTGCATATCCAATATCATATTAAGGACATATTCTCATTGATTGCTTCTCAAATTCCTCTCTTAGATGTTTGATTTCCTTTTTAATGATTTCAAAAATGGGGAGAGAGCATTAGTGATATTAGATTGAAGCAATTATTGTATTTATAATAATTGATTATTATATTAAAAGGGAGCTACTATATTTAGGGGGAGTTTACTTTCATTAATTTTATTTATATGTAATTTGACTTTATATTTATACTTGGTAGTTGATTTTGGATGTACATTGACATTACCCTTAGTCTTAACGGCTAATTTCAATGCATTAAACTTGTGTTCTTATTTTTCTTGATGATATTTGTATAAGAATGAAAATTGGTCAATTTTTTAGCATTTATAATCTTTTTATGATGTATCAACTAAAGGAAAGTAAAATATTCATGTTACTTTGATATTGAGAGTTCATTATTGTCTTTTTAATATGATATAATTTGTTATTACGAAAAAGAGAAGATTATTAAACTAAGAGAAGTCATAATCTATGTTTTGATCATAATAAAGCATGTTCTTTTACTAATGATTTATTCATTGATGTTTTGGAAAAGGGGAACTTTTTATGGAGACTAAATGCATTTAAGTCAAGAAGAAGATTAAGATTAAAGAAGTTCAAAGTACAACAAGTGTAAGAATTTACTTATAAACAATGTTTTAAAAATCAGACCGAAAATTAAACCAATAAGACAAGAGGTTTAAGATTTAAAAGGTTCAACTAATATTAGACCGTTATAAAACTGGTTAAATATTGAATAAAATTAAAGAATTTAAAAATATGATTGAAGGAGTTTGTTTTTCATTTAAAGTTTAATTGAAAGAAGATTGTTCAATGAAAATTAATTGGTTTATTTTGGTTTATAAAATTGATTAGTTTACCAAAGTCGATTGATTAATTAATAGACCAATCAGTTTTTAATGAAAAGTATTATTAAAGTAAATCAAACTGGAAAGTTGAAAATTGAACCGAAAAGTTGGTCAGATCAAAATTTTCACAATTGAACCAGCCAAACAAATTCGATTTTTTAATCATTGTTTATAACCTTTCTTGTATCTCTTATGCATAATTATGTCATGTTTTGAACTTAATGCAAAGTATTTTCTTTTATTAAGAGGAATTAAGGTTTGGATTTTAAAGAAAACCCATTAATCTTTAAAATACTCTTTGATAAAATTTTGAAATAGTTTTGGTTAAGTTTTACCCAAAATAATGTGGTTTGATCTTTGAAAGAACTTGAAAATATTTGAAAATATATTTTCAGGCCTATTTGTTAACTAGTATATAGGCATGGTCAACTAATATGTTGTTTCTAAAGACATTGGCTGACCATGCCTAGGTGTGGTTGAGCAATATGTCAAAAAATTCAAAACAAATTATGTTCATTAGGTTTGTATGTGACATTGGTCAATATATTGGCTGACCAATATGCCAAATTGGTACACTAATATTACTGTTACTAGTCATTACAATGACTAGTTTTTATATCTAATGACATTTCGGAGCTAGTATGTGTATAAATACTTAATATTTTGGTTGTTGGACATTTTATGAAATTTAGGGGTTACAACAACACATTAATCAGATTTTTTAAGCATTTCAAGCAGTCATTTACTAGTTGTAAAGTGAATGAGAGCCTTTGAGAATTAAAGTGAGCAAGAAAAATTTATTTGGTTTTTAAACATCAATTTTGGTTAACATTCTTGTATTTTGAGTGTATTAAAAAGTATTGAGGTTTGTTTTAACCCTTGAAGAAAGATTGTGCAAGGTTTCCTCTTTATTGATTAAGAATTATTGTACGAAAGGTCTTCTTCACCTAGTTGAAAGAAGAGATTAGTGGAATCCTAAGAAAGACTTAGGGAGTATATGTAAGCAAGGTTTATTTGTTGAACCATTATAAAATTAGTTAGCAATCTCTATTCCTTATACTCCTTACTTTCTAACTTGATTGATTGATTGAGCTTATTTAAATTGCCATTACATTTGATCATTCATTTGCAAGTCTTTTTAAAGGTCTTTATTAAATTGCAAAATTTTTCATAAAAAGTCACTAGCCCCTAATTCACTTCCCTCTTAAGTACCATTAGGGATTAACACTTACTATAATACTCTTAATCATTATTATATCCTATAATCGTAATCCTTTTGTCCTTTCAATTCTCTACTTCTACTTTTAAAAACCTTAAAGGCATCTATTGTGTCTAACTTCCTATGTAAAAGATAAAGATACATGAACCTTAAATAGCCATCTATAAATAAATCAAATATCAAAGAGTAGAAAATGATCCATACATATCAATAATCTCCCCACTTTTAATTTCTTCCAATTTTTATAAATAATAAAAACGATAAAATAGGTTTAGGTTTTCTATTTTTTATAATTGATTTCATTGTTAACTAAATAAACTTATTTAAATATTAACTAGTAAATAATGATTATGACTAATATAATTTAGTTACTGAATGACTATTTAATAAATATATACTAAATTTAAAATATCTTAAAACACATAATTTCAAAATAATTATTTATCAAATGATATTATTTTGGAAATTAAAATTTTAAGTTATGATAATGACCTAATTTTAAAATTTTAAAATTATTTGTTTTTAATAAAATATGACAAATTTATTACGAACATTATATAAATAAAATTTATATAAAATATAAAATAAATTAATTATTTTCTTTATTTTTAAAATTATTTATTATTTTGTTATTGTATAAATATATTGATATTAACTAAGTTGTTTTGTCTTGTTTAAAAAAATAACCCAAATGTGAAAAATTAAATCGAAAATTATAGTAAAGAAATAAAGAAATGAAGTGAACCCTATCAAGATCAACTCAATTATTCAGATTGATTGTACTGGGCCATGGTAGGTGTTACAAAGGTTTTCCTTCAAGCACCAATTTATCCGCTAGTTGTGGCAACCCCTTTGCACAACAATCTCACTTCGGTTCGTTAAAGTAAGATTTAGCCTTGTCTTATGATTGTTGACCAACCTACTTGATCTCGAATGCCTCGCGACCCTTGCAGTGTTTCACTCTCACACCCTTGTTAGGAAACTACGAAAGAATTAAATATTCATAGCAACAATAAGAACAAGAAAGAGATACAACAAACACCAACCTTTATTACTTTCCTCAAAGTATACAAAGGATGCTCTCTCAATTTCTGTGTTTCCCACACTCACTTCTTCTTCTTCTTGAGAAGAGCAAGGCTCAAATAAGCTTTTTATAGGCAGCTCCAGAAGACCAAGTTAGAATCCTAATAGAACTCTACTAGCTAAGATCACACACAGTAAGTCCTTAGTCCATTAAGAATCCAACCTTAGCTAAGTCATTTCATACAAGGTTTGAAACTCTCCTAAAACTCACACCATGCTTGATCTACTTGCTAAGTTACCTTGGAACTCTCGTATATTCCCGTCATACATGTGATCTAACTAACATTCCACTTGATGTCCATCTTAAGCCTTCTTTTGGTCTCACATCCAAATCTTACATCGTGTCGAAGATTTCCGCCAATGTGCATCAATACATGCCAACGCTTGACATTGTCCCTTTTCCTCCTTGCATCCTCCCAAGTCTTTTCCTTGTTTCGTTGTTTTACAGTTGAACATTGGTCAAGGCTCGCCAATGCCCAGACGATCCTGCTATCTAAGACTTAGGAGTCTAACATTAGGCTTTAATGTAATTAATAATATAGAACGAGAAAATATCAGCCCTAACTTTAGGAAGGAATTGGGCCAAATTTTGGGCTATTAACTTTGCAAATTGTTTTCAAAGTGATATGTGCTTAATTGATTATGAATTTATTCCATGACACTTAATGATTATTGTTATAAAATTGCTTAAGATACTCACTTTGACTCATATGTGACTTTAGGCACAATTCAGAAGCAAAGAAGTTAAAGTGAGTCGAACGCACGAAATTTGGGCCATTTTTCGAAGATTTACATTCACTTGTCTTCTTGAAGTAAGAAGAAGATTAGAGCAAATAAAGATGAGAAATGAAAACACAAAGAAAATGAATTAAATCTGCTCACGACTATGCATGTCCTATGCAAGAACGTGAGTTCAAATTTAATGGCAAGCATTTGGATTAATTAGTAAAGCAAATAAGGTAACAAAAATTGAAGCCAAATCACTTAGCATACAGCAGATGATCAATACGGCAGTGCATAAGCCAACAACAAGAAGCAAACAAAACGACATGTAAGAGGAGCAGCAGTCCATGCCAAAACACAGTTGTTTGGAAATGAAAGAAATGTGGACGTCGTTCATGTTTTAAGCATTTTTTGGGTTAGACGTTATGACGCCGGTTCGGAGGTGACATTGATGCCAACGACCCAGATTAAGTGTATTTCACTATTTTTGTTGTTTCTTTCTCTCATTAGGAATTGATTGTATTATCTGATGCATATGGATTTGGGTTTCGTATATAAATATTCGTATTTCTCATTTTCGTTCAATTATTTGTGTATGATTCCATGGGTATTATGAAAAGATGATTTGAATGCATTCAGTGGATTGTTTTATTACAAACTCATTGCTAGAATTTTGATATAATTCGTGATTGTTATATTTGAAATTTGTTGGTAGCGATTAATGATTTGTAATCATTTGGGATAACATAACCTAGGTTAAATGATGCATTATATGTGATTGTTTCCTTGATTAATCAATTTTCCTAATTCATAATGCTACTACCCAATTGAATCTAGAGATCGTATCCTAGGTTATTTGGTAGTTAGATATAATTAACAATCGTATCTTGATTAAATAATACCTAAGGGGAAACTCGAGTTAATTATTAACCCATGATTAATAGTTTTTAGGAGAGGTTTAAGAACAACAAATCAAAGAAATATGTTTAATTAGGGTATAAGTCGAGATTAAACCAAAGAATCAGGTCCCTACTAAATTCTCCACTTTATTATTTTTAACATGTTTTCTTTAATTTATTTTTATTAGTCTAGTTTCATTTTATTTTCTTGCTTGAAAAATCCAAAACCCTTAAACACCAGTTAATTTCATTTCGGAAATTTTATACACACTCTCTGTGGGATCGACCTAGGCTCACCATTGTTATAGTAGTAGGTATAGTTAATTTATTTTGACTAGCGCTATGACACAATGTAAATTTTGGCATCGTTATTAGGGAGTGCAGTGTTTAGTTTTTGTTTTTAATTTTAATTTGTGTTTTGTATATATTTGTTTGCAATTTGTTACTTTTATGTTCTTTCTTAATTTTTTACTTTTTGTTTTGTGTTAGTGATTTAAATTTAAAAACAAATTATTCATGGATGAAAGCAATTTCTTTCATAACTCATATTCTCAATCCTATAAGAATGTTTGGACTGATCAACTTAACTTTAGTTACGGATAAGATACTCAACAAAATTACTTCCCTGATAATTTGCAGGATGCACAACAATTCTCGTACAGACCAAAAGTTTCTTATTACATCTCAAGTACACCTTTGGACGACTATATCAAGATCTGTAATGCTACCCATCTTCAATTTCAACATAGTATGCAACGACTTCATGAGAATATGCAGCAGAATACTCTACAATTCCAAAATGATGGAGGAAAGTTTTCACAAAATTCATGGTCTAGCGCCTAAGATTCGGAAAGCCAACATGACTCAGGTATATCTATTGACAACTTTATCAAGGCCTCTACTACTAATAATCTTGAATAGTTTCAACAAAGTATGCAACAACTTCAACAAAGTATGCAGAAGCTTAATAAGAGTATGTTACAGTTTAATCAGAGTATGCAACAATAGTTGCAATAGGGTTTACAACAAATCCAACAAGAAAACAAAGCAAGCATACAGAGTATGGAATGCCAAATGGGTCAAACGTTGGAAACTCTCAGTCACCTAGAATCGCAAAGCGAAGAGGAGCAGCCATATCAACCCAAGGTGTACCTAAAAGACATTAGTGCGGAAACCTTACAGAGTGATGAGGAGCTTGAAAATTTTAAGGGCAATACTCAAGGAATTGTGTGTGAAGAAGAAGTTAAGGAGGAGCTCGAAGCATAATATAATACATCATTTAGCTCAGATGTAAGTACTGAGTTCGTAATTGTTATCGATATTAACTCTTCACCTTTACATAGCAGGTTGGAAGAATTAAATGAAGATGAAAAAGGTGAAGAGTCATTCAAATTATTTCTAGAGTGCATGAACTTAGTCAAGATTGAAAGTCAAATCATATGGAAATTATGAATGGGAACGATTACCAACCAAGGCCTTATTCAGAAGAATCTCACGTGGAGGAACCGTATGTGCCACCAAAAGATCATAATTTTGTCATGTGAGGAAAATATGGAGTCGAGCCAGTGACCCTAAACTAAAGCGCTTCCTGGGAGGCAACCCAAGGGAAATAAATTTTTTTTCCTTTACTTTTTCGTACTGGTTATAATATGCACATGTGTTTTAATGTTGGTGTGTTACTTGCTTGTTTTAAGTTTTCAATAAAAAGAGAGAAAAAAAAAAGCAAACAAATATTTGCTCGTTTTCTATTGCTTCTAGTATTATATAGTAATGAGTAGAGAATGAAATGATTAGAGAATTTCATAGCAACTTTAGCATATACTTTGAGCCTTATTAGACAGACACATCTATTTAAGTTTTATTGTCTTTTGATAATGTGTGACCTTCATGACATGTACATCCTAATTTTGCATTGAATTTCTATTTGAGACCATATTTTCATCATATGCATTAATATGGAAATGGTTAGGCATTCTTTATTTTCTCGAACTACATTTGCCAAATAGCCTACCCATTATATGATTTTCCTTTTGATAAGCCCCTTTGAGCTTTATACCTTTCTTTTTGTATAAAACACATTTTATGCTTTTAAACTTAACCAAATATCTTACTGAAGCTATAAAGCTAGTGGAACATTTGTTATTGTTGATGATTGTAGGATGCAAAAAAGTATAAGTGTGGAGGAATGCATATATGTGGGTTAGTTATAATGATTGGGATGTTTTTTTATATCTTATCCTTGAAATTCCTATGTTAATGTAGTTTCTTTTAATGTTTATATATATATATAAGCAAAAAAAATGAAAGAGAAAAAGGAAAAAGAAATAAAAAGTTTAAATAAATGTATCAAGGAGGAATTGCATATATGTTGAAAAGTTGTTTATGATTAATGCATCCTCCTAAAGTTGTAAGGAATGTGTTATTGGAGTATGTTGAATATGAGATAGATGTTGACTTGGAACATTAACTCTTTGTGGTTTTAATGTATTGTCATTAATTGTATGAGTTCCTTTAGATTGGTCTATGTTTCATATGGTTTGTGCATAAGAGTTGAATTGTTGTGAAATATAAATGTTGCATTCGTCATAGCTAACGATACCTAGTTTTTGATAGGTGTTAACTTGTGCACTTGATGTCACATTGAGTGTTGCTTTATTTCATTAGCTTAATGACTTTCAAGTTACTTGACCCAAATACATCTCACCTTATCTTTACCCACATTACAACCTTGAAAAGTCCTTTGATTCTGAGTATATCATTAGATTGCTCAGTTTTTAAAGGTATTGAATGTTGATTAATCATGAATAAAAGCTTGGAATGTTGATTTCTTGCTATGATTTTTGAAAGTCGTTCATCTTTGGTTATGATTATGTATTCTTGGAAAATATGGGAATTGAGTAAATGTTTCGGACCTTTGAGCTTGATTTTGATGCTTTGCCCGAGGATGGGCAAAAGCTAAGTGTGGGTAAAATTGATATGTGCTTAATTGATTATGAATTTATTCCATAATACTTAGTAATGATTGTTATAAAATTGCTTAAATACTCACTTTGACTCATTTATGACTTTAGGCACAATTCGAAAGCAAAGAAGTTAAAGTAAGTCGAAAGCATGATATTTGGGCCATTTTCTGAAGATTTACATTCACTTATTTTCTTAGAGTAAGAAGAAGATTAGAGCAAATAATCACAAGAAGAAGATAAGAAATGAAAACACAAAGAAAATGAATTAAAGTTGCTCATAGCTATGCATATCCCATACAAGAACATGAGTTCAAATTTAATGGAAAGCATTTAGATTAATTGGTAAAGTAAATAAGGTAACAACAATTGAAGCCAAATCATGTAGCATGTAGCAGATGACCAATACAGCAGTGCATAAGCCAACAACAAGAAACAAGCAAAACGATGTGCAAAAGGAGTAGCAGTCCACGTCAAAACACGGTCATTTGGCAATGAAAGAAACGTAGACATCGTTTGCGTTTTACACAGACTGTTGGACCTGAGAATTTTTTTCAGTTACTATCGATTTATTTGTTTAATGATTCATTTATGTTTTGTTTGTTTGTTCAGTTGTTTAGTTATTTTTGAATTGGGTCATTAAATCTAGTAAGCATGAAAAGAGATTAGAATTTGATGGAAAGATTAGAATTAAGTGAGGATTAATATGTTGTTAAGTGGATTAAGGAGTTAGAGGCATAAAAGACAAAAGAAGGGGTAGAATTGGAAGAACCAAGTAAGTGAAGGGCAAGATGGGAAAAACAAGAATAGAAATGTGTCTTGGTTAAAAGAAGAAGAGAGAGTGTCGTGGAAGTGAGAAGAGAGGAAAGAAGAGAAGAAAAGAAAAGGAAGAGAAAATCAAGCTAGGGTTTGGAGATCTTGAAGAATTTGAAGAATCTTGGAGCTAAACAAGTAAGTATAAGCATTAACCCTTCTTGATTTGTTGAATGAAGCATATTTAGTGATGGTTAGAAGTGAAAAATGAAGTTGAATGTGTGTAGGAAGTTGTTGATGAATGGTATATGAAAATGTTTTAATCTTTTTGGTTGATGAACTAGTATAGCTTATGAAATGGGTTTGTGAATGATATTGGGTTGAAATGAAGGCGGGAATGAAGTATAAGAGATGGTTTAGGGTTAGGATGGGTTATAGGTAAAGTGTGGGAAGTAAAAAGAAGGGAAATGTGGCAAAATATGTCCTTGGAGTGGGTTTCTGGACAAGTTTGTCGCGGCAAACTTGAACTTTCCTACACCAAACATGCTTCGGTATTTTGAGCATAACTTTTTCTGTAGATGTCCAAATGGAGTAATTTTTGATTTGGAGTACACTAGAGACATAGGGATACAAGTTGTCTAAAGAAATCAAGTTTTAATTCAGTTTTTAAGGATTTCAAGTTTTGGATGGAAGTTGAGTATAGAATATTGTTTCAACATAAGGACAGTCCCAACATGTTTGGGGTATATCTTCCATATTTCTGAACCAAATTGAATGAGTTTGGTGCCATTAGAAACTTAAGACAACGGGGAACATTTTATAGAAGAAAGTGTTATCGAATTTCTTCTTTTAACTAATCATAACGATCATGGAAAATTGACCTGAAAATCTAGATTTTAAAAGGGTTATAGTTCAATTTTAGCACTTTTGATTATTGAAGCCTTATGAATTTCCTTTGAATGTTTTTTGAACGAGAACTTGGTTTGTTATAGGAAACCAAGCAAACCCTATCCAAGAGCAAGAGGAAAGACAATATTGAACTTAGAATTCTAGCGAAATTAGGTGGGTAATGTATTTATAGTTATTGTGTGATTGGGCAAATTCTTGCCTATGTGTGTTTATGTGCAACTTACTTGATAGTGAATTATGTGATTGGTGAAAATGCAAGGTGAAAATCACTTCTACTACATTGTGATTTATGAATTTTGAAACATGCTTCAAGTTATGCCATTGAAACATGTCATGGAATTTTGTATAAATGAGAAGATAGAAAAGCATGAAATTATGAGCATATGATAAAATGATTATGTGCTTCTGTTCCGGTAAGAGTGGAACTATTCTGTTATTCACGTGCACGTTGATAAAAGCCTTCTCCCGGCTGCCCGCTTGTGGCATATGAGCTCCAAAAATGGACTCATTCTATTCATGGTGTAAACTTCGGTTTCTCCATTCTGTTTCCATAGAACCCTCGAGCCATTTGTTTGTGCATTGCATCTTTGAATTTTCAAGTATGATGCATTTGAATATTATGTGTTATGCATTGACTTGATTAATTGAGATTTTGAACTATATTGGTTAATGATTAAATTGCTAGAATAGACTTGAGAACACTTGAATTGCAAATTATATATATATATATACATATGCTTGAATTTTTGCCAGTTACCAATAGCTATAAATATATTAACCACTGAGTTGTGTAGCTCAACCCATTAATTTCCCTCCTCAGGTGTGGAACAAGACGACAGTTGATCCTTGCGCAAGGCATCAGAAACTCCAAGATAGATAGAGAATTTTGTACTAAGTTAGTAACTATTTTAGATAGCTTTATAGGCACATCAACATTGAGCATCCTTTGTATTTTGGTTTGAACTTTTATATGTATGATGATGTGTTAGTGAAGCTTGTATGAACTCTTTTGGATTTATTAATGAAATGAAGAATTGAAGTTTCTGTTGAGTATGCCTATATTTATCTTGTGGTTAAGTTTGGATGGTTAGATTTGAATGTACGTGTTTGTTCAAAATGTTTGAATGTTGGGTTTCTGGGTTTTGTCCAAAAGGTTTCGCCGAGGCGAGGCTTAGAGCTCGCCGCGGCAAACCCTTATTGTTGGACCAATGGTGGTTGACAAATTAAATCCTTTTATGTTTTGATAATTATAAAATGTATAGAATTGGTTAAAAAAATTATTTCAGGATTTTAATTAAAGGACCAATGCAATTTCAAGTGATAATTTCTAAGGATGCGAGTGATAGACAATGTTCAAAGTTCAATCTATAAATGTCAAAGAGATAGAATATCATAAAGACAGTGATAATCTTCAACGATCACAAAATAGTCAGTTTATTCAAATTGTATACAACGTGCAAAAGGTGATCTTAGTGAAGATTATGGATAGAGATCTTGAAAGATCGAAGATTATCTGCAAATTTATCGGTTGGAGAAGTTCCAGTCAACCAGAGTATTGAGAATCGACTGAAAATTAATATATTTGTCAAGTGGGGCTTCAATAAGATCATTCCAGTCAACCAGAAGATTTCCAGTCGACCAGTACATCATTCCAGTCGATTGAAGATCATTCCAGTCAACTGATCGAAGAGCGAAGATGAGTGTTTCAGCAAAAACGTTTGTTCCAGTCGACTATCATCTCAACCAGTCGACTAGCAGTACAGCTAATTTTATTCTGACGAAGTCAATTGATATCAAATGGTAAAGAAATATTTTTATAACGTTATAAAGCAATCTTCAACGGCTAATAGATGATCTACAACATCTATATTGATCCAAAAGTCTACAAATAAATTGAGGAAGATCAAGAGATCAATCAGAGTTGAATACAACAAAGCATATTGATCATCATTGTTATTTCTCTCTGCACATTCAAGTGTATCTAGCTATATCGAGCTTTACTTCAATTATCTATCATTGTTATTGTGTGTTGAGTGATTAGTGGAAAATCACTGGTAAGGTAGGATTTGTGACGGAAGTCAAATCGGATTGTGAGGTGTAGCTTGAGCCGGAAATCAAGTGGTGTATTGAAAAGTTCACACTGAACTAAAAAGTGTGCAGTAAAAGTGTTTGCCAAAATCCTAAGTAGGAGCTTAGGTAGAGGACGTAGGTCTTAGCACCAAACTTCTATAAAAACAGTGTTTGCTCTTCTTCCCTATACTCTTTATTTAATTTATTTGATTGTTTTGTGTGTATTAATTCCGTGTTTTTTGTATAACTTTGCGAAAAAGTTTAGACGATCTATTCAACCCCCCTTCTAGATCGCTTTCAATTGGTATCAGAGCAGCTTAATCTAGGGATGGCGCTTAGTATG
>JAOTAX010000197.1:15726492-15737013 GCA_025629825.1 Erythroxylum guanchezii
TATTTCTCTCTGCACATTCAAGTGTATCTAGCTATATCGAGCTTTACTTCAATTATCTATCATTGTTATTGTGTGTTAAGTGATTAGTGGAAAATCACTGGTAAGGTAGGATTTGTGCCGGAAGTCAAATCGGATTGTGAGGTGTAGCTTGAGCCGGAAATCAAGTGATGTATTGAAAAGTTCACACTGAACTAAAAAGTGTGCAGTAAAAGTATTTGCCAAAATCCTAAGTAGGAGCTTAGGTAGAGGACGTAAGTCTTAGTATCGAACCTCTATAAAAACAGTATTTGCTCTTCTTCCCTATACTCTTTATTTAATTTATTTGATTGTTTTGTGTGTATTAATTCCGTGTTTTTTGTAGAACTTTGCGAAAAAGTTTAGACGATATATTCAACCCCCCTTCTAGATCGCTTTCACTTATAGGAGGGTGTACTTATGTTGAATCCTGTGACTTCGCCGCGACAAGGCCCGACTTTCTTCACAGCGAATTTTTTCTGAAGGGTTTTCTCACTGAACCTCAGGAGTTCACCGCAGAGAAACTGAGAGTTAGCCACGGCGAACGTCTATCGCGAGGCATTTGTGGCGGCGAACATTTTGTTGTCGCGACGAACCCACCACTTTCTATGCTGCCAACCCTTTGAAATTGAATGCTTCTGACTTCCTATTCGCGTGATCCTTACCCGAAGGCCCCAAGCGGTCGCCTCGGGATAGGGAACAGGACCCGACCCAACATAGACAATGTCTACGTGAACGCAAACAACATCTACGTTTCATGCAAACGTTATGCATGAAACACAGACGTCTAGCCAGGATTTTAAGGTTATCTGGAAATAAAAAGGGAGCAATATAGTGCACCACAAATTAATTAGAAAAATAGAGAGTAGCATAGGACAAGAGAGAGAACCCAGGGTGTTCTTTGACTGAGGGTTATTCAATGGGGGCTGAAGAATTTTTTTGAGAGAGACCCATAAAAGGCTAGATGTCCCGACACCAATTTGGAGGCAACATCGACGATGACCCGGGTTAAGTGTATTTCATTGTTTTTGTTGTTTCTTTCTCTTGTTACAAATTGATTGTGTTATCCAATGCGTATGGATTTTGGCTTCGTATATAAATGCTTGTATTTCTCGTTTTTGTTCAATTATTTGTGTATGAATCTATTGGGTATTGTGAAAAGATGATTTGGATGTGTTCATTGCATCGTTTTATTATAAACTCATTGCTAGAATTTTGAAATAATCTGTAATTGTTATATTTGAAATTCGTTGGTAGCGACTAATGATTTATAATCATTAAGGATAACATAATACAGGTTAAATGACGCATCGTATGTGGTTGTTGCCATGATTAATCGGTTTTTTTAATTCGTAATGCTACTACCCAATTGAATATAGAGATCGTATCCTAAGTTATTCAATAGTTAGATTTAATTAACGATCATATCTTGATTAAACAATACATAAGGGAAAACTCGAGTTAATTATTAACCTACGATTAATATTTTTTATTAGAGATTTAAGGACAACAAATCAAAGAAATATGTTTAATTAGGTTGTAAGTTGAGATTGAACCAAAAAATTGTGTCTATACCAAATTCTCTACTTTTATCATTTTTCTCATATTTTCTTTAAATTTTTTTATTAGTGTAGTTTCATTTTATTTTCTTATTTGAAAAATCTAAAACCCCCTAAACACCAGTTAATTTTATTTCGAAAACTTTATGCACTTTCTCTAAGAAATTAACCTAGACTTACTACTGATATAGTAATAAGTCTAGTTATTTTATTTTAACTAGCGATTCGATGCGAGAGTAGACTAATTTTTTTTAAAAAATGAATATCCATTGTGCTTTGTGCGGATTGCAACGATATTATTTTCTCGAAGTCATTTTAATGAATATCAAAGACCACCTAACGTAATTTTATTTTTCTTGATCAAGTTACAAGACAAGTACCGTTTTAAAAAAAAAAAGACCAACGTTAAAGTCCTGTTTTTTTGTCCCTTAACAAAGTCCAAACGAATTTTTCCTACATTTTTTAAAATTTTGATATATTACTTGTATAGTTCTACGGTGGGAATGCAATTGTTTAATGTGTGGACTGGACATATCCTCCGGAGACACCGCAGTCTCATGTGCATGAAGAAGTAGAGTGGCGATTGATATGCTTTTGCTCGCTCTAAACTTGATAAATTAAATAATAATAATATAGTTTTTTGTCATTTAACTCAATTATTTAAAAGTTTACAATCCCATGATCTTTTCCTCTACAATAATCAAGCTTCTAGTTTTTCGAGAAAGAGAATCATATCTATTTGATTAAGACTGGGGACAGGGGACAGAAGAAAGGGAATCATCCACGTTAACTTGCTTATGAATATTTTTAATCAAACACTTGATACCCTAATTAGAGAATTAACAACCTATAATTTTGATGTAAGGGTTAAGATTCTTTATTTTTCGGTTTAGTGATTAGGCGTTGTCAGGATTAATGGATATATTTTTCTCTCTTTTTTATTTGCATTTCACATAAATAATTATTAGTTGGTAGTATTTAGTTGGCTTGAAATTAGTCATTTATTTACCAAACACTTTTTTTTTCACGAGCTATTCTAGAAAGATCTCAATTATGGGAAGGTACTTTTTAGTCATTTACACCCAGAATAATCTCCGCTCGATTCGGATAGGTCAATTGTAAGAAGTAAAGCTCTAACCTCAAGTTTTAAACACCTACATACATGAAGGCTATTTGAACCCGTAACCTCACTTAAATCAGGAGAATTCCTTACCAACTTATCTCCATCTTGAGATTTTACCAAACACTTTCTTCTCCTATACAATTATGCTTACAGGCTGTTTGGAACTAAGTGAATTGAATTCAATTACATGTTTGAAACAGAAAAATAAAGGTGAATTTAATTCATATGTGTAATTGAAACTTACTGTTTCTTATAAATTTAATTTAGCTAGCAACCTAGGTGAATTCAATTAAAACCACGCAATACTCTTCAACACAATAATCCTATCACTGCAATAATACCCACAGCCACTCTTCTCCCATCTGATTACCCACATAACATCAACCACTCCTCTTCATGCAGCCACCCTTTATGCATTTTTAAGCTTTCAAATTATAATAGTTTTCTGTTATCTTTATAGCTCGGTCTAGTTTAATATCATTTGCAATTAATTTTTTCTTTTCAATTTAATAATAATTTTTTTTTGTTTTTGACCAAGATATCTACCGACGGATCCAGTAATTAATCTCCTTGTTGATTTGTAGGCACCTCATAGGGTAGAACAGCTGGCCCAAAGATTTAAGGCTGCTCCATACCTAAAGCTAAAAATCGAACCCCTGACCTTTGGTTGAAGATGGATGAGTCCTTACCACTCAACCACCCCCCTTTGGTTAATAATAAACTTTTTTGATGATATTATTTATAATAAAATTGATGTTTATTATTTAACAAATTTTTTTTAGTAAAAGCTAAAAATGTTATATAAAATAATTAAATGTATTTTAATTATATTTCAAATAGTATAATTGAATTCAATGGTAACAATAGAGTAGGTTCAAATGCCCGTTAAAGAATAGCGGATGTACTTCTTAACGATCCGGTCTAAATGAAAAGATTCTTCTCCCTAACATCAAGAAACAGGCTCTTTCTTTCTATAAGAACATGAGAAGCAAGCATTTTTCCCTCTTCCGTTCCCTATTCTCATCCTCGCAAACAAGAGGAAAAGAACAGCTACCACATCATTAAACACACAACCCTGATTCTCTTTTTCATAAAACATGATTACTGGTAAGGATATCTACGATGTTCTTGCTGCCATTGTACCCCTATACGTTGCTATGATATTAGCTTATGGCTCGGTGAGGTGGTGGAAGATTTTCACGCCACAACAATGCTCTGGGATCAATCGTTTCGTCGCAATTTTTGCTGTTCCTCTACTTTCATTCCATTTCATCTCTTCCAATAACCCTTATGCAATGAACTATCGTTTCATTGCCGCAGATTCTCTGCAAAAAGTCGTCATTCTTGGAGCTCTCTTTCTATGGCAAGTTTTCAGTAACAGTGGAAGCTTGGAGTGGATGATCACTCTTTTCTCTTTGTCAACTCTACCCAATACACTTGTCATGGGAATCCCTCTTTTGAAAGCCATGTATGGAGACTTTTCAGGCAATCTTATGGTACAAATTGTTGTTTTACAGAGTGTAATATGGTACACTCTTATGCTCTTCATGTTTGAGTACAGAGGGGCAAAGCTACTCATCTCTGAGCAATTCCCGGAGACCGCTGGTTCTATTACCAGCTTCAGAGTTGATTCTGATGTTGTGTCACTCAATGGCAGAGAACCTTTACAAGCTGATGCAGAGATTGGTGACGACGGTAAGCTCCACGTGGTGGTGCGAAGATCAAGTGCATCTTCAATAGTTTCCTCATTCAAGTCTCATGGTCTCAACTCATTAACGTCAATGACACCAAGAGCTTCGAATCTCACTGGTGTGGAGATCTACTCAGTACAATCTTCACGAGAACCAACCCCTAGAGCTTCGAGCTTTAACCAGAATGATTTCTACGCCATGTTCGCTAGCAAAGCGCCAAGCCCGAAACATGGATACACAAACACCTTCCAAGGAGGTATTGGCGACGTTTACTCACTGCAATCATCAAAAGGACCAACACCAAGAACATCAAATTTTGAAGAGGAGATGTTGAAGATGGGGAAGAAACGTGGAGGGAGGAGCATGAGTGGTGAGTTGTTTAACAATGGCGGTCTTGTTTCTTCATATCCACCACCAAATCCGATGTTTTCAGGGTCTAGTACAAGTGGTGCACATAGGAAGAAGGACAGTGGTGGAGTACCCAACAAAGAGCTTCACATGTTTGTTTGGAGTTCAAGTGCTTCACCAGTTTCTGAAGGAAATATGAGACATGCAGTTAATAGAGCTGCGTCCACTGACTCCCCCGCCGTTGACTCCTCCAAAGCTGGTGGATTCCGACAAGATAATGCTGCTTCAAAAGGTAATTAACACGTCATGAATCCTTGTCTTCCTTCTCATTTCATTGAAGTTTACACATTTGCTCTCCTTTTTTTTCCCCATTAAAGTTTAGCTTTAGACTTCCATAAAAACAATTCAACCATAATTTGGTAATGATTAGGCACTTGATTTCAATTTTACAATTTTTAAGTTAAAATGTTGAAATTCAGCTATGCAGGAATTGATTGAAAACATGAGTCCTCGTGGGAAAATAATGAATGGAGAGAAAGAGATGGATATAGAGGATGGATCATCAAAGCTTCCAACAAATGGGTCTCCGTTCACATGCCAAAAGAAGATAGACATGGAAGGAGAGTTGGGACCAAAGAAGCACCAAATGCCACCTGCAAGTGTAATGACAAGACTCATACTTATTATGGTCTGGAGGAAGCTTATTAGAAACCCCAATACTTACTCGAGCCTTTTGGGGGTTGTCTGGTCTTTGATATCCTTCAGGTATTTAATTTCCTCAATCATTTATTTCACCTCTTTCAATCTCAATTGCATATTAGTGCTGGACATACACATCTTTTAGAATTCAACAAATATAAACAGTCAAACACTGTTTCTGTTTTTAATTAGGAGTTCATGTAATCGTCCATCTAAATATGGTTTCTGTAGCTATATTAATTAACATTAAACAATACACTTATGATTCATATAGACACTCTAATCCAAATTGCATGTATTTGCTGAAATTAATTAGTTCAATGTCTAGCCATAGAAAATCTAATGTTGATATGTTTAATCTCTTTTCTCCTAATTTTCAATGGCCAGATTGTACACAATAGAAACTCTTACAAACTAGTTTTACAAGCATTTAACAAATTTGAATAGATATTGTTTTCATGTACCACTTTGGATTAATATGTCCAAATGGTTCATATATTCTTAATATATTATTGCTCATTGTATTTTTTTTCTTCTTTCAGGTGGGACATCCAAATGCCATCAATCGTTAAAGGATCTATATCAATATTATCAGATGCTGGTTTAGGAATGGCTATGTTCAGTTTAGGTACATATTTAATTTACCTTCTCAAACTGGATTAGTTCACATTATCCCGCTATATATACATGAATAACAAAAACGGATGTTTCCTAAAACAGGATTGTTCATGGCTTTACAACCCAAGATTATAGCTTGTGGCAAATCGGTGGCAACTTTTGCTATGGCTGTGAGGTTCTTGACTGGCCCTGCTGTAATTGCCGCGACCTCCATTGCCGTCGGGCTTCGTGGTGCTCTTCTTCACGTCGCAATAGTACAGGTTAGGTTGCTACCACTACTATATATATATATCTAAAAGAATGGATATATACTAACAGGATTTTCATTTGATTTTTTTTTTATCAGGCTGCTCTTCCTCAAGGAATCGTTCCATTCGTATTTGCCAAGGAGTATAATGTTCATGCAGACATACTTAGCACTGCGTAAGAATACCATTAATTTTACAAATACAACTATTTTTTTAACATTAGATAAAATGTGAAAATAAATTGGAATGCAATGTCCGAGTCTTATGTAACTAATCATCTCTAAACAGAACAAAAGACATGGTTAAGTGAAGCTATTAAGCAAAGTCCTTTTTTTGTCGATTTTTACAGGGTTATCTTCGGAATGCTGATCGCATTACCCATCACAATACTCTATTACGTGCTTCTGGGGCTTTAAGTTGGATGAAGAAAAAGGCAACAAAATAACGTACTACTGTAAATCTGAGCACGGCCTTTAGGTTGATAAATGAGAAGATGATAAGCCAACTTTTTGCCCTTGGATTCGGTGCAACATCACATGTAGACTATGTATGATGATCATCAGCTGCAGTGTGAACAATGGGCTTTTAATATATATTTTACTTGGTTAATTTTCTTTCTTTTTTAACCTCAATTGGTTAGTTAATTAGGCAAAGTACTCTATGTATACTAGGACTTCGAGCTCAAGAAATTGAGGGTCAATTGTTTTTTTCTTTTAATTGTCGAGTTGAATTATTTCAATATTCCTAGATTTTTGCATTATTTGATTTCTGGGATTTTGAAAGGAACTTCTTTCGTGTAAGGATTGAGCAATGAACATACCTTTGATTTACTTGTAATGCTATTTTCTCCTTTTCAATCTCGCAATCAACCAAATCCTTTTCCCATGACATTGCTTTATGGCTCTCTATTAAATTTCTATTGCTTTTACACTAACGCATTTAGTCCATGGATTTTCAAAAAAATTCCATCCTTTTGTATCATAGACACTAAAAGTAATGAAATCGCTACAGTGAAAGTCTGATTCTCCGTCCCCTTATATTAAGATGCATCAAAAATTATACCATGTAGAAAGAAAGTAAAGAGGGTAATATTATAAATTATGAGACCTTAGTTTGTATACAATAATATTGGATGAAAGCTAATTTGCGCTTTATCCATCGTTGAACTCTATTTGCATGTGAATCGCTTCTGTTTTTTAAGTCCTCGACGAAGTTTGCATGTGAAAGCTTGTTCCAGAGAGTTTCGAATGGGCAAGTGCAAAACTTGCCTAGTTACGCCCTTTTTCTGGTCGAATCTAAGGTCAAGACAATCAGTCTCATTTTCAATGTTCAGTGCATCACATGACTTTCTGTTTTTAAGAATTAATATTTCCCAAATTGCAGCTTCTTGCAGTTGCAGATGGCGTTGGAGACAAACTCGAACTTTGTTATGTAATAGTACTGGTTTCGACAGATATTTGTCCATATTCAACTTTGACACTTGAATGCTTGGGTAGTTGTGCAAGCGTTAAAGTTCAGTTCTTTTAATGATCTGCAGCCATGTTCAATGATACCAGAGGTTGACCATTACTTTCCAACGTCCTTGTTATTAATGGCACCAATCAAACTTCTCGTAACTCAGTTTAGTTCATTTAGATTCAGGCAACGTCAAATTGGCAAGGAAGATAATATATTTCATACTTTTCAATCGTATTCGTGGTTTAGAGAAAATAAAGCACGTCAACTAATGGCAAGCAAGCCAGTCAAAAGCAAGGGATGGTCCATGTACGAGTATCATATTGTAGTTATATCAACTGAACGGTCCTGATTATATGTGAAACACATTATGTAAACCCTGATGAAAATTCTGCATATTGAATTTGATAAGCATGTAAGAATAGGCTTGGACGTGAATGATTAAAGATAAATCTATTAGGAGCTCTCATGTTAGATTTCTTCTAGTACTTTTAACAAGACATTGTCATGTGACCTAAGCTTAAACATTAGTTCGTATGTCAAGGAACTCTATGTCTCGCGTAGCCAAAAAAGGATTCGTCAAACATCTCGATAACCAATCCAAGTAATATAACAAAAGCCAGTCAGTTCTAACAATTGGGATCAGACTTTATCTCATCAAGGTGACCCCTTCAAGCATTAGATTAATAACAAAAAATCTGCAGAAGAGCTCTCATTTATAAAAGAAAATGAGAAGGTGATTATAATAAAGACACATTGGTTTTTTGTTTGCGTTACAATCTACATAGCTGGTGTTATGTATTTTGTTAGCAATACTCTGACGTGGGCAACTCAAAAAGTGTCTGTTTTGTCTTGTTTTTGAGTGCAAAGTTGTGAGAAACTGCATTGTCACATGCAGTTCTTGCCATGGATCTCTTTGACGAGCTCCTCAATTAATTATAAGTTTTATACAAACAATAATGCCTTGTAAACCAATGAGCCGACAACTGCATCCAGTGACAGCAAAAGCTCTGCTCATGTGGGAACTTCTCTGTCTCTCTCTCCCACTCGTGGACATTTCTAAGTCAATCAATCTTGAGTTTATTAACCTAGATTTTTCTCAGCTCCAACTTCCAAGGTCTGCATTTTATTGTATGTTATAGATTTCTGAAATGACCGTTCAAACTGGCAAATTTGATCCGACCCAGAAACTAAGAACACATAAATCTTGCATGGGAATGCCTTTTTTCTTTTTCGTTTTTTGACTATATAATAATATTATATTATGAGATAAAATTGAATTTGGTATTAGCCTGTCTGCCCTACCTACGAGCATGAATGGGACCTTTTTTATGTTCAAATTTCACAACTAATTGGGCAAATTAACCTATAAGTGTGAATGTTTTTCTTCTTTAACAAAATGAAGAAAAGTAAATGATGATTGATTACAAATGACCACTTACATACCAATTGATTTAATCACAATTGAATAATAATGATGATTTTAGGTAAGAAAAAAAAGAAAAGAATTTATGTGGAGGTGGGGTTGAATTATAACATGAAAATTTCGAGTATCATATTCAACATATTTTGCCACAATTTTGAAATAATTTAGAATGTATGTGAAAAAAATAATATTATCAAGTGAACTTCTCTACTTGCATAAAATGATGAATGCGTTTACCTATTAAAATCTCAAAATACTAAAATATAGTTTCGATTGGAATTACCATGATCACTTTGAATCATATAACTAATTATTAAAATTAAGGTGGCCTTATTATGTACCTCTTTTTTTTTTTAAAATTGGAACCTCAAAATGTTTGTTGGACCATTGCAAACTATACCTTTTAAGAAATTAGGTCGAACAATGGAAAAAAAATCTAATGCATATTTAACAACATTAACGAAAAGACAATTATCCCATATTAACACCTTATCTATATTTGTATGCAATGCTTTTTGAGTTTTTCTGACATAAAAATAGATGTAGGATCTAACACATACCAGTCATACTTAAATGATGTAGTCGAGTGAGTTGAGTTGGATAAACCTCACTTATAATTGATAGAAGTTCACTTTTGTCAAATTACTTATATGATACATGATATGGATCAAGGGGCTAGTGGCATCTCAAGTTGGGGTCGTTGGTTTGAATGCTCGAGATAAGAGTTCGAGATCTTTAACTCAAATTATACCATCAACTTTCAAAAAAGATCCACTTGTAGGTATTGTTGGGCTTATGACAAAGGCTAGGACCAAAACGATGTAAGCAGCTTTGAATAATTTAATTAAAGAACTCAAGCCTAAATCCAAGTTGCTTAAATTAAGGAGTCTAATCAAGTCCACTAAATAAGTCTTGGAGAAGTTAGGCCAACCCAACTTGAAAAATAAGGCCCATGGTTGAATTTACTATTAGTGGGTTTATTTCTTTTTAAGGGACAATTGATCAAATCCTATAAGATCTCTTGTTTTCTAATAGTTAGTTTCCTAGTAGATCTTGTTTTTCTAAAAGTTAGTTTCCTAGTAGATCTTGTTTCCTAAACGGTAGCTTTCTAGTAGGTTAAGTGTCTGTTTGGTTCAGCTTTTGGAGACTCCAAAATCACTTTTTTCCACCGCAAAAGCTATTTTCAGGAAAAAATGGTTGTTTGGCTGCAAACTTCAAAAGCACTTTTTAAGTAGATATAGCTTTTGAAAAAGCTAAAATATAGCTTTTTCAAAAGCTAAAATTTGGAGCTTTTCAGAAAAGCCCAAATTTCAGCTTTTTCAGGAAGCTGTTTTTTATG
>JAOTAX010000197.1:15768646-15783555 GCA_025629825.1 Erythroxylum guanchezii
TATGCCCTTCCATTATGCCTTATAGCCTTTTAACCTTAAGTGACTTGCCCATTTTGCCCTTGATTCATTCTTATTACATTATCACTTTAATTAAATCAATCCATGCAATAAATCCTCCTAACTTTGACATACTAATTAATCCAAAATAAATAATCTATCAAAACCTCAAAATTAATTTAAATCATGCTTATTCATGAAGAAAAAAAATCAGGGGTCAACATCCAACTTGGTATCAAAGCTGTCAAAGATCTTGAGGGACTTATGAGTGATTAATGCTTTACAAGCTCAAAATCAAAGAAGGGCAATGAGAAACCAAGAAAGTGAAAAGATGGTGGAGGGAGCCTATCTAGGATAGGTTTCGTCATCAAAGAAGAAAACAAACATTCCTCAATGTGGCCATTGTGAGAAGTTTAGTCATGAAGAGAAAGATTGATGGAATAAAGGGAAGTCTCGATGCTTTAGGTGTAAACGATTTGGACATTTGAAAAAGGATTGCAAGTTCAACAATGGAGAACAAGCAAATACAGTTCAAGTGATTGAAGACGACAACCTCTTTTAATGGGTAGGAAGTTCACTAGGATGCATCCTAGAGAAAAGTTCTCTATAGAGATAAGTGATGGGAGAAGTACTCATGTTGAAGAATAACGAGAAGTGCTCCAAAGAAAAGATTTGTAGAAAGATGTGCTCCATTTATTAAAGGGTGATGGGAAGTATATCATCAAATTCAAAAAGTCTTACAACTGTGAATCAAGAGGGAATGTTAAAGAATGATTCGAAGTTGTTAAAATTGTAGTCTTTGTTTAAAGATAAAGTCTGGGAGTAGTAAGATAAAGTAGTAATGATAAGATATGTTATTTGTTATAAGATAAAATTTTATCCGTTAAGATAAAGTTGTTATCTGCTAGGATTTAAACTTTTAAATTTTTTATTTGTTTCCTTAATCTTTACTGAGATATTAGCTAAGTTTGTTATTTCATTGCTTATATATTTAGGCCTTCAGCGTCAATGTAAAGTGCAACTCATCAATAAGTTGCCTATTGCATTATCTCTTTTCTATTCTATTTTTGTGGTTAAATTCTGGTTCTAAAATCTAACTTGGTATTAGAGCTTTCAAAGATCTTGAGGGACCTATAAGTGATTAATGCTTTACAAGCTCAAAAGCAAAGAAGGGCAATGAGAAACCAAGAAAGTGGAAAGATGCTAAAGGGAGCCTATCTAGGATAGGTTCCATCATGAATGAAGAAAGCAAACATTCCTCAATGTGGCCATTGTGAGAAGTTTAGTCATGCAGAGAAAGATTGATGGCATCAAGGGAAATCTCGATGCTTTAGGTGTAAACGATTTGAACATTTGAAAAAGGATTGCAAGTTCAACAATGGAGAACAAGCAAATACAGTGCAAGCGATTGAAGAAGACAACCTCTTTTAATTGGTAGGAAGTGCACCGGGATGCATCATAGAGAGAAGCTCTCTATGGAGATAAGTGATGAGAGAAGTGCTCATGTTGAAGAATAACGGGAAGTGCTCCAAAGAAAGAATTGTAGAAAGATGTGCTCCACCTATTGAAGGGTGATGGGCAATAGGTGATGGGAAATACATCATCAAATTTAAAAAAGTTTTACAACTGTGGATCAGGGGGGAATGCTGGAGAACGATTCAAAGTTGTTAAAAATGTAGTCTTTGTTTAAACATAAAATTTGGGAGTAATAAGATAGAGTAGTAAAGATAAGATCTGTTATTTGTTAGAAAATAAAATTTTATCTATTAAGATAAAGTTGTTATCTATTAGGATTTAAACTTTTAAATTTTTTATTTGTTTGCTTAATCTTTACTGAGATGTTAGCTAAGTTTGTTATTGCATTGTTTATATATTTAGGCCTTCAGCGTCAACGTAAAGTGCAACTCATCAATAAGTTGTCTCTTGAATTATCTCTTTTCTATTCTATTTTTGTGGTTAAATTCTGGTTATAAAACCCAACTTGGTATTAGAACTCTCAAAGATCTTGAGGGACCTATGAGTGATTAATGCTTTACAAGCTCAAAAGCAAAGAAGGGCAAGGAGAAACCAAGAAAGTGGAAAGATGGTGGAGGGAGCCTATCTAGGATAGGTTTCATCATCAAAGAAGAAAGCAAACATTCCTCAATGTGGCCATTGTGAGAAGTTTAGTCATGAAGAGAAAGATTGATGGCATAAAGAGAAGTCTCGATGCTTTATGTATAAATGATTTGGACATTTGAAAAAGTATTGCAAGTTCAACAATGGAGAACAAGCAAATACAGTACAAGTGATTGAAGAAGACAACCTCTTTTAATTGGTAGGAAGTGCACTAGGGTGCATCATAGAGAGAAGTGCTCTATGGAGATAAGTGATGAGAGAAGTGCTCAAGTTGAAAAATAACGAGAAGTGCTCCAAAGAAAAGAATTGTAGAAAGATGTGCTCCAGCGATTGAAGGGTGATGGGAAATACATCATCAAATTCAAAAAGTTTTATAACTGTGGATCAAGAGGGAATGTTAGAGAATGATTCAAAGTTGCTAAAAATGTAGTCTTTGTTTAAAGATAAAATTTGGGAGTAGTAAGCTAGAGTAGTTAAGATAAGATATGTTGTTTGTTATAAGATAAAATTTTATCTGTTAAGATAAAGTTGTTATCTGTTAGGATTTAAAATTTAAAATTTTTTATTTGTTTACTTAATCTTTATCGAGATATTAGCTAAGTTTGTTATTTTATTGCTTATATATTTAGGCTTTCAGCATCAGTGTAAAGTACAACTCATCAATAAATTGCCTCTTGCATTATCTCTTCTCTATTCTTTTTTTTTTGGGGGGTTAAATTATGGTTCTAAAATTCAACGATTATCTCTTATTCCCCAGAGGAAGAGACAAGCCAACATATGTGGGAGAATGAACTAAAAGCCGTTTATGTGGACAATTAAAGCTTCTTTGTTGTGTTGTTGCATGACCACATCGTGCTTTCCTCATCACCTGACGTCTGCTAGATATCGCATCACCCAAAAGCCACGCAAATCCAAAGGATTGTATTGCGGCTGCTAAAGTCTTTAAGTCTAAAGGCTAGAAGGTTGACTCCTCTAGCGGCGCGACTTTTGGGTCTGTCTGTCCACACGAGCTCGGTTCTGCCCGCCTCGCGTAAAATGCTTTCGAAGACTCCGTGTGTGGCTCTTCAATACTCTGCCCCACTTGTGTGATGAAAACCAGTTAAGCAGGGGATTTCTGAAATGTCAGTTCGACATTCTCTAGGTTTTGACAATTTTGGTTACTATAAGCGAATCATCTGTCAATTCACCGTGAGATAAAAATATCGTACGTAAAGGAAATACTTGTTGAAATAAAAAATGTTTGTGTAGATTTTTACTCAATGTGGCTTTCTTCATTCCCTCGGCACGTATAAATGTCAAAGTTGTAATATTAATCCGTATACTAAACTAAAACTTGCCAAGGCGAACGGTTTCATTTTGGACGTCAACATTCAACTGTCTTTTTACTGCTACTTGTATATGTAAGATTAAGGCAGAAAATGCAGCATTTTCAGTTAACTGAAGCCATCAAATATCTTTGACAAGAGCGTCTCGTTCCAAATGTTAGTGGAAGTTTTGATGGTCCAAGTTACTATTCATATGTTTAAGGCGTTAACCACCTCTTTAGAGCTTTATTCTCGTGGAAAATAAAATAAAACTTATTTTTAATCTTTATAAATTATAAAATAAGATAAATTAGACATTTTTTGACCCTTTTAAAATGTAAATTTAGTTAAAATATAATTTATTTTTTACTCTTATAAAAAAAATGAAACAAAATAAAAATCCTTCCGATAAAGGTTTTTTTTTTTTTTTTTACTTTCTTTCAGGCTCATGAAACATTAATAATCGTCCTAGCACGCGTGCGTGACATTCGGTTTACGAAGTCTTACTTGTAACTCTGACCATGTGACATCTTTAGTTATTGAACTATAGGGAAAGAAACTTCACAGGAACGGACATGGAAGAATTGAATTTTGATTTTGGTTACTTAATTTGTACATTCCAATGCAATGACTTTTGTGTTGGAAGGCTAATGTTATGTTTAGTTGTAGTTTATTAATAGAATGAAATGTAGCGTAATATTATTTTATTGTTTATAAAGAAATTTTATAATGGAATAAAATGGAATGAGATAGAAGAGGAGAGTTTCATATTATATCTCATTTCATCATAAACAGTAAAATTAAAAAATATCTTATTTGAAAGGTTTAGAATAAAATGTAAAATAATAAATAACTTTGTACTATATTATATTATAAACATTTCATTCAAAAAATATTTATATTATAAACCATTTCATCTCTCTCATAAAATAATTTTTTAATATTATATCATATTTTATTATAAACTATTCAATTCTATTCTATTATGTTTCATTTTATTAAAAATATTAAGTCTAACCAAACATAAGTAATTCTACGAAACACTTAGTACAAGGCTTCTTACGACTGAACTAAACGTGGGATATTGAAATTGAACCCCTTTCGGGTCACGTCAGAATTGAAGTGGCATGCAGGTGAATAGTTAATCTGAAGGTCTAACTTTCAAGTAGGTACGCGTCATCCTGAATGCACTTTAAAACTTGTTTGACCGTTGAAAAGTCTCGAGGAATATATCATTTTCTGTGTTTGACAAAAGCACGATCAACATGTGGACGATTTTCTGAACGTTTACGCCAAGGAGACTAATTTTCCGCCCGAAAGTTATGAGATGAAAATAACAGAATCAAAAAAAAGGAAAGAAAGAAAAGAAACGAACTTTTTCTTTATTACTAAAAATAGTTTTTTTAATTTTTGTCAACTTATTCTTCAATAGAATATTGCCAAAAATTGCAACGATAGTTATTGGCCAAATGTATATATTAAAGTCCTATTTCACCTAAGCAGAAGTTTTATAATTCAAGTAGAAGAAAAAACTGAGTTAAATGTAAAGAGTAAAGCTGGAACTTTCTGATCAATTTCATTAGGCCTGAAGAGCTCTGTTTAATTGAGCTAATATGCGTGGCAGACTAGCAGTAAGCAATGTTCTTAGAGAAGCATAAACAACTGATATAGTTACACAAGAAATTCGAGTACTAAATGGCTGGCATAAAATAATGCTTAGAAATCTGTTTCTGTGAAAGAAAAATGATCTGTTAGCTCATCATACGATCTGCTCATATAACACGAATCCAAAAACAGACATATACCGAACCAAGTGAAATGACAGCCTAATCAGTCCTTTCATTATGATTTTTCCATGAGCTGTACTGGGCTCAGGATACTTGACTTGCTTGTCTCTGCAATGCAGCCATTCATGGCCATCTCCTCCAGCATGAAATGTGCTTTCTCTAAATGGAGCATGATGTCTACCTCTCACTGACGAAAAGGAATCACGATTTAGAACAAGGACAAAGACAAAATGGAAAAGTTATCAACTCTGGCCGCTAATTGTATACAAAAATATTCATATTAAATCCTTATCTAAGCACTACGGACGTTGGCAAAACATTAAATTATGTATTAGAAATTTGTCATGGAACATGCTGGGATTGCAACTCTATGAGCAGGTATCATAAGCACTCTGTAATACATGCTTGCTAATTAGATGTAAAGAGTATGAATATAGTGTTTGAGTCAAAGTTTGTTATACATAGAAAGCTAGGAATAAGTGGAAAATAGTTACACCGGTCACTTGAGACTCGAGCATGGAGGGCCTCAAAATACATCAGTTGTAGGAAAATTTCAAAGGATTACATGTCTTAAGGATAAAGATAAATGAGATTAAGTAAGCAGATAGAAGATAAATAAATAAGGGAGCTAACTATAACCTATGCCAAAAATGCCCTATATATGTAAGTACTTCGAGGTGGGGATCAAAATCTAGCTATTCCCAGGCCAAAGTTGATAAGAAGTAGATCACACTCATATGGCAAGATTGGTGATCACGAATATATATATAATTCGTTAATTAGATTAAACAAAGTATCTATTAGGCAAAATGATTTGATAAAGCAGTTTTATTTTTCATACAATAGCTTTATTCATCTAGGAAGATAAAACCAAAGTATAAATTTTATGCAACTTTCAGTTGGAACATATGCGAAGAGAAAGTACAAGAGTAATATAAGCTATGTAGGTTTTATTGAATTGCTTTTCTCTGAATACATCCATATTTATACATATTGTGTGAAGATATTGATATTATCACATCTTAGGAGAAATACAAACAAAATAATAAGATGAGGATTTGATACAAACAAAATGAATAGTAATCCTTACTGAAATAATTATAACAAAAAGGATTAAATTAAGAAGTAGATGATGTTGTGATGTTGGAACATGTCGTACGTAGAGAAATTTCATTACAACTAAGTCACAAGTAAAATGAATGTCAATTTTAATGTTTGTGGAACAAGCATGGGAGATTGGATCAACAAAAAGAAAAGTAACACCTAATGTTGTCACAATATAGATGTGGCTTGATGTCGGAGAATCCAATTTCACCAAGTAGAGAGTTGAGCCAACATAATTTAGCAGCAGTTAGAATAATATTTTTGTATTCTGCTTCAGCGCTAGATCTGGTGACTGTGTATTGCTTTTGGAGCTCTAGGAAACTAGAGATGATTTTTTAAAAAAATACAATAACCAGGTGTAGATCGTCAATCATGTAGACACTTAGCCTAGTTAGCATTAGAATATACATGAAGTGTTAGGGAGGGGGTTTAGATAAGTGAAGGCCATGATATGGAGTGGATCAAAGATATTAGAGAATACTTTTAACAATTGTCTAGTGAACATTAATGAGACAATATAAGAATTGGGGAACTTTATTAACTACAAATTGGATGTCTAGTCTTGTGATATATAGGTATTTAAGGGCTCCAATAATGTTGCGGTATTCAATGATCACAAGTATATTTGGATTGGGCGAGAGGCTTTGATACCAAAAAATTAGTGTAGGGTGCCAAGATCTTTAATAGTGAAGGCAGAGTGAAGTTCATAAAGGATATGTTGAATGAATTCTTGTGAAGAACCTATCACCAAGATATTATCCACATAAATAAGGAGAAAGGTAGTATGAGCATTTGTAGAGTGAATGAAAAGAGAAGTATTAGCTTTGGATGCAATAAAACCAAGATCTCTAAGATTACAAGTTAATTTTTGAAACCAGGCTTTAGGGGCTTGTTTTAGATAATAAAAAGCTTTGTGAAGACAACACACATAATGAGGATGATGAGGATCACTAAACCATGATGGTTAATGTATAAAAACAGGTCCTTGTAAGGTTTCGCGTAGAAATGCATTGTTAATATCAAGTGACGAATAGTCCCATTTTTAGCTAAGGCAAGAGTAAGAATGAGAAGCATGGTGGTGAGTTTGACAACTGGACTAAAAGTGTCGGTGTAATCAAGACCAGGAGATTGAAGGTAACGTTTAGCAATCAGACAAGCTTTGTAGCGATATAGGGAACCAATAAGATTAAGTTTGGTTCGAAAGACCCATTTATAACTAACAATATTTGCACATGGAGGAGGAGAAATAAAAGACCAAGTGTGTTATTATGATGGAGAGTTTTGAACTCACCAAGCGTCACTTACTGCCAATGAGGATATTTGTTTGATTAGGGGAAGGAGGTAGAGTTTGGATTTGGAATTGATGTAACATTTATGTTGTAACTAATGTGATCAGGAAAATTTTTTAACTTACGAGGGCAGTCTCAATTATGCTTGTCCACTATTTAATTAGAATTCCTTCTAGTATTAGTATTAGTATTATTATTAGTATTAGTATTATTATAAATATATATTTATTACTATTTTTTGTATTTCTATTAGTATTATTTATTTATTCTTTTTACATATTGGAAATTACGTATTTCATATTTTATTTACTAACTTTTTTATTATTATCATTATTACTATTATTATATTTTTATTTATTTATGTATTTATTGTAATTTTTTTACATAATTATTTAGCGTACCAGTTTTACTTATTTACTTTTTAACTTGCATCACTTTTTTATTGTCACATCTGCATGTGGATCTACCGAAAATAGCCCCTTCTACTATATAGGGATAAGGCTGCGTACTATCAGACCTCCCCAGACTCTGCTTTATTGCGGGACTTCGAACTGGTGTGATGATGATGATAAGATGAGAGGATGATAGGTATGGTGGGTTGATGAGTGGTGAAGGTAAATGAGCAATTTGTTTATGGAAGGATCAAAACAGTGATAGCCTTTATAATTAGGAGCATAGCTAAGGAAGACATATGAAACAGATTTTAGTATAAGTTTACAGTTCAAGTTTGACCAAGAAAGGAAAAAAAGATACAACCAAAAACTTAAAGATGATCAAAGTTATGAGGCTTATGGAACAAAAGTTCACGTGGAGATTTGAAATTGAAAATAGATGATGATAAAAGGTTGATAAGGCAACTAGTAATAAAATAAAAAAAAAAAGCATCAAACCAGAAATGTTTGGGAAAAGAGCAATGAGTGAGCAAGTTGATGTTAGGGTTCAACAATATGACAAATTTGACTTTCATCGACACCATTTTGTTATGGGTGTGAGAACAAGTGATAAATAAGAGAATGCCACGAGTAGTAAGAAAGTTTGCAAATGATCCTTTGGTGAGTTCAAAAGCTTTATCACATTAGAACATTTTAATTTTAGTGGAGAATAAATTTTCAGAAGTAGCTTTGAAAAATTGGATTTTTTTTTAATGCTTGAAACTTAATTTCAAGAGGAAAAATCCAGGTGTATTGACTGAAATAATCAATAAATTTATGAAATATTATGAACTAGAATGGATAAATGTGGTGATAGCCCCCAAATATTACAATGTATAGGTTCAGGTGGTTTTGTAAACACTTAGATATTGGAAAAGAAAGATGACTATTTTTGCCTTGAAGACATGAGGTACAATTAAAACTAGTAAGAGACATTGGAAGTGATAAAAATAATTTTAAAAAGATGGTATTAAATGGATGAACTAGACATTGGTTCCAGATTTATGGAGTTTGTCATGCAATAAAGGCTATTGGATTTGTAAAATAAGCTGGAATCTTCCAATGGTAGAGGTTATTATAGATGTTTCCCTCAAGAAGTGTAATTATGGTGAAAAGGCCCATCACAACATAATCATAAAGATTAAATTCAATTAAGCATGAATTTTTTGTAACAAATTTTGCAACAAAAAGTAAGTTTGCAATAAGATTAGGTATAACAAGAATATTGCTTAAATATAAGAGTCAAAGAGTAGTAAAGAAAGTTAAGGAATCTTTTAGGGATATGAGTAAGAGTATTACCATTTTCAACAACCAATTGATCAGTATCGTGATCTGGTTGAGCTGAGTAAAAAATGGTAGTACTCAGTGTCATGTACAAAGAGGTTATAGTATCCAGAAGCATTCAGTAATTTCACTAGAAGAAGTTTGGGTGCGATCAATATTTAGGTCATAGAAAGTAAGTTGGAGTTGTGTTGTACAATTGGAGGAACTGTTCCTGGATTGCATGTACGTAAAGTGATAGATAGCAACTATATATCCAAATTTTTTGAAAATTTAGCATTTTGGGAGTTTGGGATTAAAATTGGATTGAAAATTTAAGTTTGAAGGTGGGATGGAAGAGTGATATTGAGTTGGGTCATAGGAGTTTGGATTAGGTAGGTTAGGATTTTAGGTTGGCCATAGGAAGTTACAACTTTGGGTAGATGATGTCAACATTGGGTGCAAGAGAAGTCACCGCTGTGGGTGGAGGGGTGATCACCTTGTGTCATGTTGAACATCATTTTTTATGGAGCTTGATGAAGAAAAAGTAGACGTTGTTCGTGAAGAAGGAGTTTGGCTCGTTGTTCAAAGGAAATTGGTGGCATTTCCTAATTCTCCATCAAGGTGATGAATGACTCATAGTCGAGAGGGAGACCATTGATAGTAAAGAGAACTAAATCATTATATGAGATTGGATCTCTAATGGTTGCAAGATATTTTGCGATGGAATTGATGGTTGTCACATAATCGATAATGATGGAGTGTCCTTTTCTATTGATGTGAAGTCGACAGTGAAGCGGAGATTTCTAAGTTGTTACTTGCTGAAGGAAATGGGTCTCAAGCGAAAGCCAAAGGCTTCAAGCAATGTCACATCCAAGAGCTAAGGATGCCATAGTGGAAGTGAGAGTGGTGGTAAGGTAATAGTACACAAGTTTGTCCTTTTTCTTCTAATCCAAGAATTTTGATGAAAGAGAGGAAGAGTTGTTGGTGGTATCATGGTGCTTCAATGATGGGTTAATAGATCTGTCAATATAGTCGAGTAGATCACAAGTAAGATTGATTTTTGCTTGGTTTCTCCAAATTAGATAATTGTTGTAGTCAAGATTTATAGTGATAAAGGTTGTGGTGTTGGGGATTGGTAGTGTAATAGGTTCATAAAGCATAACATATTGAATTTTGAAATTTGTACATGAAATAGGATAATGAAGTGCTATTGAGTAATAGAATAATGAGTGAAATAGGGTAATGGAAAAACAATTGAGCTTATGCTCTAGTAGGCTCTAATACTATAAAGACAAAGTAGAAGAGTAATATAAGCAGTTTAGGTTTTTATGAATTGTTTGTCTCTGTGTGAGTACATCTATATTAATGCATATTTTGTGATGATATTGATAAGGTTGAATTTTATCATATCTTAGGAGGAATACAAACAGAATAATAAGATGATTTGATACAAACATAATGAATAATAATCATAACTAAAATAATGACAATAGAAAGGATTAGATTAAGAAGTAGATGAATTTCTATTAATAATATGTGATAAATCAAAATGTCAAATATCATTTAAGTTGAAGGAAATTAGTAAAAAGTTTAAGAAACATGTTCCACTTAGCAGTTTAATAATGTAGTTCTTCCCATCTCCATCTGTATACTATACATCATGCATTGATGATCCGACATGAAACAACTAAAGGAACATAAATAATACGTACACTATGAGTTCTTTGGTGGTGCATATCTCATTTCTATTCTTAGGTATTGAATCAAAACATTGGTATGAAAATTTATTGCAAGAGACAATAAACCATGAGTTCTCTGATACTTTTCAACTCTCAGGCAGACTGGCTCTACATATTTCATTTCTTATCTTAGTTATTTAATCAAAACATTGACTTAAAATGTACTGTTGGAGACAAACTGAAAGATGAATGCAAATGAGGGTAGGGAATGCCTGATTAGACCTTGCAACTAGTAAAAATACATATACAAACCAGATAATTCAATAAGGAAATAATAGTCTTAAATTCTTAATATATATATTCTAAAGGTATATAACCTTTAAGTTTCAATTATTCCTACCACTTATTTCAAGTCTTAAAATAGAACAAAATACGTTGAATTTCATTTGAAATGGTGTAGTATAAAGGGTGACTTTATTTTTTGAAATATTTATTGTTTTATAATATTATGAAAATACTTTATAATATTATAAAATATTTGTTAAAAGACATTTTATTAAAATTTTGTCAAATTATTTTAACATATACTGATATGTAAGATTATTAAGCATGTGACATAGTTTGTATGAGTACTCTAACAAGATTATTATTTTTATGTTTATAATTTCACAATGTGTTTTTTGAATAATTTATAATAGTAGAATTTTCTTTTCTAATGAATAAAATTATATAGAACATATGTATGTTTTACCCTACTATAAAGAATTAATTAAAATATAATTAATTAAAATATTGTTAATTAAAATATAATTAATTAAAATATACTTTATTCATTAATTAAAATATAATTCATTTTGTAATTAATTAATTAAAATATAATTCATTCATTAATTAAAATACAATTCATTTTGTAATTAATTAATTACAATATTTTTTGTAAACTAACCATTATCAATGGCAATAGTAATCATTCCTTCATTTTAACCAACCATCATAATTATAATGATTATATTCATTCCCATTCTTCACTATATTTATTCTCATTATCATTCTCATTACCTTATGTGAACCAAGCGCTCCCTTAGTATACCTAGATCCAAATAAAGTTAAGATTTAGTTCTCAACCAATGTTGGAATTTTTAGTTTCTTTAGTTTACTTAAATATTACTATCAGTAATATTGTATTTAATATTTATGTTCTATGAACCGGTCCATATGTTCTATATATATATATGTGGAAGTTGGTTTCTAAACATAGTAGTGAAGCAATCTCTTTAAATACGTCTAGGTATGATAGACGTGATATTCTTTTAAAGAGTGCTCTTATTTGATTATAAAGAAAGATTTCCAAACATATAAATTAAACTAGATAGCCAGAATCAATCATCAACAAATCTGGATGGGAGGAGGAATTGTTTAAATAAAACATTTGATATACTAAGCCTTCGAATAATTGATTGTGATTAAGAGATAGATTCAATTATATATTATCTGATTAACTATTGTTCATTATCCACGGTACTGAATTTAATATTATTTGTAATTTAAGATTAATTCTAAATATTATCCCAAGTAAGTTGATTAAGTTTCATATGTATATAAGATTTACTGTTGAGGAATGAATTCTTTCTTTCCTTTGGTTATATTATATCAATATATGTGTGTGAAGACGTATTTTCAGATTCAGATTAAAATATTCTTGTATTAAGAAATAAAGCTTTAATTCTCACAAAGCATAAGAAACAGACAGACAGAATTTTGGAATCCACCACTCATTATGAAGTGCACTTCTAAAAATGGAGGAGACCATGTCAATGGACAGGAGCAATTTGTAGTTTGTGGGATGGTGGAGGAATTCCACTTCATGAAAGCATTTCAAATCACACCTTAACTCACTTATGATACCTCGTTTCTCGGATGGTTACGTTCAAGTAAGTTAGTAATAATTAGCATTATAAGTATACTCTTAGCAAAATTATTCTAAAATTATGCTCGTTTGGTTGATGCATGAAAAGCCATATATTAGCTTTTAAGTATACTCTTAACATAATTATTCTAAAATTATGCCCCGTTTAGTTGATGGCTGAAAAGTCATATATTAGCTTTTTGAGGATATTAACTGTTTGACTATTTTATTTCGTTAACAACTGATAAATTGGCTTATTCAATCCAACCAATTAAAAATCAAAATATTCAAAAAAGGAGCGTTTTATTCTATCAGCTAACTTGACAATTGTGCCATCACCAAAATTGAATAGATCACCAAAATCTTGAAAACTTAAGTCAAAAACTACATTTTGTGAAGTGGGTCTCTGTCACATGGTGGTTGTTTAATTACATTCTATTCCACTCCTTCACTTATAAAGGAAGGTATTAGTTTTTGTACTTTTGGACTCTTTCATTTTCTATTAGTTTACTAACAAACATCAGAGCATTCAATATTCATTATTTCTAAAATATATTGGCGTATCTTATTTTATATTTTTAGATGTACACAATAATTAGAAATTACATAATTTAAATAAATTACTTAACAAATAAGAAATTTGTGTGATTAATAAATTTACTTTTTTTACTTAATTGCATCACTAACTATTAGGATTGAGAATTTAAATTCTTACAAGAATATTCAATAAAATACTAAGATATAGTATTTATATTCTATACTATATCTTTTAAGTCATATCCTAATAAGATATTTTATTCATAAACAATTAATAATAAATAGTTAATTTTACTAAACATTTTTAATAAACAACTGATGTTATTCGTTGATCAAATTAATTGATATAATCTTCTATCAATCTGCTATTCTCTCCTCTTTGACCACTAGAGTAGAGAATAGAGATCCCCTGGTCTCAAAATCAAAGTTGAAATGTTCCATAATTTCTTATCTCGATGCTACTTACGTAGTAGAACTGTTTGGTTGTAAGATCCTTGGAACTTTTAACAAGAATTCAAATCTTTTAGGATATGGGAAAGAACTCTAATAAACTATTATATCTAAGAATTTTAATAAAAATAAATTACTCAGTCGATTATGTAATTCAAATTTGTTGCTTGAATTTTAGTTAATAATTTGTCATTTGTGAGTTATTATATAAATGTGTTTTCCTGTTAATTTCAACCCCAAAATAAGGACATGTATCGGTGAAATGACGATGTTTAGAGTGAAGTATTAACGGCATGCTCGGTTCCTAAGAATAAGAATTTTATTTTTGGTATATTATTAAATTTTAAATAGTTCTTTATTTAGTTAAAAAAATATCAGAATACCTAATCTTAAGATTCAATATTCCTCAATTTTTAAGAATAACTAAAGATCATCAAACAGTGTTTTTACTATTCTAAGAATAAAGTTATTTGTTAAAGACTTTTTTATCCTTATAATAATAATAATAATAATAATAATAATAATAGTAATAATATTAATATTAAGAAGAAGAAAATTAATAATAAAAAGAAATTTAATAATAATAATAATAACATAAATAAATATAATTAATTAACATATAAAATTAATAATAATAAGAATAATAGTAAGTAGAAAATTAATAATAATAATTAATAGGAATAATAATAATTAATAAGAAGAAGAAGAAAATTAATAATAATAAAGAATTTAATAATTAATAATAAATTAATAAGAATAATATTAATAAGAATAATAGTAAGTAGAAAATAAATAATAATAAGAATAATAAAATTAATAATAATAATAATTTAATTTAATTTTTTATTAATTATTCCTTTATCATTTCAAATTTATATCTTCAAATTAAACATTAACATAAAAATTCTTTAACAGTAAATAAGATAAAGTAATATCCACTTTGGTTCAGCCGGATTTTGCTGATCCGAACATCCTTGTTCTGTTCCATAATTCTGGTAATTCTCTACTGCTGTATACCTGCAAAACAAGCAAAGACTCTCCGGG
>JAOTAX010000197.1:15783655-15797352 GCA_025629825.1 Erythroxylum guanchezii
TCAAGTCAGTACTTTGAGAGAATTTTGGTTCTGAGAACGAAGAAGCAGCTAGGGTTATGAGTTCATATCTCAATCACGGATGACTAATACCTTATATATGCGCTAGGTTGCCATTAGGTTTAGGTCTCTACGTGAATCATCGTGTTTGCATGGGAGACGATCTCTCACTATCGGGCCGTCTGTGCCTGGGCTTAATGGTGGGCCTCCTTAAGGCCTCCTTAGGCCGAGCCTCATTAGGCCGACCCGACCACACTTATCTTTAATATTTATAAGAATAGTTTTTCTGTTACTTATTTATTCTAACCTTTAACTAAACAGACCGCAAAAGTTCAAATCATCTCTTCTTATTATTTTATTCTTATTTATTTTATGAGTATCTACTCTACGTCTTTATTTTTTATAGGTCTCGTTTATTAATAAATGGATAGATTTTCGTAAAACAGCAGAATACCTAGAATGGGCGCGCGGCTCAACAACCTCTAACGAAGACAACGTGTGACTACTTCCAATCATTGGAAGCGTGGTCGTCACGCGCGACCGTAGAACTGAAATTTTACTAGGAAACAAACAGTAACTCCTAGGTCAGGTAGATCAGGGACCCACACGGCCTTGAAGACATAGACCAGTAAGATAGGTCGATTTGGACGGTGATGATCTTTCTTAGAAGTTCGAATTAGACAGGTACAGACTGTAGAGCACTTGATCCACATCTCTCTATTTATAAATGACCTGCCAATCAAGTCTAGAATATGTCATGGAATAATAAGAAACAACAGACTTCCACCATTTCAAGAGAGCACAAATTTTGTGACTCTCTTTCTCTCTCAAACAAAATTTGATCTGGGGTCTCCATAATTCTGCAACTTCCATGGAACCTATTGATAATATTAGTGAGGAGTATCAAAATTACTGGGAGACCAAAATGTTTCTACACAATGAAGAACTTGACAGGTGCCCACGTGAGAGCTTTGGTGTTGATTTCGTGGTTTTGAGGACTTTCTTTTTGGTTGTTTGCTGAATTTTTATGTGGGTTTGTGTGATTTGAAGCAGTTGGCCGATGGATGAGGCATTTTCAGGGTACTATGACTCGAGTTCCCCAGATGGAGCAGCTTCATCGACGGCGTCTAAGAATATTGTTGCTGAAAGAAACAGAAGGAAAAAGCTTAATGAAAGGCTGTTCGCACTCCGATCAGTGGTCCCGAATATTAGCAAGGTGACGCATTTTGTGTTCACATTATTGCACTCCCAGTTACTGATCACACAGAGAGAGAATTTTGGAATAGTTAGTGCTATTCTGACTAGAAAGCTTGTTTGCTTTGTTAATTTATGTTTTACATGTTTGTGGTTGGGCTTTAAAAAACCTCTCGTGTAGATGGACAAAGCTTCCATAATCAAAGACGCCATTGATTACATACAAGAGTTGCATGAACAAGAGCGAAGAATCCAAGCTGAGATTAGGGAGCTTGAATCAGGGAAATTGAAGAAGCCAGGTTATGATTTTGAGCAGCAGCTACCAATCTTGTTGAGATCCAAGAAAAAGAAGTTTGAACAGTACTGCTATGATTCTGGGGTATCAAGAAACTCGGCTATTGAAGTTCTTGAAGTAATTGGCTTTTCTCTTTATCTCTTTAATTGAGTAGTAGAATGAGATGTTGAACTTGGTTACTAAGTTTGGGCAATCGTTTGCAGCTGAGAATAGCTTACATGGGAGAGAAAACGCTGCTGGTGACCTTGACATGTAGTAAAAGAACAGACACAATGGTTAAACTTTGTGAGGTGTTCGAATCTTTGAAACTCAAAATCATTACAGCCAATATCACAACCGTATCAGGGAGGCTCTTGAAGACAGTTTTTATAGAGGTTAGTCGGTCCATCTAAAAATTCCCTTTTTCTTTTCTTTTATATGTATAAGAAGCTACTTGCCAAGAGAGGGATTGCATAGAAGGGCATCCAAAAGGTGGGACCATGGAAACTGATAGACTACTTTAAAAAAAGACGCAATTATGATAATAACCAATTAGAATAGAGCAATGATGAGTAGTGTAATCCAGATCCGAATGTAAGTGCAAGTGCAACATAGCCGAAGTAAACCTTTACCCTGTAAGAAAATACGTTAACTAAAACATCAGGACAAATGCTTTCAGACTACAATACTTACAAGCGAAGGAAGTAGGAAATGCATTAAAAATATGTTTCACTGTATCTGGATTCTGGCTCGCGCGCTTTTTCTCGTCTACCCGAACATCTATGAATATTATATTTTAGCCTGTTACGTACACAGACACCTCACACGCTAAACTGATGCACTATCTCACAACTTCAAACGGATAGACCATAAGTCTTGGATTTTGTTTATGCAACTAAAAATATGAAAAGAAATTTGTGTAACTTCAGGTAAGAAATCTTTGTCAACTTAGATTACAGGATCTTTACGTTTTCCATGTTATTAGAAGATGTAGAAAAAGACAGAAGAGATACAGGAAATTAAATAACATTTGTTGTCGAAGTCATAGTTAAGCTGATTATGGACCCACGAGGATCAAATTTCTCTCTTTTAGTTGTCTTGTTCCCCACATTTGGTGGTAGGATGTGGACAATTTTACATTTATGCGGTGAAATAAACAAGTAAACCTGACATTGCATGTGTGTGCAGGCAGCGGAAGAAGAGAGAGATCATTTGAAGATAAAAATTGAAACAGCCATAGCAGCCCTCAGTGACCCTTCAAGTCCAATGAGCATGTGAGTGCTATAGACAAACACCAGGCGAGACTTTCTTGTTCAGTCGTCTTGGTTCCTTGTGTTTCTTCTCCTTGTTTCCTTTTTGGTCAAGGGCCTGTAATTGTTTCCCTTTTTATTCTCCCTCTTCCAGGTTTTCTTTTTCCATGGAAATCCGAGACGTGGATTGTAGAATGTGAATCACTTTTTACAAATAAAGAAAATTAAGTCCCTTGCCCTACCAATGCTACCTTTAGTCGATATTAATTTAGGAAAACAGCTAAATGTAAGTAAATCAAATTATGTCTCATTTAATAAACAGCATCCATTTGAACTAACTTGTATGTATCAGAATAAAATATAACAATCTGACTCTTCTTTTGACAGCTCTCAACTTAACTTGTGTTTAACATCAAGTCGAGATCAAACAACTGTGGAAACAACTAAACTAATAAAACACAAGATGAAAGTTGACAATGATTGAGATTGTAAAAGCCCAAGCTTATGCAGTCATAGCAAATTTCGCAGATAGTCACTTCACCAAATACTTAACATGCCTCAGAAATTTACTCAATTGACTAGTACGGTCCAAAACTACATACTTGGAAGGAAGGAAAGGTCTTTCACAGTAACGTAATGTTGTACAACAGTTGCAAGCACTGAAGGTTCCACATCTTCCCAAGTAAAGCATATTCTTTGATAGATCAACAAGAATGTTAAATGTCCGAACTGAAGTGGGCGTACTGAATACTTGGACCACTTGTTTTATAGCTTCAGCCGATGTAGCTGTACAGGGTTTATATACCGAAACGGATGAAACTGTAATTAGGTGCACTGGAGAACTTTCCTAGGATCAAGTTGTCCACTACAGTAACTGGAAGGAACAGCGGAGAGTTCCAGCCGTCCTCTCCACTCCTCGCCAGGCTTTAGGGTGATTGGTTTTTCCACAGCAGCAGCCTCTACACATAGCATATGCTTGTATTCGTCGTCTCCAAAATCAGCCATAGCCTTAGCCTTCTTATCCCATGGATTCCACACCACTGCATACAAAGTTGAGAATAAATTCTTCAATGATGCTATGCATTTCAAGTAAAAGACACAGCAATGGCTAGAAGCCATAATGCTTTACAGTAAAATGATAAATTTAAAGCTAATGTTTGAAACAAAGGTGCCTTCCTTCTAGAACCTATTTATCTTGGTTTAAATCAATCCATCTTTCTCGTGCCCCACCTCAAAATGCACCATACTAATAACATCTAATTGATCAGTAAACCAGTAAATTGACAATTCAGTACACTCAAAAACTCAAATGAAAAGTGTTAGTTCTTTCACTTGAATTTCAATATCAAGTGTAGAATCCGGGTAAAACAATTTCTTGACATAAACAAACATAGTTTGTAATTGCATTCGCCAAATAATGATATACTTGAAGGTTTGTCGAGCCTTGCAACTTACAAAGGCACTATAGAATTGTTATGCAGAAAAGTAAGATCCAATTAAGTCGTAGAAAAAGCACGTCAGAGAAACCAAAATAAAAGTTTAGCACATCAACATATATAATGCAAGGAATTAAGAATTCCATTAGCTGAAAAAGGAGAATCCATTGATCTGCAGGTCCAAACATATTACCATTACAAATTCTACATTTACACCACAGATAAACACTATATTTTGGCTTGCAACCTCCATGTGGTTTATAAATCAAGACTTGTCTCAAGGTTGACAAAAAAGAAAAACAGACAAAACTCACCTGCATCCGGAAGTCCATCCTTGCGTAGGACAAATGTTCTCTTCTTTTCATGATCCAGGATTGCAATTTTTGTAGGAGTACTGAGGTATATCTTATCAATCTGTACAACCAGAAAAAAACCTTCACATCATAGCCTCACGTGGAATCCATAAAGGCAAGAAAAATAGGAAATACTCGGGATCCTCAACTCACTTCTGATTCAAATGTTATTGCATCCCCTTGCTCAGTAGAGCGGTTTCTGTTCTGTAAATTGTCCAGATAATCCAGTGTTTCTAAACCTTCCACTCGAACTTCACTGAAAACAACCAGAAACAAGCCTCAGAATCCTAAGACCATGAACAAGGTAATGCAGTACTGCTAGTAATGGACTTGGGCAGATTTATCTTAAGTGAAAGTTTAGAAATTAGTTCCAACTTTAAAGCTTTCCCTATTAAGACTATTAACTTATTCCCCAGATTCAAGTCATTTCATTTCCTGTAGGGAAATCTTTTCCCTAAAATGTGGCCATCTGCTGTTATTAGCATTGAGAAAAGATTCTATTCGAGTATTTTGCTTCCTTTGCCAGTTAGTGTCTCTCTCTACTTTCTGCCTTTTGCTCTCTCTCAATCTTACCCTTCCTCACCCTCTTTTCTGCTATGCTCTACTACTTAAATACTGAGTTGCACAATTGTGGTAGACTCAGAAAGACTGGACCTAAAGCAACAATATGCATCATGTAGATTCCGTAAGGCCAGAGGGTGCCATGATCCCTAAAGATCTGTATCTACAGCATGTATAAAACGTGTGGTGTCATCTTTGAGTCCACTAATCTCAAGAGATAGTTCCAAAGGCCACTAATCTCTAAGGATTAACATAAATTACATCATTAATTTACGTAAATCCTTAGAGAAAAAATAACTAAAGACAAACTTACTAGTCAAATTACCTGATGTCTGAAACAGAGAAATAGGTGTGATATGCAAAAGTGAATGACAATGACTTCCCATCACTGTTGGTATTCCTAATGCGACAGGTCAACATCAGATCTCCTCCAGGTCCCAAAGCTACCCTCAAACGGAATTCAAAACTAAAAATCACAAAAAAGACGATCCACTAAGCTGTTGAACATAGGGAATGGTCTTGAAGGATCTAGCACTCTATCTACAGTAATATAAATGTCATGAAGTTCCAAGTATTCCACCTGTGAGGCCAGATTTTCATATCCTCTTCAGTGGGCCTAAGAATCAAATCAATAAAAGCTCTACTGGAAGAATTTGTTGGAAAAGGAGGAGGATCATTTTCAATGCTCCAAATCCTATTCCTAGCAAATCCATGTGGCTCCATAGAACCATGATTACTAAACTGCATAAACACAACAAGCTCTTTTGAGAAGGATGATCTAAATTAACACAAACATGAGAAAATTGTATAATAAGTACAGACTTGAGGAAAACAAATAGGAATGCCTCCACGAATCGCCTTTGGGGGTTTGAAATTTGCCTGGAAAAGACACCAATCTGTGTCAGTTTGGACTATATGAAATCTGACTGAGCAATTTCACACAGAACATGACCAACTTCTATAAACAATGCTGGGGGTATGTTAGGATCACAAAATATATATTTATGTAGGCAATTCCCTCAAAACAGGAACAAAATTAATGTGTGGAGAAAGTAAGTAAACATTGCATACCACCTTACTGCTGAGAAAAAGTAACTCCTCTCCATGGTCATTCTTCCAAGATGTCACATGGCCCCCGTACAAGTACACCTGGACAAAACATCGAATAGATAGATATTAATACAAGTTTGAAAAGTGAGAGCTCTTCTTACATGACTAAGGAATATGCTGTAGAGCTCCAATATTTAAACATGAAACCTATGGATAATCTTCATCACAGGACTTGAGCTTCATATAATTCCAAGTGACCTACTGCACACAATACAAAAGAAACAGTAAAACAGGAAACAAGGAACTTAAACCAAGACTTGTGTGAGAAAAATATTTCGAGCAAAACGACTTCAATTATGGTTAGCATCAATAGGCTGCTTTCGAATTTTTTGCTATACTTTGAGGATTCATTGGAATCCAGTCATTGTGTTATAGAAAAGTGAGTAAAGTGAGTGAGAAGAAGAAGAATAAAACATTGTTGTAATCATTAGTCACGTGAGCACCCAATGCTGTGTTTCACTAGTAGTTGTAACAACCATTGTATACGTGTAACATGCTCAGCAGTAGGGAATATCCTTTTATAGCCCTTGTACTAACATGGCAGATACGAAATGATTGTGTTTTCTCTCTCCTTACAGATTCTCTGAAACTTCTCTCAATTTTCTTCCTTCCTTCCTTCCTGATGTAAGATAAATAGAAGAATTATTAACTAATAGCTAAAAATCACAAAATTAAGAAATATGACTGATATTAGGCTACCGACATATCAAGTTTTAGGGTTGAATTTTGGCTAGGAATGCTGAAATTTCAGAGTTTGTATAGCTGAAATTTTAAGGTTTGATTGCTAGAAATTTAGGGTTAAGATTTTAGAGTTTTGGTTACTGAAATTTTGTGATGAACACAAAAAAATGGAAGGTAAGAAATTAGGAATCACTCATAGAGAAAACATTACACCTTTTAGTTGAAAACTCAAGTTTCTAAAAAAATTCTAGACTGCTTATTATTGATGAAGAGTTTAATACACAAATATATATAATTCTTAAAACCCATATTAAATCCTAATATCATAGAAATTATATAAGTCCTATACAACTAGGATAGCGTATCTAAAATCGAATAACATATACTACTACTTCCTATTTAATAAGGAATTCTAATACAATCTAAATTTTAGCCTACTTTGATGTCAACTCAATTCTCAATCCTCATCCCACCAAATTAAGTGTGTGGTTGACTAATGTTTCCTCTTTTATTTCTTTTAAATACTTTAAGTTCTTTTATATCAATTCTCTATGGCTTGTCTGAAATCGTCCTGACGTAGAATGAGATAAATACTGATCATATAAGTCTAGATTCAACTTTTGGAATTCATATTCTAAAATTCAAGTACTATCAGAATCGGTCTTCCTTTCCACTTGACAAAAAATTATCAATATCCTCCATCTCTTGTGACTACAATTTGTTCATCAAGAACTTCCTTCATTTCCTCCTTAAGATGAGGAGTGGCTGGAATTCTTATAGCTGCAATAGGGGATTGCTTATCTTGTCCATGACAAATAGTTAAGTCCGCAACATTTAAGATAGGACTTATTCCCATATCACTTGGTAATTCCAATACATAAGCATTAACAATTATCTTCTTGATGATCCTATAAGGTCCAACATTTTGTGAATGAAGTTTCTTACATTTCCCTTTTTGGAAATGCTGTGGACGAATCCTAACCATCACCATATCCCCCTCACTGAATTCTACCAATTGACGATGTTGATCAGCATGCTCTTTAGAAGAAAAATTGCTGGTTATTATCTTTTGTCGTATCTCATCAAAGATGTCCCTCATGTGTTTTGCAAAACCTTCAGCTTTAACACTAACTCATATTGTTTGTCATAAAGGAACAAAATAAATAAGCTTTCTTGGTTGAACTCCTGAAACTATCTCAAAAGGGCTCTTACACACCTATTTATAAAACTGTTGTATGCAAATTCTGCCATAGGAAGCATTAGCATTTTCTCCAACCAAACATCTTAACAAGTTTCCCAAGCTTCTATTTACCACCTCTGTTTATCCATCGATTTGGGGATTGAAAGAACTTGAAAATTAAAGCTTAGTGTTCAATATTTTCCATAGAGTTCTCCAAAAATAACTCATAAATTTTACTTCACAATTAGAGACAATAGTTCAAGGTAATCCATGGAGACATACAACATCTTTGAAGAAAATTTTTGCAATATGGACAGCATCATAAGTCTTGGAACATGGAATGAAATGACTCATCTTGGAAAACCTATCCACCACCATAAAAATATAATCATAACCTCTTACAATTTTATGGATTCCTAAGAAAAAATCCATCCTTATGTCCTGCTATGGTTTATGAGGCACGGACAGTGGTGTGTATAATCCAAAAGTTTGTTTCCTTCCTTTAGCTAATTGACATGTTTGACATTGTCTTAGGACCTTAGGAATGTCCCGCTTTAAAGGGGGCCAATAAAAGTGATCTTCAACCAATGGGATGCTTTTATCTCTTCCAAAGTGTCCTACTGCTCCTCCTCCATATAATTCCCAAATCATATATTCCCTTATATAAGTATTAGGTAGGCAAAGTCAATTTTCTTTGAAAAAATAGTCATGGTGGATCACAAAAGAAAAGTGTTGGTCTCTTTGTCCAACTACAATTTCTGAATAGATTATTCCAAAATCTCGATATGAAGCATATTCTCCTTTTATTTTGCCCAACCCTACAACTTTTACCGCTAAAGTGTTAAATAAATGACTCTTCCTACTCAATACATCTGCACCTTATTCTCAACTCTTGTCTGATGTTTGATAACAAAGTTAAATTGCTCCAAAAATTCACTCTATAAGGTGTGACTTTTGTTCTAGTTCTTTTGAGACTTGAAGTATTTAAGAGATTTATCATCTGAATATAGAATAACCTCCTCATATGAGAGACAATGAAGCCAATTGTAAAGAGAATGTGTTACTACATAAAATTCCTTATCATAGGTGGAATATCATTGCTTCTCTTCACTTAATTTCTCACTAACGTAATTGGGTGTCCATCTTAACTGAGGATGCGTCCAATTCCCACATGAGATGCATCACAAGCCACTTCAAATACCTTAGAAAAATCTAGAAGTTGTAAAATAGGAGATTCAGTCATCTTTTTCTTGATTTCTTCGAATGCTTTAGTTGCTACCTTTGACCAAGTAAATTGTCCTTTCTTCATACGATCAATAATGGACGTCATTATGGCGCTGAAATTACAAATAAATCGCCTATAGAATGTTGCTAAGTCGTGGAAGCTCCTTGTCTCGTACACATCCTTTGGAATCAGCCAATCAAGGATGGCCTTAATCTTCTCAGGATCCATCACTCCACACTAGGATATACTAAACCTAAAAATACAACACTTGATTGCATGAAAGAACACTTCCTTAAATTATAAAGTTTCTCTTGTCTCAAAACTCTAAAGACTTGTTATAGATGTAGTAGGTGGTCTTCTTTAGTCTTGTTGTATACCACCAAAAATCTGCACATAAATGGTCGAAACACTTGATTCATTACTCTCATAAAAGTGCTAGGTGCATTAAAAAGTCTAAATGGCATCACCAACCATTCATAAAGTCTCTTTGGTCATGAAAGTCGTTCCCATTCATCTCTAGGTTTGATTCTAATTTGATGGTACCCACTTCATAGGTCTATCTTGGTATCAACATATCTAACATGTTATCAAGGCAAGGTATTGGAAATCTATACCTTACTGTAATCTTATTTATCGCCAGACAAGTAACATACATTTGCCAACTTCCCTCCTTTTTAGGAGTCAATAATGCTGAAACTGTACACAGAGTAAGACTTTCTTGAATAAATCCTTTTTTCAGTAACTCCTCTACTTATCTCTTCAGCTCTTCATTCTCAATAGAATTCGAGTAATAGGCTGGAAGATTTGGTAGAGTAGATCCAGGTGCCAAGTAAATAGATGCTAAAAATCATCCGGTGTAAGGTCTAAAAAACAACTAACAATTCTCCCACTTCTTTTGATAAAGTAAAGGGTGTTTCAAATGTTTTTGTTACATCCCTCACTACCATTACTAACACAATTCCCTTTTCCTTGCTAACATCTTCAAATTCTCTCTCCTTACGGATATTAAGAGACTCTTTTTGGCATTTATGGCTATCTGTTACTTCCTATTTGTTTTTCTACCTTGTCTACTTTTATAGGCTTCATAATTATCTTCTTTCCATGAAATATAAATTGATAGGTGTTAGCTTTTCCAAAGTGCTGCAAATCTCGATCATAAGGTGATGGTCGCCTAAGTAAAATGTGAGAAACTTTTATAGGAATAACATCACACCAAATAGAGTCCCCATATTTGAAAAACACCAAGCAACTGATATAGTACTATCATCTACTGAAGCAACTTTGTAGAGATTTGGATGTTTCTCCACGAGTAAATTCAATCGCTTCGTTATGTTCTCCAATACCACATTCATACTACTACATCAATGATAAACTTGCATAATTTACCTCCACATCATCTTGAGTAAAGAAAATAGTAGTACAAAGTCGTTCTTCTGCTTTAAGGGTCGTAAGTATGCATCTCACTACATTAAGATTTGTAGGACTAGTTAGTTCATCGCTAGAGTCTCCTTCCAACTCCTCTCTAGCTTCATGCTCACATACATACTCATCAGATTCTTCCTCTTCTCCCATAATATGCAAACCTTTATTAGGACATTCATAAGCAAAGTGGCCCCTCCCATTACATCGGAAGCACTTCTTGTCACTGCTGACTCCTTTCATCCAAGTCTTAGCTACAACTTAACTTTTAAGTTCAGTTCCTTGAGAAATTCTATAGTTGTTTTGTGGTGCAAATTTTGATGCAATAGGTGCTGGTCTAAATCTTTGCACCGTCATAGTTCTCTTCATGCCGAACTCATCGGCTTGACTTCAAAACTTTTAATTACTTGTCCTAAGTATTGTTCTGCTCTTAAAGCCAAGTGATGTATCTTCAAGGTTGCAAATCTTTTGCATTATCAGCTTTTTGCGAATATCTACCCTTAAGCTATTGCAATAAGATATAAGTTGTTCCGACTCCATCCCTTCATATCAAATAGAAAGTAGTTCAAATATTTCCGTGTACTCAGTTATGGACATAATCCCTTGTCTAAGGGTTGTGAGTTGATCATGGAGATCTTCCTGATAATGAAATGGTAAGCATTTTTCTGAAAATTTCAGATTCATCTCTTTCCAATCAACAATTGGTGGCTGGCCTATTTTTCGAACTCTATCCTCTACAGACCTCCACTAGATTTTAGCATGTCCAACTAGCTTCATCTTTGCATATCGAACTTTTCGATCTTTTGACATGTGGTACCAGTCAAAGAAATCTTCCATTGCTACTGTCTAGTCTAAGAATAGGTATAGATCCAACTTTCCTGCAAAATCAAGGGCTTCAATACGAACTTTCTTAGAAATGTCATCGAGTTCATTGTGTGTTTCAACTCTATTATGGCCTCCAAAGGCTCGCATTCTCTCTCAATATGCTACTAGTTGATTTCTTTGCCATAGATCTCTCGGTAGGTGTTGATTTCCTAACCCCATTCACTGTTGATTAGTGTCAGCCTCTTTGTCTTGGATTTCACTTTCTCCACCCTCGTCATCAAGTGTAGTTTGTTGTCTGATATTATTTCTGGACTAGTTCTTTGAGCACCTTATGATTGAGGGTCATTAAGGTCCAATCCTTCTATAACTCTTAGAAGTATCTCATCTTGCTCTTGGTCGCTGAATATTCCTCCATATGCCCTTCCGCTATGTGTCGTCATCATGAACCAAAGCATGAACCAAAGTTTTTATAACAAATTGACGTAGGACAAATAGAAAAATTATTAAGTAGCAGCTAAAAATCACAAAATTAGGAAATATAGCTGATATTAGGCTACTAGAATATCAAGTTTCGGGGATGAATTTTGGCTAGGAATGCTGAAATTTCATATTTTGTATAGTTAGAATTTTAAAGTTTGATTACTGAAAAGTTAGGCTTAGGGTTTCAGGGTTTAATATGCTGGAAGTTAGGATTTTGGCTGCTGGAATTTTGTGGTGAACACAAAAAATGAAAGGTAAGAAACTATGAATCATTCCTAGAGTCTAAATATTACTCTTAAAAGAAAACATCACACTTTCTACTTAAAAACTCAAAATTTGTTAAAAAACTTCAGATTGTTTATTATTGATGGAGAGTTGAACACACATATATGTAAGTTCTTAGAACCCATATTCTAGTAGGAAAGTTTATAATAAAAATTATATAAGTCCTATACAACTAGGATAGTATATTTAAAATAGAATAACATATACTACTACTTCCTATCTAATAAGGAATCCTAGCAGAATCTATTCTCAATCCTCATCCCACCATATTAAAGTTTGTGGTTGACTAATCTTTGCTTTTATTTCTTTTATAGACTGATGAAAATCAGAACAGTTATTTAGGAGAAATTATTTCCTAATCATAAAATAGGAAACAAGAGGATATCATGGATATTAACTTTAGGAAATTGTTGTAAATAGGGGATATTGTTGTAAATAGGAAATATTTTAGTTACCTAACTTAAGCTAGGACTTGTATATATATTCAAAGGCATTTCTTGTGCAAAATAAGAAAACAAGATTACTTCTTTCTTCATGGTATCAAAGCTCAGGATGTTGTAACTCCTGGTTTCTTTTTTCTGACACTTACTTGGCCTTCATTGCCAATAGTGGCTTCTGGAAAACAGATGGCTGAAGTTGTTATCAGCAAAAACCCCAACGTGGAGGTCTCTTCCTCCTCTGAAATCTCCTCTGTTGGCACCCCTACCCATATTGGTGAATTATAAACCTTGTTTTCATCTTACCAACTCAATGGTAAAAACTACCTCCACTGCTCACAAATGGTTAAGACTTTTCTTAAGGGCAAGGGAAACCTTTCTCACCTATTAGGAACTGTTGTTCCTGTTTTAGATCCCAAGTTTGAGGCTTGGGATGTAGAGGATTCCTTAATCATGTCATGGCTTTGGAACTCTATGGAACCAGACATTAGAGGCGCTTACATGTTCCTCTCATCTGCTAAGGAGATATGGGATGATGTTAATCTTATTTTAAGGTAAATGATGCCTCTTTAATTTATGAGATTAAGACCAGAATCTCATCTATCAAGCCAGGTATGCATTCTATCACTGTATATTACAATCTGATGAAGAGTCTTTGGCTTGATTTGGACCATTGTCAAAATTTTAAAATGCAATGCAGTGATGACAGTGTCAAATTACAAAAGTTTGTAAATAGGGAAAGAATTTTTGAATTCGTGGCAAGTCTTAATGTTGAATTTGACCAAGTTTGGGTTCAAATACTTGGTAAAGACCCTTTATTGTCATTGAATGAGGCCTTCTCACTCATCTGGGCAGAAGAGAGCCGGAGAATTGTGATGTTGGAATCTAAGTCTATTGACAGCTCAGCATTCACGTCTATGAAAACCAACAAAGAAGCCCTTAACCACCACCAACAGAATCCTCAAAATAAGGAAGCTGTCTGGTGCAGTT
>JAOTAX010000197.1:15799778-15823066 GCA_025629825.1 Erythroxylum guanchezii
AACAATATATAATACTGAATAATTAATGAAAATGAATTAATTAAGCTGCTCCATCCTGATCAGTCGCTAAGCTGTTTATCTTGGCCTTGAACTTGCCATGAGTGAATCGATTGTACCTCTTGTAGAGACGTGGTCGTATAACATACTCATAAAGGTCTAGGAACGATGAATAGCAGAGAGTTTGATGTAAAAAGGTTGAAGAAGTGTTTTTGGTGTGATCAAAGATATATACCAAGACACAAATGTGAAAAAAAGGCAAATTCATTTGTACATGGGGGAGTAGTGAAGATAGGCAAACTATGAAGGATAGAGTAGTCAAAACCAAACATCTCTTTGCTAGCTATGATGGGCTTGAGAGACAAGAAAGAATACAAGCAAATGAGGGTTATAGGGAGGCATCAAATGAGAACCTTGCACATATTCACTAACAATAGGAGTAGTCATAACATCCTAGACACCTTTGTGATAAAAAAGGGAGCGAAAGGGTGGAGGAAATTCAACCTCTATAGGTTACAGTGGGAGAAAGATAGAAGTTGGAATGTCATCAGGTTTATAGAGGGTTCACTTAGAGCATGCAAGGACTTAGGTTCAGTATAGATGCACTAGTCATCAAATTAGGGAGTTGTCGTATGGTTATTGGCATACAATGGGTGTTGTGTAATTTTAGGACCCGCACAATAAAGTTTAAATGGGATGGCAAGATGGTGACATTGATTGGGAATCCTAATAAGGTTGCTAAGGTAATCTCGAGCAAAGATTTCAACAATGTCTTTAAGAAAACCAATGGGAGAAGTTTGTACATGCTACAACTTTCATGCCCATCGAGTATCAAATGCAACAGATGGAGTTGGAGGATCATCCAAACCCTAGAAGAGCTCAACGAATTGATAGAATAATTTGGAAGTGTTTTTAAAAAGCCTAATCAAGTTCCACCTAAGAGGTCCCAAATCATAGAATCAAGTTAAGGGATGGAGTGAAACCTATTAGCATTTGGCCCTATACATATTCTAGTGAGTAGAAAGACATTATAAAAAGAGTTGTGCAGGAGCTAATGAGGCAAGGTTCATCAAACAAAGCATCAGTCCATATGCTTCACCTGTGGTGTTGGTCAAACAAAGGGATAACACTTGGAGAATGTGCATTGATTACACAGAACTCAACAAGCAAACCATCTAAGACAAGTTCTCCATAACCTTAATTGAAGAACCACTTGATGAAATTCATTGTTCCAGCTGGTATTTTACGCTAGACTTGAGGTCAGGGTATCACCAAATCCAGATGAATGGAGAAGATGTACACAAGACTTCCTTTAAAGCTCATGAGGGTCATTATGGGTTTTCAACAATGCCATAATGCACCCTCAACATTTCAAAGTCACATGATGAGGTGTTCAGGTCATACCTCATGATATTCATTCTAGTTTTTTTGATGATATCTTAGTTTATTGCAAATCATTTTAACAACACTTGGAGCATCTTCAAAAGGTCATGCAAACCTTACACAATCATCAATTATTCATTAAGTAGAGTAAGTGTATCTTTGGGACAAGACAAATAGATTATCTGGGATACTCAATTTCAGCTTCGGCTTCAAGGTGGGGTATAAGTTGTAGCTGCCCCCGAACTCGTTAATTCACCCCATGGTCCATTTTTTAAGAAATATGTGTTTAACCAAGAGCCTGTCTCTAATAATCTTCCTCTTACTCTCAGACGTGCAAATAGGACACCAGTGGCAATTTTAGATGGAAGAATGGTGGAATGCCCCCGCAAACCCATAACACAGGTGCTAGTGCATTGGTCAGATTGAACAGCCGAGAAAGTGATTTGAGAATTCCTATTCGAATTGCATAAAAGGTTTCCGAAGGTTAACCTCGTGGGCAAGGTTTTTGAAGAGGGAGGTGGTGTTACAGGAAAGTGACTGAGAAGAAGAAGAATAAAACTGTTTTCGTAATCATTAGTCATGTGAGTACCCAACGCACATTTCACTAATAGTTGTAACAACCATTATATACGTGTCCAATGCTTAGCAGTAGGAAATATCTTTTTATAGCCATTGTAACTAACAAGGCAGATATGAAATAATTGTATTTTCTCTCTCTATCTTACAGATTCTCTGAATTATTCCCTCACTTTTCTTTCTTCCTTCCTTTCCTAATTATGGCATTTTCAAATAACCTGCAACTTCCGTATAAATTCACGTAACACATTGTCTATAATGTTTCTTTACTTTGTAACTACAACATTGTTGCGAATGTTATAATGCAAGGTTCTCAAACTTCTTCAGATCATAAGGGCTCATTGCTCGCCTAAATCACAGTTCGAATGCCTATCGTGATATGACTGGAAATATTTAACATAGAAGGACATTCTGTAGTTACAACAGGCTAAACCATGTAAGTCCTTAGCTCATATCAGTCCAAATCAGCAACTGTCATCGCCTGAATGTTATTCAGTAAAAATTGCACAAATTAAATACTAAGAATCTTCTGATCTTTTCCATCTATTAATTCCATTTATGTTAAAGGCTTGAATTCAGTCTGATAAATCATGTTCAAATTGTCTTTAGAATTAGCTTTTACACAAATAAGCAGGAAAGCCAAGATGCAAGCACTAAGACAACATCACTGCGCTTAAAATTGACCCTACCAACTCGAAACAACAAAAAATTGCTTTGTGCAGAATATAGTCATGTCATGGAAACCCCTGAAACCCTAAATCCAAAATTCTAAGAGATTAAAGTTTTACGGAGTCAAAACCAGGTCGATCAACTTCATGAATGCATAAAACGGTCCAGTAACAGGGGACTAATCGAACTCCAATATCAGATCTAGACTTCTCTAATTTGTACTAATAGCTTTATACATATGCCTATACTAACCCAAAAAATGAAAGGAAATTGAGAGCATCAAATGAAAAAGGTCAATAGCCATGAGATCGCGAAACTCTTTTGACGAATCAAAGGAAGAACGCAAGACACAGAATGAAACATGAAATGAGATGCGCCGATTAGAAAGGGGAAATACCTCGGCGGAGCTGCCTCGTGCCTCCCGGAGAACCACTTTGTCGAGTCCGTTGATTCCCTTGCAAACCTGCATCGGCACCCTATCGCCAACGCCGGCCATTAACACAAAACACACACTCGACACTCTCCTTTGTCACTCTATGTATCTTAAAGGTATTAACAGGTCTCCTTCTTCAGTCTTCTTCTAAACAAGTGCAAACATGCTGCTTTATACTAATAATCCTAATAAATTTCAATCATCTTTGTTCCTTGAATCCCTTCTTCGCCATCAAATAAAGAAAGGTGTCGTCTTTCTGTCTCCTAAAAATTGCTTTGCTTTGTGTTTGATCGTGAAATTTCGGCTTTTTGGGTATATTCTATTTTGTTCTATCCATCCACTTGTACAGTTGCCCACTTCCTGAGTTCATAGGAACCGATCACTGCTTCTAATTGTGAATGGTTGTCCAAAAACAAAATTGTAAATTTATAATATTTTCAAGCCTCCATAAGATAATTTCACTACTTTTGCAACAGTAGTGAAAATGGTATGTGGGTTAGTTTTCTTTTCCAGTACAACCAAACCATACAAGAAAATGAATTTGGATTATGGTCAACTTGCATCAAGAACAAGCACAATTTTCTTTTCTTCATATATCATCAAGTGTTATAGACAAAATGGCAAAGGCTCTGCTGTACACACTTGCATCCTCCATCGTACCAAATACATACTAATTGATTTTGACTCCTAAAATCAATTTCCAATCAAAAAATTAATCAACCCTCCGAAAAAAAATGTGAAAAAGCAAAACCATCAACTTCTGGCAATAAAATTAAAGGACATGAGAAACCATCTAACCAACCCAGAAAAATAAAAAGCTAGAATTCAAGCAACCACATGTAAAATGGGGAAAAAAGATCTTGGTTGTTGCCCATCAAATTATATAAGCACCCAAGCTTCTTGGGAGCAGAAGCAGCTAAAAAAGCACTGATGCTGTCCCTTTCTGTCTCAGAAACTTTCTTACTGCAAGAAGGAAAGTAGGCTATTTCAGAATGCAATTAACCATCAATTGCATAAAAGACCAAGAATGAAATTGTAATGGCTAACAATGCTTAAAATCCTATTATGATACATTTTGCATATGCTAACGAGTAACGTTTTTCCACCTGCAACTGCATGTAGCTGAAGAAAAAGCAGAGTTACAGTAGGAGACTTTAGAACAATCGCACAGCCATTTTAAGCTTGTTTTGTTTCCACTTGGGCAATTTGTAAAAGGCATCCTTTGCCATCCCAAATTTCTCCTTGAACTCTGCTGATGACAAGTAAGTCTGCACGCATTCCACAGAAGAAAATATTAGAACACTACCAACAAGGGAACACCAGGTAATAGATTGCCAATTATTCATGGTTCACCTCTCGCTTTGTCACATCAATTTCGTTGATAGGAACTGCTGATCCAACCTTGAGGCGTTCATAAGGATAAATTGGAAGTCCTTCCTCATCTTCAGCTTCACCTTCTTTCACATCTTCTTGTATGGTGAGGGACTCTATTCTGTTGCTCATTGTATCTTCCTTTGAGTTTGACTCGGGGGTCAACTTTGGTGCCTCAGGGCTCACTACAAACATGAAAAGCAATTTTCCAGAAGTTAGTACCTAAAGATATCAAAGGTACAATAACTTAAACTTCCCAGAAGATTGGTTGTATACCTTTGATGGAACGGGGCATAATAAATTGTCGTGCTGGAGGGGGTTGCTCAAAAGATGAACTAAGTGCTGCTATAGCCGATGATTTAGAAGTCAATTTTGAAGAATCTGGGCTCCCTGATTTTGGGTAAAGCTTTCTAACAACCGGTGGTGGGGTTGAAAGGTTTCTGGAATTAGGATTGTCAAAGTTAGCAGCCAGTGCATTGAAAGCTGGGGACCTACCCCTGACACGGACTCGCTCAGGGCTGAAAGACACACTTCTGGATCGCTGTGATTTGTCAGGCACACTAGACCTTCCCCCATATGACACAGGTGTTCTTCTTTTAGGTTTCTGATCAAGCGTGCATACTGTATTAGAAAACTATTGCTGAATGGAGTGGTCAATCGTATTTCCATGTGATTTATAATACAAAATACATCAACAACTTTTAAATTATCCAGCAATCACTGAACATCATAAGCTTCAGTGGTTGAAAAGTTTTTAATTTTAGTATTTTCATTTTGGTTTACCACTCAATAAATTTGTATTTTGAATCAGAGATCAAAATATCCAACGACCAAAGCATAGATGATAGATACTATAAAAGAAAGCATGCATGATATGGATGTACAACTTGGAAAGCAACAAGTATACAACTAAAGTAAATTCTGATAACAAATGCCTGAACTCATCTTACCTCCACAAAAGGAGTTCCCCCATTTTTCACAATTGCAAGCTTTCTCTGAAATGAGTTCCCAAGCATCTGTATGCAAATCAGAATGTTAAGACTTCTTGAAGAAATCTATACAGAATTTTAAGGAAAATAAATATAACAAGCTTACTGCAGATTTTGCAGAATTCCATTCAAAGAACCGTGTGAAAAAAGGTGGTTCGCTTCCTTCTGCAACAACATATACTGGAGCTTCACGTGATAACTTCTCCAACAGACGATCTTGCTCTATAAATTTCTATTGGCAATAAAATGTCAATTTTCGCTAAGTAATGGAAGTTGATAGTGGCCAAAATAAGTCCCATCATATACGACGTATAGTCATTTAAGTCACATAGATGACCTACTTCGATTCAAATTTTATCAGCCAAGGATCTTGAGGCATATTGTAAACAGCCAAAGGAAAAGAAGCAATTATTGCAAACAACCACTGCCCCCAAAATTCTCACCTCTCCAATTGTTAATGCATTTGTTTTGTTTTTGGAATCAACCTGTTGGCCCACCCAGACAAATATCTCAGAGTGACAATCCAGGATGAATATATCTTCCGTCATCAAATCATCTTGGTTGAAACTGTAAATCTCAGTCACCTGAAATGACATCCCTCCTTAGAACAAGAGACCTAAGAATAAGATCTGGGGACTGACAGGACAGAAAATGATTAATCATATGACTACATACCTTTAAATTTCCTAAAGATCAGTATACGTTTGGGCATTAGTTTAGCAGGAGGAGAAAAGGGAAAATGAGTCAGAATTAATAGTATATCCAGATAAAACATAACTTCTAGAAAGAAATCTACCACCTGGAAACCGGGACATTTTTTCTACCTTTGGCAAATGCACAGGAGAAAAGGTGAGGATCATTTTCAGCTTCCCTTCCAATTTTTTGGCTAGGATATTCAGCTTTTCCTCCTAACAAATCCCAAAATTGCTCAGACTCTGAACCTTCCTTTTGTGGTTTAACCTGTACATTTGGCTGCAGAACATTCAAAAGTACATTAAAGTGATTACAATGGTTGGTTACAAGATTACCAATAATAGTAAAACTTAAAAGACTCTTTTATGTCTGCAACAAATTGCTTGAAATAAATGTTCAAGAAGACATATTGAACCTTTATTAGATCCAGTTGCCTTTCAACAAGTTCCAGGTCCTCCGTGGTTGTCATATTTCCAGACCATGTGAAGACAGAAGAATCATTATGTAATATGTAACAGTAGGAGGAGTTCAAAGATGAGGCAACCTAATTGAAATTCCACAGAGGCAAAGAAAAAAGAAAGTGATATCAGCAGCTATAAGCATCCAAATTAAACCAACAAACTGCAACAACAAAATCCACATTCAGTAAGTAGAAACCAATAAACTTGTAAGCTTGATCTAAATATCACTGCCACACTCATGAGAGAATTGTGTAACTTTATTGCCTTACAGGTCAATTATACAACTATTGAGATAATATGCTATTATCCATCAAAACCGGTGGCCAAATCACAAGGATTATAGTTGTATTTAGTGTAAATTCCTATTTCCAAATGGAAGTACTAAAAGCATCTAAAATAAAATATAGTTTTATTTATTGTATTTTCCCAGTTTCAAAATGTGTTAGTAAAAGCATATAAAATCAGACAACATCATACGCTTCAGCATTAACAGTGATGAAGACATACTGATTCAACTTGAATTGCTTGCATATTATCAGGTCCAGAGCCCTGAACTCGAAATAGTGCAATACCATCCTCCTTATATGTCTCATCAGGGAGTTCGTTCTCTGCAATATAATTCTTGTATCCAGCACTAAGGCCACCCTGTTAACATTAGAATTAGTCGACTTATTAGTAAAAGATTAAGAAAAACTTTAGTAAGAGATTATGAAAGACTTTAGTATATCTTCAAGATAATTAATCAAATTGCCTTCTGTTGTATATTCATATGCCACATACCTTAAAAACAATTAAGTTTTGAAGGATTGAAAAGAATTGAATTGGTTCATTTCCTTCGTAAATGCGAGCCTATGCATCAATAGCGTTTAGCGTCAGAAACAATTTACCTAAAAGTATAACGAGATCATCATCAAGAAAACATCACTCTGGAGAAAAAGGCTACCTGGGCAGGTAGAAATTTTAGTGACTCAAGCATCTTGGTTGCCAGTGAAATAGCAGAAGCTCTTTCAGCCTATTTCAAGAAGTAATCATTATGACCAGACAAAGGCATCAAACGCCAACAAGTAAATAACAGTAACACTGGTGAGCAGCTACATGAAGCCAGAGACAACTAATAAGATGCATTGACTATATCAGACAACAATACATAAAATACAGAGTCCTCAAGATATAAGCAGATAGAAAATTAATGTTCTAGTCAGCAACGACAAACTGCCATAAGATTATTCATGCCCAAAGAACTGTCTGGATATAGCAATCAAAACAGAGTCTGAAAAAACAGAATAAATATCTGATCACGAAACAAAGATCTGGAGAAAGTGCGACTTTCTATATTCAACTAAGTGAACCACACATAGGCTTTCCATTAAAGGTTTTAATTTCGAAGACAGATGTTGTGGCAGATAAAAGGGAAATGCACAAGAAATATGAAGGATAACATTAGAAAATGAAGTATCAGTTCATCAATAGTACTGCAATAAGTCCGTCACTTCAAAACCCTAACCCTTTCCTCTCAGCAGTAGACACATTAGAATCCTGGAGGAGGATGGGAAGGGGATATGGAATGAAAAGAGGCTAGTTGAGAGCTTGAAATTCACCTCCACACTCTTCCTCCCAAACCATGTCCCTATAAGGTATTCCTCCTTATCTTCCCCTGGATATGAATATTGAAAAACATAGCAATCTCCACTATAGAACTTAAACTGATCTGAAGCTGGAAGGATGATTTTTTGCTCGTCACTAACACGCCAAACCTGCCAAACCAGATAGAGGGACTATCAACATTATGTACAACAAAGACGGCTCATAAAATAGATGAAGTAAAGTTAAGAGGTAGAAATGTTGGTATAGGGAGGAAACAAATTCAAATTTCTAACATATTCTTAAAAATTCCCAAGAAACAATTTGGTTGTATCGGAGAACATGGTGTTATATGACAACTCTTCTACGGTTGCCAGTAATCTGTTTGTTACGAAGTAGCATATTTCTTGTAATTTGCTTCCGCTTATGTCCTAGAGCTCAAACTTTTTTTTCTGGACTGTCATCCCCACACAAACATGGCAGTCTCCATCACAGAAATTGCATGCTCTTATTTCATTAATTTGTGTTTCAAACCACAGCTCCTATTTTCATATATATCAAAAGCAGGACTCGGGTCGTGCATATCTGATCTATGAAAGGAAATATAATATATGAAGATTGAATAACTAAGAAAAAGCCACGCTTGTCTTAGAACTTTATTTGTGCAAATACAAAATTATACAGAAGATTTGAGATTTTAAGGCTGAGAAAATAAAAGGTCTGATCCTGAGAAAAATTTAGGATCAAACGAAACAAGGTTACAAATAGGACCTGCAAATTCCCTGTGACATCAATATATGGTTGGGGTTCTTCCTTTACAGGCGCAGCTTTCAGCAAACCTTTGACATTAACCCCCTGACGTTTTAGAAGTGCTACAAACAAAGTTAACAGAGAAAGAAGTTTAATAAAATCAAAATGATACAGGGAGGCTGATCGCAGTAGTAGTTGCAAAAACAAAAACTATAAAAGCAAGAGATGGTGACAACGATAACCAAGAGAACTCCCATGGAGGAGCAAAATGTGAAATTGTGAAGTAACTAAACTAATTCCAGTTACAAACCTGCAACCTTGCTTCTACCATCCTCAGATACAGGTACATCAGCTCTCTCAGGCCATGCTTCAAAGCTTGACCTAAACATCACTGTCTCAAATCCTTCAATTACACGTATAATGTGGGATTTAGGTCGGTCAGCACCAAGAACTAGCTCCTGATCGATTTAGATAATATGAATTATCAAAAAATAGATAATCTTTAGTAATGCACATGATTAGCACGAAATAATTAAGCATTACTTCTGCAGCTCTGCTTGCAGTCTTTCTTTCATCAAGAGAAGTATTTCTCCCCATCCATACAAACACTTCCAGTCCACAATCAAGAATATAACACTTATTTGTATCCAGTAATTCCCTTGTCAAAGAATCCGCCTCAACAGGTTCTGGCTGTCCCTTCTCAATTCTTCAAAGGAAAACAAAAGTTATTCAGAACTACACAACTTTTCAACTCCGGCAATCGCCATATCAAAATGGCCTTGACAATAACTTCAGGGGAAGAATAAAAAGAAGCTACATGGTTTAAAATTTTAATCCAATATATCACGAGATCATCAGTAATAAACTATTCTTGGAAAATTTATTATCAACAAAACTTAACAGTAAGACATACTACATAGGCATGACTAGAGATATCTGATTTAGTTAGCACAAATCTTTGGTGAATAAAATGCACCAAAGGAATGTAAAAGGAAAGCAAAATTCATGGAAGAGATACATCTGGTGATGTACGATAAACTGGAAATCCCCATACACAAACTGAAATGTTAAACCTATGTAAGAATCCTGTAAACCAAATCCTACTGAGTTCTTGTCTGTAACTCCTTGTAACCACTAGATATTAATCCTAGCCTAAGAAGAATCCAAAATAAACCTTCTCTAATTCAACATCTAATAAGGAAAAGTGACAAGACAAGGAATTGACTAAAAACTGCCTAAAGAATAAATCGATTCCCACTCTCCTCACGTGGATGATCTAACTTTGTCATATGCAAGATAATATGCTAATGAATTATTCTTAAGTAAAAACATAAAAGAAACTCGGGAATTTATGCTACCTAAAAAGTTTAGTAGAAGAAATATCGGCAGCCTTATCATCATCATTAGCTGTTTTCCTTGGAAGTGGAGCAAAGCCACCAAAGAGACCCCAGAATTCTCCAGTCTCAGCATCAGCCATCAATTTTCCGTCCTCTATATGAAGAGGGAATAATTAGAATTAAAGGAGCATACTTCACTATCATCAAATAGCTCCTAATAACACTGCACTTACCAATGGCAGCTACATCACATTTTCCATCATGATAAGTATCCTTAATATACTGGACTACTTCTAAAGCCTTGGCTCTCTCTTGGATGGATGAGTTAGAGCCATTAAATTGGAAAATTTTTGACTTGGTATCGAGAATGAAAATATCATCATGGTTGAGTGATGATCGAGTAAAAGGAACCTGCATCCGAACCAGAAAATAGAAAGGTAAGTAGAGATAACAAAACATTCAGGAATAAATTTACCAATCGGAGAACCAACCAAGTTGACTTGCCTCCTTAACATGGACGACATGTTTTCCTTTGCAAACAAACAAGCGTGTCTGATGTTCTTCAGCCTCAGCATGTTTGAATCCAGACATGACACCACCTTCTTGAGGTATGATACATGGTTTGAAGTAAGATAAAAACTTCTCAGTTTCATGGCCCTGTACTTCACGATATTGTACAGCATGGCCTCCAAGAGCCGCATCAAGTTCAACTGTTTTGATGGCTGCAGTACCTGCTTCATCCTATTTAAGAGACTTAAGGATATAAGGCTGGAAAAACATTTCAATTTTCTTAAGCATGAAGAATCTATAAAAGTAGCAGCTGACCTGAGTGGTGTCTTTACCAAGCCAATAATGAATATCATGGCGCAAGGCACCACTTTTGAGTGCAGTTGTCTGCACAGACAGGTAGCATAAAAATTAGTATTTCTCTGTCAATATCCCATCTAGCAATGAAAATTAAAGACAATAATTAACTTGAGCGGAAATTATTAATAACCCATGATCTGTCCGGTAAAACAAAAGCACCCTTGAAGATAGAGCATAGTCAAGAAGGCAAAATGCAAGGATTCAAAGAACCCACAACCCAAAAAACATACAACAATCATGACATTTGAGTGAATTAAGAGATACATAGAGAAGGAGAACAAATAGCAACTAACCTTCAAAATCACATAGGAATCCCCAGTGAAAAACTTGCCATGAGAAGATTTTGGGACAAGAACAGGATGAAAGTTTTCAATCCTCCAAATTTCAAGTCCACTTATTTTTTCAAACTTTGGTCAAGGAAACTGAAATGTGAAAGACATGTAAAAACTTGCACATAGAAGGATTAAGAATATTATTAATGACAACCTTTATCTCTTAGCTTCTTGACATATATGAAAAAAAACTGAAGAATGAAATAACACAAATTGAAAGAAAATTGTAGAATTTCTGAAGAAAGGATACGCTTTCTGTCCAGCACCTTGAAAAGCTGGATCTAAATCTCTCATGGAAACTGACATGGTCTTTATCCAATTATGCTATCTGTATTCCACAATTTGGAGTAAGGCTTCGGAATGAAAACCCTGAAATGGTACAGGGACCATCAATTAAATGTTTCAAAAGAAAACCGGAACACAAAGTGAAGAACTAAGAAGCAGAAATAACATCACTAATAGGTAGAAAAAAAATTAACAAGCAACAAAAGTTAAACCCAATGATACATCTTTTATATATCGTAATTAGGAGTCTTGTACAGCATAGTTAATACTATATATGGAATGTTATCTTAGTAACAAGACAAAATTTTGCAAGTATACTATGAGCAAAGGATAACGTTTTCTATTGGACCAATAATATGCTCGAGTTGCTTTCCATATGGTTCGCCACAAGTACTTAATGGAAGTTATGTAAACATGTAAAAACCTGGTTTCTGCCTTTACAGATTCTATCAGGACTAGAACCCACGACCATGTACAATTGGATGGAACTAGCAACTACAATATCTAGAGATGCACATTAGTATCTATTGGTTAATCCTATAACAAATGGAATCTACATTGTGGCATCATTCTTATTGAATTCGGATTTCTTTGATCAGTCAACACTAGTTTCCTGCTAATCTCAGTTCCGATTAGTACCAGAGAGCTACATTTTTTAGTAGAACATTGAGAGAACTCTCCTCAAAATTGTAGAACCACGTTTCTGCTAGTAAGATCAGATAATATGATATACCTAGTTCAATGACACTCTAAACCTGATGTTGCGCGCCATTACTCTTTCCATTATCCACCCATTCCTTCTGTCAACTGAAAAAGAGATTAATTTTGTGCCCACCTAATTGGTTCCTTTCATCACATGAAACGGTTCCTTAAAACACTGGTGGAATAAACGGTCCACACTGACCAATAAGCAGTCGAAACAACAAACAAAAGACACTTGATCAAACCAACACAATGTAGATGTATGAAAGTCAATGAAACCACGTAGAGAGTCCATCTAGAAATGGAGTCCGGCCAGAAATAATTTGGCTCGAGAATCAATGCAAGGCATAAGAGAAGAAGTCATCACAAAAGAATTGTAAAATATCCGAACAAAATCAGATATTTTATGATTCCCTAAGATTGTCCCTTGAATACGAACATAGCTCTGGAACATTATACTTTAACCTGTAGCCAACTATTATGAAAAAATTCGTAATAACAACACATTAGCATGATGCAGCAGCCAATATTCCAAGTGGATCAAAATTCACCCATACAACATGCAAAATAAAACCATAAACAACCGAAGTCAACAAAATTTCATGACAAACAAAAGTCTCATAAATCCATTTTACAAGCACCAGAAGTTCTCATCAGAAATATTGGCCAAATTAGACGTCTGATGAAAACACCCAGAGGCTAAAAAGATTGAAAAGGGACTAAAAAGAGAAAATTCATAACCATGGCATCAAAAGAACCTGTTCTTTGGGTAGAGAATCCAACCAAGAAGCGACCAGATCCAATCTGACGAACACAAATGCTATTATTATTCAGTCGGAAGTATTTTCTGAAGTGGCAGGGACAAGGAAAAAGCTGGAAAGACGTCAAAATAGAAAAGTTGAGAGAGAAAAAGCGAGTATGAGGAAAGTGGGGCTACAGAAGAAGAATAACAATTCGGCAAATAACAAATGAACTCTAGAGAAGGAAACCAAAAAACCAAAAGTTAGAGAGAGAGAGAGCGAGAGATAGAGAGGCGTTGGAGGGAATGATGAGTGCCAGGCGTGCTTATCACTAATGGCAACAAAAGTCCACCCCTCAAAGAGCTCACAAACTGTTGTTAACATTAAAAAAAAACATCATCAAAAATCCAACTTTCTTTAAAATCATCAACTAATAGAAGCACAACAGATAATTCCGACAAGATGATATTAGGATTACTATCTTAGAAGGTGACAAAATGATTTTCACTCGCTGGTAAAATTTGCTCAACACCTAACGAGAATTCTATAAAAGATTGGTATTTTTTTCCGGTAAAGCATTTACAGCTATTTGACATTCTTAGGAAAGGAGAAAGTAACGAAGCCCATCGATGTTGCAATGGAAAATTAATCTAATAGTAGTAAAAACCTTCCATCTGGAAAGCTGTTGAAAAAGGGTTGCTGTTGAAAAAGGGTAGTGAACCTGATATGGCTTTTATAACTTGACTTTTTGTTCCTTTGGATTTCTGGGAGCGACAAACTGCGATTAATTTATCCAAAAAGAACAATTAAACAAGGAAATGAGGAAAAAAAATAGTACCTCTGAGTTCGTCAGCAATTTTTACAGGGGGAACGGGCCTGTGTAGAATGGTGACTTCCGCTTTGTGAGGGAAAAAGAGAATGGACGAGTAGAGATGGGGTGGGGTCGGTCACCGTCCATCATTCATGCACTGCCGTAAACCCAAAAGGTGCGGTGGGGGTTCAGTTATAGGCATGGCATGGTCCAAACAAAATAATTAATCATGTTTTTCAAGTTAAATACCACCTGACATATGCAACAAGAGAGAGATGAAAGGATTTTGCACGCATAGGAATGGAACTTTACGATACAGTCAGGAAATGGAATGGTAAAAAGTCATCTTGTGTAATGTGTCACTTGAAAAACAAAAGTTTCAGCATTTTGCATTTTCCTCCTCAGTCTGATTATATAAACTCTTCTTCTCCTTCCAGTTCTTAATCCATCTCTCAACCCCTTTCCAAGTTTCTCTCATTGGTTGCTGAGAGAACCTCCTGTTAGTGTTTGCAATGACTCGAAGAGCCTAACGGTAAACGGGCAAGTGTTCCTTGTTTCTTTTTTATACTGTCTCCTCCGCAGAGAAGAGTACGAAGGAAGAGAGAGACTTTTCGCAACTTGCAAACAGAACAGAAAGATAAAGAGAAACATGCTTTAAATCTAAAGATTGAGAGAATTCTGTATATGTTTAAGTTACTTTAGATATACGTGTATTTATATAAAGCCTTTGTTATATATTTCGTCGCTGATGTCGAAAGCCAAAAAAGTAGGCATGTCATCAAGGACATAAGTGTACTTTACAAAAGATGTCATAAAAGCATAAAAATGAAAACAAACATTAAAAAGAAGAAAAAGCCCTAGAAGCGGTTTCAGCATAAGTGGATCGTAGAACCTAGTCAGCAGAGGCCGTCTCTGACTCGCTGTTTCTATTGCTTTGAATATGGAGACTTGAGCGTTTGCATTCGTGTGCAGGAACTCCGGCGATGAGTTGACCGCAAAGGAGCACTCCGGCGACCTCGAGGCCTCCGCTTCTTCCAGCTTTGAGCTGCAGAGAAAGCTCCTTCATACCGCTTTCTCTGCCGACTCTTCCGGTGGCGTTCAATCCTCGTTCTCTCTCGTCATTCCCTCCTCTGCCGTTTTTCAGGTTCGTTGATATTCATTTTCTGTTCTACTTGTGAAATAGTGATTACCTATTTATATGGAGTGTTTACAGATTGTATTATGGAGTTTCTGTGCTGAATACTGTATCTTTTGAATGAAAAATACGACGTTTGAATTGAATTGCGGCATTTTGAACCAAATCTAAACATGGGTATTATAGTAACTAAGATCTCTGATGTTGGTAAATAACCATCAGACCGAAGCTTGTGACTTTAGTGCGATTGTGCTCAGATTTCTCTTTTAATTCATCGATTTCTCTTAATTCATCGATGGCTTAGGCTATTTCTGACGAGGCATCAAAATATCAAATTTGATATTTTTGTGCAATAAATTCACTTTAAAAAAGAAACCAAAATTTAACACTAAAATGGTATAATAAATAATAGTATCCTAAATTTGATGGGTTATTATTTATGTACTAAAAATTATAAAAATGTAAATTTGTCCATTTTTTAATATATTCTTTTTATATCCTTCTAATAATTTGATTTATTTACATAATTTACTAAATAATTAAATTAAAATATATATTATTTTATAAAAATATATTATTACAAAGATCTCATTAAGATATTTAAAATGATGCTAATATTGAATATAATATTAAATTAATTTTTAATATTTATTTTTAATTCTTATTTATAAGTGTTATAAATTCATTACTAAAATATGTTAAGAATAAAAAGTAAATTTGAAATAAAAAGTACATAAATTTAAACCACAACATTGATTTAAAAAATTAAAACTCAAAGAAAATATTTGAAATTAAAAACATACTAAAATAAATTACAATTACAATCAGACTTGAGATTACAATTAAACTAAAATTACAACAATTAAATTAAAAGTAAAACTAAAGTACTTGAAAATATTAATTTAACATAAATAATTAATAGTTTGGAAGGCCATTCTCATTTTCTCCAAAATTAAAATATTGGCTAAAGTCACTAAATGAGTCAACTCCTCCTTGAGGTTCTCCTTCTTGAACTCTTTTTACATAAATTTTTATTTGTTTATTTATGAAAGCCTTACGCATCACTAGATCTTTGATGAAATCCAGATCTTTGTATAAAATTTTATTATCTCCTCGTATTTATCATAGCTTTTTGTTTTTTGGCCTCATTTTGAGCTTGTAACAACTAAAGTTTATAATTTTTTTAAGAAAAGATTGACTTTCATGAAACATTCCTTTTATTTCTTTATTTATGGACATAAAAAGTTTTTTCATTTCCTCATTTTGTTCTTTTTTTCTTTTAATAGGACGATCAGTTTCATCATTTCTTTCAATAAATAAATTTTTAACTTCAAAATCATATTTTAAATCAATACAAAATGATGGTGATCCTATTGATTTATCTGATTTTTGGAATTCGGACGATGACATTTCATTGCACTTAAATCGTTTTGATGACTTGACGCTTTCTCTTTGCTAGTATCATCATATTTCTTCATATTTTTTAGGATTAGTCATACATGATCAAATTTGAAACCTTTTTGAAATTTTGGATCTTGAATGAGTAAATCTTTTGCTTTCTTAAACTGTAAGACAACAATGTAACTTAAGTTAGATTTTAAGGTATAAATTAAACGTACTTCAATTCACACAAAGAAAAAAATAAATAAATAAAGTACTTACAGTATCTTGTTTAGAAGCATCACTTGAATTTAAATTTTCAATTTGTCGAACATATCCTCTGAATTTTCCAATAGCTGTCATTATAGTTTGTTATCGAGCTTATAAAAATCTCCAAAGTCGAACAGTAGTGATATGATTCGACAGAATTTGATGGTACTCAATGGTGATACGAGACCAAAACTGAGTTATAGATTGATCTCTACCAGTGACTGGGTCTTATGAAATCTTAAGATATACATGGCACAGGACTCAATCTTCTTCATTTGAATATGATGCACTTCGAGAGATATTTGAAAGCTTTACATTAAAATTTAAGCTTGTCATTTTTCGAATAGGTTTTAAATAGTGTTATAGTTTAGGATTTTAAAGAGTGTTATATAAAACGAGAGTTTTAGTTTAGTAGAATAAATAAACTATTTATAAAGATGTCATGGAAAAGATAAGAATACCAATGAACGATTGAGATAAGGAATTTGCTAGTGATTCATTCCCTTATATAGTAAATAATTCAAGACAAGATAAGGAATCTCTGCAAAAAAAATATAACTCTATCTCTTCCCAACTGTTAGATTAGATTGCATTCATCTCAACCGTTCATTAATATTCGTATCCTATCCATATAATATTTAAGACAAAATAAGGAATCTCTGCAAAAAATCTAACTCTATCTCTTCCTAGTCGTTGGATTATATTGCATTCATCTCAACCGTTCATTAGTATTCTTATCTTTTTCACAACATCTTTATAAATAGTTTATTTGTTCTACTAAAATAAAACCCTTGTTTTATATAACACTATTTGAAATCCTAAAATATAGCACTCTTTTAAACATATCCGAAAAATGACAAACTTAAATTTTAGTGTAAAGCCTTCAAATACCTCTCGAAGTGCATCATATTCAGTTGAAGAAGATCGAGTCCTGTGCCATGTATATTTTAATGTTTCACAAGACCCAATCACTGGTAGAAACCAATTCATGGCTTAGTGTTGGTCTCATATCACAACTGAGTACTATCAAATGCTGCCAAATTGTATCACCACTGTTCGACCTTGGAGATTTTTACAAGCTCGATGACAAATTATAATAACCGCTATTGGAAAATTTAGAAGATGTGTTCGACAAATTGAAAACTTGAATCCAAGTGGTGCTTCTGAACATGATATTGTAAGTGCTTTATTTATTTGTTTTTTTTCTTTGTATAAATTGAAATACGTTTGATTTATACCCTAAAATATAACTTAAGTTACATTGTTGTCTTACAGTTTGAGAAAGCAAAAGATTTACTAATTCAAGATTCAAATTTTCAAAAAAATTTCAAATTTGATCATGTATAGACAATCTTAAAAAATATGCTAATACTAGTAAAAAAAAGGGTCGGGTCATCGAAAACGATCTAAGTGCAATGAAATGTCACCGTCTAAATCTCAAAAATCAGATAAGTCAATAGGATTATCATCATTTTGTATTGACTTAAATAATGATTTTAAAGTTGAAGATCCATTTATTGAAAGAAATGATAAAGTTGATCGTCCTATTAGGAGAAAGAAAGAAAAAAGGAACAAAATAAGGAAATAAAAAAGCTTTTTATGTCTATGAATAAAGAAATGTTTCATGAAAGTCAATCTTTTCTCAAAAAAATTATGAACTTCAGTTTTTATAAGCTCAAAATAAAGCAAAAAAATTAAAGTTACGACAAAGATGGGAAGATAATAAAATTTTTTGTAAATATCTGAATTTCATCAAAGATCCAGTAATGCGTGAGGCTTTTAAAAATGATTAGATGAAAATTTATGCAAAAAGAGTTCAAGTAAGAGAATCTCAAGGAGAAGTTGGCTCATTTAGTGGCTTTAGCCAATATTTTGATTTTGAAGAAAATGAGGATGACTTTCCAAACTATTAATTATTTATGTTAAATTAATATTCTCAAATGCTTCAGTTTTACTTTTAATTTGATTGTTATAATTTTAGTTTGATTGTAATCTCGAATCTGATTAATTTTCATTGCACTTTATTTTAGTCTGGTTGTAATTTCAAATATTTTCGTTCAGTTTTAATTTTTTAAATCAATGTTGTGGTTTAAATTTATGTACCTTTTATTTCAATTTTTTTTATTCTTAACATTTTATTAATAAATTATAACACTTATAACTAAGAATTATAAATAAATATTAATATTATAGTCATTTTAAATGTCTCAATGATATATTTTATGTAAAGTAATATGTATATTAAATTTAATTATTTAGTAAATTATGTAAATAAATCAAATTGTGAGAAGGACATAAAAAAAATATATTAAAAAGAAAATGGACAAAATTGTCGTTTTACAACTTTTAGTGCATGAATAGTAACACATCAAATTTAATGTATTACTATTTATTACACCATTTTATTTTTTTAATACATTCATTACACCAAAACATCAAATTTAATATTTTGGTACCTTCGTTATAGATGACCTTAATGTTGCGGTATGGTGCACGTGATCATCAATCTTGGTAGTGGTGAAGCTGCGACTGCTCCAACCGGAGGTGTAGCACCGGCAGTTGACACACCTCCTGCTGAGGAAAACGAGGAGGAGAGTGATGATGACGGGTGATTCTCACTCTTTGATTGGAGAGTTTTTTCTTTCTTTTTTTCGAAAGGTAACTGTGCAATCCTTAGATTTAAGCGAGAATTTTGTACTTAAGAGAACCCATGTTTAAGAAGTTTATACCTTCATAGCTGTGTTACTTGCATTTATAGTTCCGTTGCTTTACTTGATTCACATCCGGATGCATCATGGTAACAATCTGGACGGACTTTGTGAGAAATTCTTGTTGATAACTGGCAATGCCGTTGCTGAGTTAATATCAACTTGTTGATGAATGCTGCAATGTCTTTTTGACGTGTTTACCTTGTACTTTTCCGTAGCCAAAGTTGTTTGTGAGAATATTAGTTCTATCTAACTTCATGGGTGATTCGTAAGTTATATGGCATATTGGGATCTGACAGTCAATTTTCCAGTTTTTCTTCGTGTTTGTCCCTTCTTGGTCTAAGAAGCATTTATCTTCCACAAATGATCCTCTATTTGCTGTCCACGGTACCGAACGTCTTTGTGCTCAGCTATAATGATGATAGAGCCAAGACTTTTCGACATAGTTTCTTGTAGAATCTACTATGCATTATCATTTAAAAACCAAGTCCCAGTTTGTTTTCTAATCGGTGCCTCTGTTTAACAATATCGCTGCCAGAATATTTGTTGACGCTGGTGTACTCGGGCCGTTTTTATAGTTTTATAGGCCTGGGTAAAATTAAAAAGAAAGGTCCCAATAAATTGACAATATACTTAAGTTTATATATTTGTATGAAATATAAATGATTCAATTTATAAGTTTACAAAACCGACTAAATATTAAATGATTATAATACTAATAAATACACAAAGGATCATAATTTATGAAAAACAATTTCTCCGTATATTTTTAGATGCAAAATCATTAATAATATTATCAAGATCAATATTATCCAACATATCATTCTCAATACATAACATAGCTAAGTCATTCAACTTTTCTTGTGACATTGATGACCTCAAGTAAGTTTTTAATAATTTTAACTTTAAAAAGCTTCTCTCAGGATTCTCACTAGAGGAGCCTACTCTTTTAATAAATTTATTTATTGCTCCTTTTTAAGATTCTATCAACTGTGCTACTTGTTTTCTTTTCTTTTCTTTTTTTCCCTTTTTTCACTTTCAGACAAATGCTTTTTAGGCAACATAACATAAACAAATTATAACATAGTTAGATTAGAAAAAGAACAAAAGCACCTGTATGGAACTGGAAGAAGTATGCACGCACAACCAAACTCTAACAGCTTCACAATATATCACAAAGATATATAAATGGTATTATATATGTGATACAGGAAAAAATAAATAGCAAAATTTAATATCTAATATTAAAAATAAAAAACAAAGAGTACAAATATATTAAAAATAAGAAACTTTACCTTTAAATTATACTCAGAATTCAGAAGACAGAATCGTAAAATTTTTTGCTGCTAATTTTTGAATTGGAGTACTTTAAATACATATATTGATGAAATAAAGAAATTAAAAAGTAAAAATATACTTAAATATTTCAAGACTATTTATAAACACGAGGATCACAAAATTACCTTTACTTTTAAAAAAAATTATAACTTTAGCTTATAAAGTTAAAGTCACGTTATAAGTATATACAACGTTAAAGTCATTTAATGACTCTACCGTTAAATGATTTTAAATGATCAGATGGCAACCAACGGACACTCCTATGATTGTGTGGGGCATTTGGAAAATGATGGTTTTAGTCAACAAACACACACACCTCAAACGAACTGAACGTTAATTAAGTTTGAAAATGGATCAAGTTATGTTTTGGATATATATATATACACATATATGAAGAATGAATGGACGCTCCAACGTTAAAACATATCAGTACTATGCATCACTTAAGAGTCTGGAGAGGGGGCTGTTGAAGTGGGGGCCCCTCTCATAGTGGGCCCTGGGCAGGTGCCCTGCTGGCCCCTGCCCAAGGCCGGCTCTGGGTGTACCTCGTTGTGTCGGTTTACAAGTTTTGTCGAGGTTTAGTTGGAAGTATAGAGACCATTTGGTTCCGCTCCTATTATATTATTAGATATTAATATTAGATATGTTTTTGGTTTTTATTAAATTTTTTTTGTTTCATTTTTATTATACTATTATATATTATCATTAATTTTTAATTTAATTATATTCTTAAATTAGTTTATTCTCATAATTATTGGAAATTAAAAAATATGAATATTTAATATAATTAAATGAATTAAGTCTCATAAATGGTTGAAATGATTTGCACATAAAAATGAAAAATTACTAGTTATGTAATCAACTATGCTAATCAATAATGCTTTCAATTCAAATGTGAAATAGAAGGTGAGATCACTGTTTTAAACAAAGATTGAGAATATGCTTCCTTTTTCTTTCATTAAAACACTAAGCAAAATTGATTTTGTTCAAATTATTTATACATATTAAAGATCTAAACTTTATTCAGAAATGTTAAAAGACAAAGCATCTTTCTCTAGATTTAGACACCATTTTTATCTTTTATAAAATGCAAATAAGATGCAAGATGTTTTTGTTGTTGTCTCTTCTTCTATTGCTACTCGTTAACATTGAATAGTAATCAAAATACATGTGATGGATTTCCATGTAAATCATTTATCTGATCAGCAATTATTTGCGTACCTGTATTCATGATTGTTATTCGTAAGATATTGATTCCTTTGATGCAAGTTTATTTCCTCTCGTCTTCTTTCGTTCAGTGATTTCCTCAATGGTTCAGAAATATTCAGAATCGTTATGATGCAATAAGTTGTTTCAACTTATATAGCATCTCCAATGGACATGTCCTTTGACTCCAATGGACATGTCCTTTGGTAAGTGGAAGAGAGAGGAAAAGGGTCCGTGACCCATTTGAGACCCAGTCTATAATACCCAATAACCATTATCTCAGGTGTGTTTCATGGGACTCAATCTATAAATTACATGGGACATAAAATAGTCTAACATCCTGAATGAAATCATATGTCCTAAAATGATGCCTTAATTAACCATAAAAATGCAATTTTCATAATTCAACAATAGATCTGCTTCAATGCATCTTTTGAGAACTGTGGATAAATGATTTAGGCAATCATTAAATGAATCTCTATATACAGTAAAATTATCCATGAATAATTCAATGTAATTCTTAATATATATATATTATACACACGCCTTTGAAAAGTACCTAGAGCATTACAAAGATCAAAAGACATTTACCTAAAGGAATATATTCCAAAAGAGCATGTAAATGTAGTCTTTTTGTGCTCCTCTTGAGCACTGACTATTTGGTATTAACCCAAAAAACCATCCAAAAAGCAAAAGCATGACTTACCAGTAAGTCTTTCTAACATTTAATCTACAAAGGGTTACGGAAAATGATCCTTTCTAATGGTCAATTTAAGCTTCCTAAAGTCTATGCACATTCGTCGCCCATTTCATACCTTTATTGATACAAACTCATCATTTTGATTTCACATCACTGCCACCCCAGTTTTCTTTGGCACAACCTGAACTAAACTCACCTACTCATCATATAAGATCAGATAGATTATACCTGCGTCTAAAAGTTTTAGAATTTCTTTTATCACCACATCTTCCATTGTTGGATTGAATCTTCTTTGGGTGCCGTTTTTGGCTTAGGATTTTCTTCTACAAGAATCATGTGCATGCAAATTATTAGGCTAATGCCTTTTTATGTCAGCTAAGGACCAACTGGTTTCAGTTTTGTACTCCTTAAATTGTGCTACTAACCTTTACTATTGCCTGTGTTAGGCCTCGTTTTCGAAGCCCCACGATCGCTCCAAATTTCATAACATAAGATGAGCTCATAGCACCCTAAAGGGTTACTTCAATTAACCCTCATCATTTCATCTTCATTCCTGTAACACCCCAAAAATTTC
>JAOTAX010000197.1:15823166-15838671 GCA_025629825.1 Erythroxylum guanchezii
CCTCTGCCTTTGAAGCAGCGCCTGGCGCGTGCACTGCACTCGCCCGACGTCTTCTTCCTCCAGGCGCTGGTGCGTTTCTTCATTTCTAGTTTCTTTTTAATCTCTATTCTAACGTTTCTATACATGGATTCTTCTCTACCCCATGCCTTGAGTCAACATTAATATCATCTACCATTATCTTCTTCGGTGGATGATACATGACTCAAAATCAGAGTTTCTCACTCTAACATTAATCCGTATATTTCCATAAGCAAACATAGAACCCATAAGCATTACATCTCGCCGAAAGTAATCGCGTTTTGTTCTATGTTAACACCTTTAAAAATCATTGCATATATACAAGAGGAAAAAAATACAAAAGAAACCCACAGTCTAGAAACGCAAAAATATTTGCATAAACATGAATCAATTCATTCTCGGTTCTTTCTCAAGAATATGTTTCTTACTTTAACCCATACACATTAGTTCATATTACGGTGATAAATCATTTCCCATGAAAATCCATTAATATCCGTACATAACAACAATCACAACTTGCGTTCTTATTTACGACAGTGCAACTTGTCATGAAGGAATTCATACAACAAACAGAAACACATTCACATTCCAGAAACGCAATCATACATAAATGATACACGGCAGAACAAAAAATCATGTAATACCATGCTCTGATACCAATTGTAAATCATTTATCGGATCGGCAATTATTTGCGTACCTGTATTCATGATTGTTATTCGTAAGATATTGATTCCTTTGATGCAAGTTTATTTCCTCTCGTCTTCTTTCGTTCAGTGATTTCCTCAATGGTTCAGAAATATTCAGAATCGTTATGATGCAATAAGTTGTTTCAACTTATATAGCATCTCCAATGGACATGTTCTTTGACTTCAATGGACATGTCCTTTGGTAAGTGGAGGAGAGAAGAAAATAGTCCGTGACCCATTTGAGACCCAGTCTATAATACCCAATAACCATTATCTCGAGTGCGTTTCATGGGACTCAATCTATAAATTACATGGGACATTTAAATAGTCTAACATTCCAAAGTAGAAGAACAGGGTTTTAAGCTTTCAACTTCTTGAAGTGGAAGCTGGCAACATATAGAATTGTTAAAAAGGTCATGAAATTGCAACATTAATAACCTTTAAAAGCAATAGCTTTCAACATTACTTGATCTAAAATTTCTCCGACAAGTTTGTTCTTAACGTCCAATTCGTACCTTTCTCAAAGTAGAATGGGCTTTTTCCTAGAGGAAGCCATGAACTGGACCTTGTAAGAAACCTTAAATCAGGTTCAGATGTAAAGAAACAGAGAGGATGTTGAAAGCACCCCAATAATTCAAAAGAGGAATTCTCCATAGCAAATAATTCTAATTCAATTTGTTAGGATATTGTTCAATAACATTCATTATATCCAAACCTTTCACCAGAAAATTATTCAAATCAATCACCAATGAATTATTGTACAACTCCAACATCTTCTTTCGCGACAAGAACTATTTATTTTCAACCGTCTAATCATTGGAACAAGATTAGACCATGATAGCTAGAATAATAAAATGAGGATCATACGTGAAATGATTCTAGCAAATTTCTCTTCTTTTTTCAATCTATATCTCTTAAGTGAGGGGGAAATGACTACTGATGTGATCGGAAACACAGAAACTTTAGCACTTGTCTAAGATAACAATAATATATACTTGGTGTTATTAGGTCAAGATAGGGCTATAGCATCCAAATGTGTGAATCAAAGAGTAAATCCCGTACATCTTCCTCTGTTCCTTTTCTGTTGGATGTTACTCACTTACTCTACCCCAAAAACGTCAATGGCTTATAAGACCACTTGGACCCACCTATGTTTGCAATAATGATCTCCGATTAATAGTTTTGGAGTATTCTTGTGAAATTTAACACCAAACATAGTCCATGTCTTTATCCATCCAAATAGCATGTTTTCATTAACAACAAAAACAAATTAATCAAATCTTTTATTTGAGATAAGGTACTTAAAACCCAATCCAAGTTAATCAAGCACCTTATATTCCTGGAAATAGCAAGTCAAAATTATTAACCATCTAAACATTTATAAACTATTATCAACTCTTATTTATTTGTACTGAATTTCAGATTTCATTAACGAAGGCCACATCTTTAGAAATTTTTCTATCTAATTATCCTATTAAACAAAAAGAAAGCTTGCACTTTTGTAGTGAGTGCACATTAAAACATAGTTAAGATCACAACTTTAAACAATATGAAATTCTAGCAACAAAATTTAAATTTTGATTTTGCGACTGTTCATCTAAACTTGTAAGTATTCTGCAAGAATAACAAAGGAAGAAACTAAATTCATCTATTTAAAATTCTTCTAATAAAATAGAACATGAAGCAGTTAACAATCAAATATGAATACTGCCCATTAACTCAAAAAGCCACTTTAATTAATCAAATTCCTAACCTTTATTTAAATTAAACAATTTAAAGTTATGTAGAATAATTCAAAGAGAAAAATAAATGAGAGATTTAACAAATAAAAGAAAGGAAACTAATCAACATAAATTTTGACTTATTCTAGGTCTCAAAAAATAAGATTGAGACGAGAAACGAATTTGTTAGTTGGGTCAAGACTGCCTTCATGGAGTAAACCATGTTTGATGTTGTTTAAGCAATGTGTAAGACTCATTCTCTTCTTTGAGAGTAGAGGTTTCTTTCCCAAGATTATGTATATGATATTTTTGACTCAGTGATCTAACAATCAGGAGACAAAACCCCATCATCGCAAATTGTTAGATGAAATTTCGTTCGTTCATCATCACATTTGTCATAAATCTTAGAATTTTGACTAACTTCGACCAAGTTGTTTGAGCTTGAGGAAGTCTACAGACAACTCAACACCTTGTTAGTTTACTATCCATTTGATTTGCATATATTGTTTTTAACCAAACTTCAATATGTCAATCGAGATCGATCTAATTTTGTGACCATAACAAAGCTATATGGAGTGAGATTAATCTTGAGATGACAAACTTCATTCATCCATACAATTTCAAGGTTTTTGACTAACTCACGTAATAATTACAGTATAAACCAAAATATGTATATGAAACTAAACCAAAGGCTGAATCATTTATAGCTTCAAGTCGGATCCACCACTTCAAAGTAGAGAAGAATCTACCACAACTAATTAGGCTAATCAGTATATTCTGATGCTAATTAGGCTGGAGAACCATCAATCAATGCTTTATTATTGGCTATTGTTTCTTTTTTAGCACATCTCTCACTCTATGGCACAATAAGAAATAAACAGTTATCTCTCTCTCTAGCACTAAAGTAAAATATTGAGCTCTTATTGACACCACCACTGAGCTCATATGCCTTTATTGGTTACTCCAAGATGTAGAATTTTCCTCTTTATCTATGACTCCTCTTTATTGTGATAATGACATACCGTGCAAATTGTTCATGGTGATGTCTTTCATGAGCGTACTATATTGAGATTGATTATTACCTTACACAAGATCATGTTCTTCAAGGCATTATTCAGCTTGTTACCACTTCTTCATAGTATTAGATCAAAAACATTTTCACCAAATCACATCCATCTTGATGATTTCAAGAACTTGCTTTTAAAGTCAAGATGTCTCACCAGTTACTACGAGGATGTTAGCATATATATGAGAGTCAACTCTGATCTATATTTAGCATTCATCAGCAGATAGTTATGGATATAATTAGCATACATTAAAGGATACTTTCCTAAATTATGTACTTACATTGTGTATAAATACCTCCTCCTATAGGCATTGAGACGCACAATGAAATAAAAAACTATGCTTCAATCTCTCTCTCTCTTCTCTTCTAATAGACTATAATCATGAATATTAGCTTGCAAAGATGTAAGTCAAATATATGTATGGTTTTGGGTACCTTTTCTTTAAGCATCTATCCATCTTTTTTTTTGTCCATTGGTTATTTAAAGATGCTCTTACAATCTGTAATTCCGTCAACATTACGTTTACTTTGCTAAATATCAAGTTGAGAATATTTTTATGATGTGACTTTGTCTAAGCAGATAATTGCCCTAAAATTTAGGTTCAAAAGTATCCTACTAATTGAAGTTGACAAAAGCAAGTAGAAAATCCATTAAGAATCCTCTTTTATGGAATAGGAGGTACCTAGGCATAATCAATTCCCAATATCTTTTTCTTGTAATATGGAAGTCCACCTTAACCTTTATCTTATATTTGTGAACTATATTAATACCAAGTTATTTTTCCTCTTCCATCTTACTAAAAGAAGCTTATTGAGATATATCCACTATAGACTCTTTCGAACTTCTAAAATAAAGCAATCTAAGACTATAAAGTCTTTTCATTGCGACTATAATACATTTTATGCATGCTATAAAATATGTTTGTCATTGATCTGAACATCTTGTTGGCAATCTTTTAAGGTTTGATAAGGTATATTTTTCGTGAAATGGGTGTATATATGTATACACATTAGAAAAACAAAAAGGGTAAGTCTATTTATTGAACATGAGAGGCAAGGTGAAGTAGGAGAAGAGAAAAGGGGGAAAAAATAGTAAATATTAATGGAATCTACTACTGTTAATTAGACTCTATAGTCATGACAATAATGGATCTCGCTATAAGCATAAATTAAAAAAATTAATGTCATAGAAAAATTAACAAAACATTAACAAAATTAAGGATCCGTTAGTATTTTGTCAATTTGAAATTGCATAAGTGAGCATTTCAAAATGTTCAAGGTTTTGTTAAACACTTTTAAACATTACTATCCAACTCAAAAATATTTATACATTAATTATATGTAAAATTAAATTATGTTGAAATATGTACACGATATATGCAATTAAAGTTATACATTTAGTTTTATTAATAACAACAATAATAATACTCTAAAATTTTAAAAATATTTTAGCCATTTTAAAATTTGGGTATATTCAAACGAGATAACAAAAATTTTATTTATTAGAAAATTTATAAATATCTAAAATATTTAATTGTTAATATATTTTAATTATTTTAAAATATATACATGCACAATAAGTATATATATATATATATTATATTAAATGTGAACATAAATTCACATATATCAAAAAATTAATTCTTAAATTTACTATTATTTAGAATATGTATATATGATATATTTTATGGTGAAAACAATTATTATGTGTTACAAGTTAATATATGTTATAATAATAAAAATATGACAAAATATTTTGAATATATAATTACAAGAAAGTTATCACATTTATTAAAAAGTATAATTTTAAAATGTTATTATAATTATTTTCACATATGTTTGTGGTAATATAGTGAATTTGATTTTATTATTTTAAAATATTTTAAAAATTATAACAATTAAAACAAAATATAAAAGTAGTAAAAATTAGAATTGATTTATAAAAAGTGCAGTTTGTTTTAAATATTATCTTTACATATTCCAAAATTTTTTGAAGTTATTCTCTATTAAGAGAAGTGTAATAGTTTTTTTAAAAATTAAGCATTTCAAATTTATAATATAATTTATTTTTCTTGAAAATTATATTAAATATTAATTTCTTATATATGCAAAATTTCGTAGTTGTAAATAGATATCTATCCTTAAATCTATAGCTTCTCTTGCATCTCTACATAAAAAATATAAATATTTTTTGTTTGTTTAAATGTAACAGATTTGATAGTTTAGATTATTATCCTAATAATATTTTTACATCTTATTCATTATTTGATGATTATTGATAGTTTTACATTTTATTAATTACATATTTTTAATTAAGTGAAACTGATTTGATTTCTTATGAGTTTTTAGGAGGAGAGGTGCTAGAGAGAAGAAGTTAATAAAAAGTTTAAAATAAAATAATTACTACTTATCAAGTCACAACAATATAGAAGGGTATTGGCAACAAAATATAACGTCGCTGAAAGAAACAAAATTGTTGCAAAATGTATTTACTGACTAAAAAAATTGGTGAAGAAATGTTTGCAAAAGCCCGGTAGCAAAAAATTATCTATGATGTTTTAAAGAAATTGTCTCCCAAAAATTTTGCTACGATCATTGTTTCGTCGCTAATAAGAATATACGACGAGAGGAGAAATAATCGTAAATCACTTATTGTTATGTTTAGCTTTGGTAGGTAAAGGTAATTAGCTTCATTAAGTTAGGCGTAGATAATAATGTTTACTGGCGATTAATTTTCGTAGTAGAATATGTTTAGCTACGAAAATTAAAGTGTAGCTAAATGTTATTAGAGACGTTTTAGAAAGTGTACCAGGTCCCATTATATTGAATATCTATAAATGGAATATCAACATAACACATTATCTTTACTCAAACATCAACATTCTACATGAATATAAGTCAAACACAAGTAAAAACTAAACATTCAGCATAAATATAAATCAAACACTAGCATTCCGTATAAACATAAGTAAAACATCAACAATACGCATCGATTCATCCTGAATAAACATAAGTAAAACATCAACAATATAACTCAAATATGAACATAACATTTGAAACAATATAAACAATTTATTTACATTCAATCATCATGATCAAGATTTTGAAAATCATCATCATTAATTACATTATGATTGGATTCTTCATCATCAATATATTCGGCCAAAGTATCATCATTATCATTTAATTCATCCTGATTATAGTCTTCATTTGTTTGATTGAAAAAAATTGGGTTGGACTTCATCCAATTGTATGTTCAGATCAACATCTTTCTTATAGAATGATGATATATCTGCATCTTCTATTTGAATGGCTTCATTATTGAACTCCAATCCAATCTCTTGATAAACTTCATCTGCATCCTTATTGAATTGACCATTATCTCTTTTACAAAAATTAAAGACATTTCGATGTTGAAACTTTTGAATAACCTTCCAATTGCTACCCAATATAGTATCGTTAGGGTAGAAAACTTTACAGTATCATTAGGGTAGAAAACTTGCTTTACTTGACTTGCAAGGACAAAAGGATCACTATCATACCATGTCTTACTCACATTAATGCTAGTAATATTCCTGTTTACTTTAATGTCAGTAAGATTAAACAATATGCACTTAAATAGAACAACATTCTTGTCTTTGATGTAGAGTAACTTTATTATTTCAGAGATGACATCGTAGAAGTCAATAAATTCATCTTCATGGCATCCCTTAACAACAACCCCACAATTTTGGCTTCTAAGTCAACTATCTCAATCTTGTATGTGAAATCTCACCCCCATTAACAATGCAATATGTATATTTTTCCCACAAATATGAGGCCCACATGCCAAACTATATAATGTTGTTGTCATTTCTTGCACATTACGGTTAAGCGTATCATCTGTATGAGAAAATGAAATTAGAAGTTATTCTAACATATAAATTGTCATATGTTAATAATATGTAATCAATATGTAACTTACTCGATTTCTAAATCATGATACAAACTTCAGCTTATGTCTTTCTTCAACATTAATAATCCCTTTGTTAGGAATGGACTATTTGAGCTCCCTATTTAAAAAAGTAAATGACAATAAGGAAATGATATTCAATAAACCAAATTCTAATATGATTGTTTGAATTAAAAGGAATATACATACTCCACATATATATCAACTTTCCTGTAATTGTTCAAATATAACAATAAGCAGTTTGGAATTCGTCTTTAGTTAACTCCACATATTTACCCACACCAAATGGCCTAACTTTTGGGGAGAAAATTGACAACCCACCCTCTTCATCAAAATCAAAGTTACTTTCTGGTCTATTAAATCTTGTCTTCACATCATTTAAGTACATTAAACAAAATGTCAAGCATTCATTTTCCATATAAGCCTCTGCAATAGACCCTTCAGGTTGAGCTCTATTACTAACATAAAGCTTAAGAGAGCATAAAAACCTGAACAAAATATAAAATATTAGGAATTGTTCCTAACAAAATAACTTTGAGACAAGTAAAAGTTAATATGAATTACCTTTCAATCGAGAACATCCATCGAAATTGAACTGGTCCACAGAGTTTTGTTGTATATGGTAAGTGAATTGCCAAATGAACCATAACATCAAAAAATGATAGGGGGAATATTAGTTCAAGCTTGTATAGAATCAAAGTTGTCTTTTTCCATTTTGTCAAGCTTTTCAACTTTAAGTGTCTTGCAACATAATTGCTTAAAAAACTCTCCCAATTGACCCAAAGTTATGGATACATCCTTCGACAAACACCCACATATTCCAACAAGAAGTAATCGTTGCAAATGTACATGACAATAATGGCTTTTCAACCTTGATATTTTTCCTTCTTTAACATTCACACAACGGCCTATATTTGATGCATACCCATCAGGAAACTTGACTGATTGAAGACAGAAAGATTGTTTCTCCTTTTTTGACATATTGTAACAAGCAGGGAAATAATGTATGTCCCATCAACTCTTCTTTTCAAATGCAAGTCTTTTTTAATATTCATGGCTTCCAAGTCAAGTCTAGCCTTAATTGTATCTTTCAATTTCCAATCAATCCCATCACAGTTCCTAAAATATTCTCACAAATTTTTTCTCAATATGTATCACATCAAGATTATGCCTCAATAGTAATTCCTTCTAATATGCCAAATTGAAAATTATATTTTTTTTTGTCTAATTGAGTTCAACATCATTTCTCTTTCGCTTTCTATTACTTGAGTGTTTCCCAGGTGTAATGTCATCCAAATGTGATAGCTGGTAAATAATATCATCACCAGACAACTGCAATGGTTTGCCATTGAACAATTTACTTCTTCTTCATCTATTCCCATGTTCAAAATAATGACAATAGTCGTATAACATATTTTATTTCATAGCCTAATTGACTAAGTTTGATGATTACACATAGGACAAGCCATATACCCTTTAGTGCTCCACCCAGACAAATTCCCATACGTTGGGAAATCATTTCTAGTCCACAAAATAGCGGCATGCATTCTAAATGTCTCACTTTGAACAACATCAAAAGTTTGTATTTCAAATTCCTATAGATCATTTAAGCCATCAATTAATGGTTGCCTGTAGACATTGGTATCCTTACCAGGAGCAGTAGGACCTGGAATAAGCAAAGACAATAACATAAAAGGCTCCTTCATGCACTTCTATAGAGGTAAATTGTATGGTACTAGAATTATATGTCACATGTTGTATTAAGTATTTATAGTACTGAAAGGATTAAATCCATCTGAGGCCAATCCAAGTCGAACATTATGACAATCCTGTGCAAACCATGGAAACTTTTTTATCAAATTCTTTCCATGCCATTGAGTCTACTGGATGATGCATGATGTTATCATCAATGCGTTTCTCTTTATGCCACCTCATATCCATCCCTGTTTTTTGTGACATAAAAAGTCTTTGTAGTTATGGTTTAAGAGGAAAGTGTCGAAGGATTTTATTTGGTTTCTTTTTCCCTCTCCCATCGTCCACTTGCCACCTTGATGTACCACAAATCAGACACTCCTGAACGTCTTTATTTGCCTTCCAAAATAGAACACAATCATACTTACATGCATGAAATATATCCTAATGCAAGGCCCCTTAATAATTTCTTTGCATCATAGTAAGATTTCGACAATTTGCGTCCAATAGGTAATGTATCATTAAGTAACTCAATTAACATGTCAAAAGACTTGTTACTCCATTTATTATAGACCTTCAAGTCCAACAACTTGACAACAAAAGATAGTTGTGAGAAATTTGAGCACCAGGGATATAATTCTTCTTAAGCAACTTTTATTAACTTCCCAAAATTATCTTCATTTATACCACCAATTATGTTAGGCATACTTGTTTCATTCATAGTCTCTATATAATTCCCATAATCATCTAACATCTCATCAATCCCATCATCACCATCATCATTAACATCACAATCATCTACATCATTATTGTTATTATCATCATAACTTGTACTACCACTTTTATGACAACTTGTTTCCTTACGTTCACCATGATAAAGCCATAAACTATAGAATTTATCTATACCTTGGATTAACAAGTGATTATAAACCACATCTTGACTTTGAAAGTCGACATTTAAGCAATCAATGCAAGGACAATAAGTACGACATTTATCACCCATTTGATGTTGTACAAATTACATAAAACTCTTAACTCCTGTGTATTCAGTTGACCATTTCCGATGAGACATCCAACTTTTATCCATGTAGTTGTATAATTAAAGAAGATAATTGAATTATTTAATGCATTTCTCGTTCAAAAGTACATAACTATAAAAGTTACTATTAAATAAGGTACATGGCGTTGTTTATACATGTGAATTGATGAAGGGACTTCTTATTGTGGCTCCTAGGCTCGTGGAATTTTTCACCTATAAGCCTCATCGGAGCTACATCACCAGTTTCCGATCTATATACCATCCTATGTTTCTAAAAATATTGCATACTAGTACACAAAACTAACATATTATTTGGATTAACACAAAATCATAACACATCCTACTTGAAGTTTATACAAACAAAGTTCATAAGAAAAGAAACACTATGGTACATGACGTTATTTATACTTGTGAATTGAGAAAAGGACTTCTCGCTGTGGATCTTAAGCTCGTGGATTTTCACCTATAAGCCTCATCGGAGCTATATCATCGATTTCTAGCCTATATACCATCCTAAGGGTTTATTATGCCTCAATGTTTCAAATAATACCCATATTGTGAATGCAATCCTCGTTCAATTGTTATGTGACAATAAAAGTTACTACTAATTAGAGCTTTATGTTAAATCAGAACTTTATGTTATGATCAACGATACTCAAAATATAATAAAAAAATTTTCTCGCAAACACTCCAATTAGTAAAGCAAAACATATTGTGAATGGGTTGGACGACTTACCTGGATCGACAGATAACCTCAAACTACAAAGGAGGACGTCGAACAATTATTGATACTCTTCAACACAAAATAGAGCCTGCAAAATAAGGGAATTTCGTATTTAATATAATACATTTGTTCTTTATCTTTTCATTTTAAAAAGAAATTATTATTAACCGTAAATATAGTTGCAAATTACAATATAGTTCATCTTATGTCGCATTAACTAAAACTTTAACCAATCTTAAACAAATATGATTTCATTAAACAAATATGATTTTAAACTTAAGTTATGTTCTTTGATTATTATGTATAAGAAGGGACATCATCAAAATAAATTATAACATAGGAAGCTAGGTCATATGATTCCTTGAAATATGTAAAATCAAATTGCACAAGGAAATAACATTTTTAGCTAGCTTTTTGCCTAGATTGTCCTCTTATTATTGATCATCAAAAACTCCTCAAAATATTATTAGCTTATTTAGATTATAAGCAAAGAAAATTAAAAAAATAAAGAAGAAGAAAAGAGGGATATGTACATATACATTAGCGTTTAATGTACAACTTTACTAACTCTTTTTTCTCACAAGGTAAACATCCCACATAGGTTTCATAATATCCAATGTGTGCTTACAAAGAAAAGGATAGATGCATATTTCACTTCTCCATACTCTACTTATATTAAAGTTAGACAAGAAAGAAAATTACATGCATTAAAGAAGACTTTATATGCACAATAATTTTCCCCACAAAAAAATTAACAAAATTATTCAAATTTAACATTATACCAATGTAACATCCCATTACATGTGGGAAGGTTAGAATAGTAAATATGAGTGTTCACTGAGAAATAAGAAATGCATTTTTCATGTTCATGCATAATATGACATGCTTATACACATGAATAGTGAATTGATGCACATGAAAATAAATGTATATGCATTCATGCATAATTCCGGGTATAATTGAATTGAATTGTTTTGGAAATTTAGTAGATGTTGAATTTATCTATATTGAAAATATTAGTGATTTGTGGAAATATTGTATTTGTGAATGCTGGTGAATTTAGGAGTTACTTTTGAAAATTATGGGGTATTGTGAAAAATAAGGAATAAGAAATCAAAAGATAATTAGAGATAATTGGATTGTAAAGAGTGGAGTTAAGGAGTTTAGTTCAAAAGAAACTTGGTTAGAGTTTAGACCATAGGAAAGTGACAAGTGTCAAGTTGCTTGTTGTACTTATGCTAGAAGTAGGTTACTATTCTTTGAGAATTGAAAGGTTAAGTTTTGTTCGGATAACTTCTTCATAATCACCTTCTTCGAAATTCCTCCCAATATATAGAGTTTTTCCTTAAACACCTTCTAAGAGATTTCAGTGTTTTTGCTTTTTTTCTAAACCAATCCATCTTTATAAGTTGTTTCTTCTGCCTTAAGAAAAACCAGAAGAAGGTAAATGTTCACAGTGGATTTCGTGATTTACTTGGAGTTTAGGGCTTAAAGATCGTTGAAGCTTTTGGAGTTTTCAGCAAGTAAGTAGTAAATAAATCCTCTAGAGTTGGGAATTTATGAAAGAAAGTTAACGAATTTACTGTCATTTGCATGGAGCATGACACTTACGTATAATGAAAAGGTGGAACATGCTGTATTTCTTCACTGAGCATGTATGAATATATAGGTGTTTATTCGTGAGTTGAGGAAGAACTTAGAGATGTCAAGAAAAGGTTTTTGAGTTGAGGAGTATAGATAGTATCGTCTTAGGTTAACTTTTGCTTCGTCTTAAGTTGACCGTCTGTATCATGTTAAGTTGACTTTTGCTTCGCCTTAAGTTGACCGTCTGTATCGTCTTAAGTTGACTTTTGTTTCATCTTAAGTTGACCGTCTGTATCGTCTTAGGTTGACTTTTGCTTCGTCTTAAGTTGACCGTCTGTATCGTCTTAGGTTGACTTTTGCTTCGTATTAAGTTGACCGTCTGTATCGTCTTAGGTTGACTTTTGCTTCGTCTTAAGTTGACCATTTGAATTCATCTATAAAGTTGTTTCGTCTGTAAAGACACTTCGACTGTGATGATGTCATTTCGTATTAAGACTTTGTTTCATCTTAAGTTGACTCCATTCGTCTGCTTAAGACCATTCATCTGTTATTTGCTTCGTATTATGTGGACAGAACCATGCTTAATTCTTTCAGCCATAACTTTGTCGTCCGACCTCTAAATGACCTGATTCTTGAAGCGTTAGATTCAAAACACATTTCTCTATCTTTCTCTATCTTTCCATAGAGATTATAGCTTTTAGTTTTGATCCAAAAGAGAGTGGTCTAATCAAAGTAAAGGTATCGGTTAGACGAGCATGAACTGGATATTCCACCGAACATACTTCAGTATTTTGATTTTCACCTGGATCTACGGGATTCCTAATGAGATGATTTATGGATTTGAGTAAACTAGAGATATAGGCCTACAAATTGTCTTAAGGAGTCGAATTTTGATTCTTTCTCTAAGATATTGGATTTCTGAATGGAAGTTGTACCTAGTACACTGTTTTTGAATAAGGATAATCCGATAATATTTGAGGCATATCTTTCAAATTACTGAACAAAATTGGGTGATTTTTGGAGACATTGAGAAAGGAATAGAGATTTTTAATTAGTGAAGCACAAACCTAAGTATAATAGATTTGTGATGATGTTGATGGATAAATACCCGGTATTATCATAAACATGCATTGTACAAAATTCATTTCATACATGTGCATTAGTGAACAATTAAAATTATACATATTGTGATATATGTGTATGTTGTTTAATATAGAGGATCGAATTGAGCACCATCCTCCAGACGTTTCTGGGACTTTGAGGCAATAGCTTCAGGAGCAACTTGTGAGTAACCTAGATGGTCTCACTTAATTACTTGTTTTCTTAAATTAGGTTTGAATGATAACTGAATGTGTTTAATTGTGGATTTCGGACAGAAGGTCCAATGAATGTGAATGTGGATTGAGATCTTGAAGTGCTACTTGAATGTGAATGTGATGACCTAAATGTTTTATAATGTGAGTGATTGTGGTACATGTAATCCATACATGAATGCATAATCAGATAATGGCAATTGTGACCAGAGTAGCCACCGATCAGAGCTTAAAGCTTAATGAGTGAAACTTAGCCTCGAGCTCCAAAGTGGTTTAAAGCCTTAGGCTCAACGTTTAATGAGCCCTATATAGGACAGTTTAGGCACTTGGTCACAACGATACAATAACTGGAAAAGTGTCTCATGAGCATCTCATATACATTTTAACAAGTATGTGGATTGTTTGAAATGCCAAATTGGTTTGCTCTTAAATGTAATTGTGATATGTGCTCATTATGCTAAGTTGCGAATGATATGTTATGTGAATTGTTGTGTTGCATGAATTGAGTGAACCATCGATGATGGTTACCTCATTGAGTTCGCAAAACTAACCAAAATTGCAACATTGTCTTTTTAGGACCGAGAGACGACTCTAGCTACTGAGAGGCCCTACTGCCATGTAGATTATATTTTGGCAAGAGCAGTCATAGCTCAAAAGTCGGTCAGTTGGGATTTTTGGACAGATTAGTTAGATTGTGTGTATTTTCCTCTTTCATATAGTACTTTTGTATTAGGTTTTGATGATGTACATATAGAAAATGTTGAAAGACACAATGTAGACATTCGAGGTTTGTGAAATGAAATAAGGAAAGAGTTGGTTTTAAAATATTGTGATTTTCTTATGATGCTTTATAAGTGAATTATAGTACCATATCATGTGAAGTGAATGTAGTGATCGATCGCAGCTCACCCTTATCGTAAGATATGTACCGGAATGACCTCCTGACATCCCGGTATGTATCCTGAGGAGGTAAAAGGGTGCTACATTTAGGTGGTATCAGAGCATGGTTAGCCTCTGTTGGGACATATAGAATGTTAAGCATGAAATACCTTGAGAAATGAAGAAAATGATTGAAATTATTGTTTGTTATAGGTCATCCGCTCTAGGTGATCAAATTGATCAACCAGCTGACCAAGGATTGGTAGGAGCCAGTAGGGAGTCCTCAGTGCCTTGATCCGAGGAGATGCCTCCTTGAGTTCCCGAAAGAATGGAGAGGAGGTATGATAGGCTACAGAAGCAGGGAGCTGTGTACTTTTATGGCAACACGGACCCTGCTGAAGCCGAGGGATGATTGGAGAGAACAGAAAGGGTATTTGATTAGATGGACTGTGAGTTTGATGAGAGGTTCGATTATGTAGTGTTTCTACTACAGGGGCCAGCATATCAGTGGTGAAAAACTGTTCCAGGCAGTACCACCAGGCCTTGCCAGTTGAAGTGGGAAGTGTTGGATCCCGTTCCCGGAACCCAACTGGAAAATGAACAGAAAACAAAGAGCGTAGCGAAGGTATCAAAATCAAAAACGAATCGAAGCGGAAGCAAAAGCGAAAACGAAAATCGAAGAATCGGATTACAAATTTCGAAACAAACCGAAATCGGATTTCTCTGAATTGAAAGCCAACAAATCAAAAGAGGAACAAAGCGAACAAATCGAACGTGAATCCGACATCCGAAAACGTGTATCGGATAAAAACTATCGAGTCGCGTTGGAA
>JAOTAX010000197.1:15839814-15866700 GCA_025629825.1 Erythroxylum guanchezii
CTAATTCTGCTTCCTTTTTGGTTAATGATTCTTTGAGACTCATTATGGCTGCTTCCATTCTCTGGTTAGAATATCTGTAAGACTGTTATCAGAGGATTTGATATAATGAATAGTAAAATTATATTGATTTAATTCCAATTGCCATCAAATGAGGCGTCCTTGATTATATTTTGTTTTTATATTATATCTAATAAAACCGCATAAATACTTGGAATCTGTTTGAATTGTAAATTCAACAGGTACTAAATCAATACATCATTTTCTCAAAGTTTTGAGACAGGCTAGTGTTTCCTTTCATGTATTGGATACATAAATTCAACGGGATTAAATGTCCCGTTTATATACTTGCATAATAAATACTTCTTTTAATTAGGTGGTTTAGCTAAAAGGCAGCCAGCCCATGTGTCCATACTGGCATCGATTTGTACTAGGAGTATATCATTTGGGAGATAATTATATAAAATGGGTAAATGTTTACATAATGATTTTAATTTCTGTACAGCCTGTGTATCAGTAGAAGTCCAGTTCCATTGTACCTTAGTACTACATTTTAATTGTAATGTTTTTCGTTCAGTGGCTAAATTTAAAAAAAAAACCTTAATCAGAAATGTAGTTTATATTCCTAAAAATTGTTGTACATGGGTTCGATTTTTTAAAATATCAGGAAATTGTTGTATTTTATGTAGAATATTAGGTTGTAGTTTTAAAAATCCATTAGGAAATTCGATACCTAAATATTCTATATTTTGTTGTGCTATTTTTATTTTCTTTTTACCTAAAATTAATCCTTTGTCTTGACATCTGTGAAGGACTATTCTAACCTTTTTTAAATGATCGTCTTTATCGATGTTTGAAAAAATAATAATATCATCTATATAAACAAGAATAAATGCTTCTAATCCTTCTAAATTATTAACCATAAATCGTTGATAAATACTAGGTGCTTGTTTTAATCCAAAAGGTAATACATTCCATTGGAAATGCTTTTGAGGTGGACATGTAAAGGCAGTTAAAGGTTTAGTATTTTCATGTAATCATAATTGCCAATAACTTGATTTTGCATCTAATGTAGTGAACCATTTATGTCCTTTTAATCTATTAATTATATAGTCTTTTCGAGGTAATTTATATGCATCGCCTATTGTGGCATCATTGAGTTTTTTATAGTTTATAAACATTCGCCTTTTTCCTTGTTTTTGTTCAGCTAAATTATTCACATAGAAAGTGGGGGCTAAATGCTTACTAGTACTGGGAGAAATTAATTGTTTATTTAAAAGTTCAGTACATGCAGTGATAACTTCTTGAACATCTAATTGAGTATAAGGGATATTATTGCGAATATTTATTTCCTGTCTTGGGTCTTTTAATTTAATTTCGATTAGCTGTTTGTTTGTTTTTTTTTTTTGAGAGGATCAAATGGATTTTCACTATAAATATTGTCTAATAATGTTTCGATTTTGGTTTGTATGACAGTATGATTAAGCAGATAGAAATGTAAATAATCTAATTTTTCGGATAATAATTGTAATTTTTGAAAATAAGTAGTATGGTAAATAGGGATTTTAAGAATAATTAATTTTTGATTTAATGACTTTATAATTGGTGTTTTTAATGTGATATAATGTAAATATTGACAAAAGGGGTTATATAATTTTAAAAAATTGTTTCCTAAAATTAAAGGTAATCCTGATTCTTGTTGATATATTGAAGGAATGATAAATGTAAAGTTTTCTATTATATTATTATTATAATAGCTTACATACCAAATAGCTTTTATGCTTCCATCGGCTATTCTTATTTGAAGAAGTTTTTCTAATTTTTTCCAGTTAGATGGTAATTGTTTTGATGCAATACATATTGAGGCTCCTGTATCTATATATGCATTTAATTTTTTACTATGAATTGTCACTTGAATAAAAGTTGTATTCGGATTCAGTTGATGATTCCGATTTTTGGGATTCATATTGATAGATAGAGGAAATTGTAGAATCAGTTTCATAATCTGATTCAATTGGTTCTAATTGTTGACTAATTGCATCATTTAATATATTGACTTTTTCTTTATAACTATTTTGCTTTTTCTTTGGACAATTGTTTGCATAATGTCCTTCTTCTTTGCATAGCCAACATTTACATGATTTTTTCTTTTGAGCACAGTACTATTTTTTAGGTTTAAATTGATGATAGTTGTGACGTTTAAAAAATCATTTATAAGGTTTAAATGGTCGTTTTTGAAATACTTTTGAGGATATTTTTTCCGTTTATATTTTTTTCGTATAAGCTAAGGGATGTCGTTTTTAAGGATGTTTATATGAAGTATATTCACAACCATATTGTTGAGGTACTTCTGCATATTTTGAACAACATAATTGTATATCCTTATGTCTTAATCTTTTGTGTAATTTGGCTTCAAAACATTTTTGAGCAAGTACTTCTTTAGTGACTACAATAGCTCCACCTAAATTATAAGCGACTAGGTTTTGACTATTTTTAGCTTGAAATTGTTCTTCTACAGTTTGATTGAGTGGATAAGGTAATTTTTGAATGAAAATTTGAATATACATCTCTTGTTCAGATCTTGTTAATTTATAATAATATTTTTTAAATTCACAAATATATTCTTCTGAATAGCAAATATCACAAATTCGTATATTGTTTAAATGCCTTAAAGCATTTTGTCGTTCGGCATTATTAATATCTTGTTTATATGAAGCTACATCTTTTCCTATAAATTCTTTATATAATTCTCCCAAGACGACTTGTAAGGTTTGAATATTGTCAGTTGCAAGTAAAAAAGCCGTAGTATTTTTTATACGATCTTCATTGTCAATTAAAAAATCTAAAACTATTCCTGTTGTTTTGTATGTAATAAAATTCCATAAAGTGTTTCAATTATTTAAGCCTTCAATTGGTTTTCTAATTTGAATTAGTAACAATAATTTATTTGCCCATTCTAATAATAATTTTTCAGGGGAAAGAACGCAATCTAAATTAAGTATGCCATTGGGTCCTAGAGTGATGTTTAGGGGTATATTCCATAGGAAACTTCTAACTTTATTTTCTTTTCGATAATAACCATGATGATTTAAATTGTCGTTGGATTGAGTAGTTTCCAATTGATAAGAATATTGTTGTTCCTTTTTTCGTTTTTCACCAATATTTCTTTTTTCTCTGGCTTGACTACTTTCGAGTAATTCTTCGAGTTTACTTTGATCAACATGTACTTCATAATCAGAATCATATCCATAAATAATTTCATCCTTTTTGGTTATCTGATGAAATGTTTAAGGAGATGATGGTGTAAGAGTTAATCTCTAAATTAATTGTATAATTTCGGATAATTGGTCTTAGCATATCTTTTTCAATATTATTATTATTTATATGGTCCATGGAGAAACTAATAACATATTTTTGGCCTTAGAAGGCTTTTGAGGTGGACATGTAAAGGCAGTTAAAGGTTTAGTATTTTCATGTAATCGTAATTGCCAATAACTTGATTTTGCATCTAATGTAGTGAACCATTTATGTCCTTTTAATCTATTAATTATATAGTCTTTTCGAGGTAATTTATATGCATCGCTTATTGTGGCATCATTGAGTTTTTTATAGTTTATAACCATTCACCATTTTCCTCGTTTTTGTTCAGTTGAATTATTCACATAGAAAGTGGCGGCTGAATGCTTACAAGTACTGGGAGAAATTAATTGTTTATTTAAAAGTTCAGTACATTCAGTGATAAATTGTTGAACATCTAATTGAGTATAAGGGATATTATTGCGTTATAGAGGGTTCGAAGTATCCTGACTACAAGCTATAACTTTTAGTTCAAGTGGTATCAGAGCTCCAGGTATGGGCCTGGTGCAGCCCCGTATCTCGTGTTCGAGTTCCAGCATAACCACTAGTTCCGATCAATGTGAAAGTGCGCAAACGAAAGCATGGTGGTTATAGAGGGTTCGAAGTACCTTAACTACACGCTATAGCTTTTAGTTCAAGGATATAAGTAATTTAGATCCACCCTACCTTAACTCGAGTTTTGAGTAGCAAAGTGGTATCAGAGCTCAGGTATGGACCTGAGGCTTAGACTTATGTCGTGAGTTTGAATCCCAGCACAACAAACTGGGAATGGAACCACGATAAATCTGTTATCACGATACGGAGGAGCACTGCGCTCAAGCGAATGCGTGATGGACTTAAGTAATTTGGTTCCACCCTATCTTCAACTCGAGTTTTGAGTAACAAAGGTTTTTATGCATTGGCAAAGGGACACTTCTAACGGCGATTTTTGTTTTATCGCCAAATAAATCGTAGCCAACACAAACGTCTATTGTAGTGAGTATACATATTTATATAAATGAAAAGATAAGAATTGATACTTTGAAATCTGTTTATATTAATAAAACTTTTAAATTTAGATTAATTTGAACATGAATATTTTTAAATATTTTATGATAAATTAATAATTATTATCAAAATAATTTGCATTCAAAATATATAAAATTATTTCAAACTTAATTGTATTTAAGTATCTCAAATTTTTATACAAAGCATAATTATTTAACATGTACTTAATCTCTTTTCTTTATCATAAAGTATTATAAAACTAAAATGTATTTGCACAAAATATTATATTTACTATTTTTATAAATTCTCTATGATAAATTGACAGTGAAGTACAATAAAGAAAATATAGATAAAGGTACATATAACAATATTATACTTATATTAATATGATATAATTAATTATGTTAATTTTTAAAAATATAAGCTTAATTCTAATAAGATAGTATGGCGAAACAACCGGAGCAAGGTAGACTATATCTTGGGGCGGCCAGGAAAGAAACGGATTCTTCATCAAACAAGTGCGACGTTACCTGAAAATATGGGAATGGCATGTGAAATAATAGGAAGTTGGAAGCCGTGTGCCAAAGTTAACGTGCAACCAAATATTCCGGAGAAGCTTAACATGTTCCTCTCTAATAATTTCTACGTAATAAGGCAACAAGTCATCCGTGCCGACTCAACAATAATCAATTCGCTTGAAAATTAATCTACACATAAGGCCTTCATGACTCCTTACTCGTGACTAGTTTGCGTATTTCGTTTGACTGGATACTCTAATTAATGTCCGATAGCAAGTTCTTAAGCATTATTGAATCATTTTGACAACCCGGAGAGGTTCCGTGTATGTATGTATGTATGTATCGATGTTTGGAGATGAAACCATGTGAGCCAACAGTGATATCTTTCAAACTCCAATTGCCTGATAATTGGGTAATTAAGAAGCGACAAGCAGAGTCGTGAAACCAATAATAAGCATGTTCGTTCAAGTTGGTACTCCTCATAATCCAATAAGAACTTTGAAGTCTCCAAATAAGAAGATCAAGAAAATAGCATGTAGAAGTCAATTAATTAGTTGATGCGCATACGACTTTCTGCACACGAAGAAAAACATTTGTTTAAGAGTGAGTCAATAGAACTCCTTATCATCAGTGCAACAGTATTTTCCGTTGTCTTAAATCCCTAAACTTATGTCTTTCTACTTCTTTTCCCAATATTCTAGTTTTATTCACCTTGTCAATTCTTCTGTTTGTTTGTGTTAACGTAAAGAAATGGTTTGGTGGAGTATTAAACCGAGTTGCATAAAGAGAATCAAGGTTCAAATACATGAAGAGAGTTAAGGTTCGAATTTATAAAAAAGAAAAAGGTTTTTACTGTTAATTTCCATTCTAATTTCTAACCTAAAAGAAGATTTTCTGTGCGGTTGTTTATGAGATCAAGATGACATATATAATTTTATATAACACAACAAGAAGGAACTTACACAAATATTTTCTGTGCAGTTAGTGTTTATGAGATCCTAGCATGAACTTTCCTTCCAAGGGCTCGAGTCGTTGTCTGTCACTTCTGAAATAGTGCTGCTTGTGTGCGAGAACATGCCAATTATCTCGTATATAAAATTCACTGTCCCCTCAATCCATCCTCACTCTCAAACAATCATGATTGGCCAGAAATAATTATCGTATATATGTTATTGATCATCATGTCCTAATAAAGATTATCTTTTTTATGTGCATTGTCTTCTTGACCATGCCTATATATATAAACTCTTCACTTTCACCGTAAAATTTAAAGCCACCATATGATAAAGACATTAGCTATATCATAAAAATGCCCAAACATAGCATCATTCTTCTGTCAGCGTTTCTTCTGCCTCTCCTTCTAACTAATGATGCTTATGCTCAACTTCGCAAAAACTTCTACGCTAGTACCTGTCCCAACGTCGAATCCATAGTTCGCGCTGCGGTCCAAAAGAAGTTTCAACAGACTTTTCTGACTGCTTCGGCCACTCTCCGGCTGTTCTTTCATGATTGTTTTGTGAGGGTTAGTGGGTTATACCGATGAAATTGACACTTCGTTTTAGTATTTTCATTTTAGCTCTAAAGTGAATCTACTAACTGTTTTCACTTTCCAGGGATGTGATGCTTCTGTGCTGCTTGTATCTCCAACTAGCAATGCTGAGAAGGATCACCCAGATGATCTTTCACTTGCTGGAGACGGATTCGACACGGTGATCAAGGCTAAGGCTGCCCTTGACAGTGTTCCTCAGTGCAAAAATAAAGTTTCTTGTGCTGATATATTAGCTCTTGCTGCTAGAGATGTCATAGTTTTGGTATGCAGTTCCAGCGTAATTGGCTTTTGAGTAGTATCCTCGTCACACATCACTCCATAAATTATCAAACAACCACCAATAGAAATTAGTTTTTCAGTCACCCACTCCATGTGCCTCATCCAAAATTGTTTACTTCTTCATCCAACTTGTTTGTTTATATTCAGGCCGGCGGACCATTTTATCAAGTCGAATTAGGAAGGCGTGATGGCAGGATATCGACAAAAGCTAGTGTTCAACACCAACTTCCTCGACCTGAATTCAACTTAGATCAGCTCAACACTATGTTTGCCCTTCATGGTCTTAATCAGACTGATATGGTTGCACTATCAGGTATATATACCGTGAAGTTTTGCAATTTGAAGATTTCAGATGGCTAGAAAATGGTTCAGAATATTGACTTTTTTAGCTTCTGAAATGTTATGTGACTATATATTGTCAGGTGCACATACAATTGGTTTCTCTCATTGCAGCCGCTTCTCCAAGAGGATTTACAACTTTAGGTCCAGAAACAGAATTGACCCGTCACTAAATTTGCAGTATGCTCTGCAGCTCAGAAATATGTGTCCCCTCAAAGTCGACCCTAGCATTGCAATTAATATGGACCCAACAACTCCTCAGAGATTCGACAATGCTTACTACGTTAACCTTGAGCAAGGAAAGGGTCTGTTAACCTCCGATCAGGTGTTGTTCTCGGACAGAAGATCACGAGCCACTGTTAATCTTTTTGCATCGAATAACGCAGCTTTTGAGCAAGCTTTCGTATCTGCTATTACTAAGCTTGGCCGAGTAGGTATTCTGACAGGAAATCGAGGTGAAATAAGGAAAGATTGTACCCGTATAAACTAGAACGGATGCTTCTCATCAAAGCAATTGTCTCCTTCGCATTTAGTAAAGTGGAATCGATATGGTTATTTTCATATGAAAGCAGTGGAAATAAAATTCCCTTCCGTATAATTTGCTAGCTTAAGTTGAAGTTTTTCAACATGAGCCCGCAACTTTCATCTTCATCCTATCAGACAGAGAGAGCAATTTCCAAGAATATAAAGCGCAGAGAACCCTCATAAGAAATCAAGAAAAAGTGTAGAAGTTTGGTATGTACTATCAATCCAAGAAAAACTTGAGGATCAAATCCGCGTAACAGAAACTAGTAATCATGATATTCACTTTTCATGTTCCTATCGTCTCTAATGATTTCTCATATCCCTGACCAACCATCAATTTCAGTCCAAAACGATCATTTAGACTCGTGGTGACAATAATCATATGCTTTCTTATGCACATAACCAAAGAATTTATCAAAATGTTTATAAAAATTTTAAATTAATGAAAGCCTGAGTTACTCAAAATTCGGAACATGCTAATTAATTTGTAAATTACGGCCTACTAATTTGTTTTACTTGGATGCATATACCACGTTTAATTTTCATACGATTCTTAAAAAGGTTTACAAATTTCATTAAAAAATTTAAATTTTTCTTAAAAAGTTAAATAATTTATCACAGACTAAGAAGTTAAATTTGACCTGCAATCTCATCAAATAATATTACCAACTGGTATTATTACTAATATTTTAATAAATTAATTAAACTAATGGATATGACATAAATTTAGTGTTATTTGTCTTTTAGCTGTTAATAGTTGTCAATGATGCCAATAACTTTTAGAAATATCTTGCTATTAATAAATGATTTTATATATGATTAGCGTTAAGAAAATTGTACCGCATTGGTCGAAAAATAGTACAGAGATGGATGGTCTAGTATTTGGTTTATGTACTGGTCTGAATCAGCCTATTTTGGTTGGTACTAATAGAACCGCCAGTACCGGTATTCAAGGGTATTTCTGCAAAAAAAAAAAAAAAACCTTAAAACCTCTTTTTCTTCCCCCTTCCTCTCCGACGCTACTTGTTGCTACTCTTCCTCTTTCTCTCTTCATTTTCTCTCTCACAAACTCACACTCTCACTCTCTCTTTTATACAAAAAATCAATTAATTAACCCCCCTCCCCCCACCTCAAAATTGCTCTTCTTTTTCTTCCTCCTCCTCTCATTATTTTCTCACACACTCTCACTCTCACTCTTCTTCACCGTCACCACCACTCCTTCTCTGGCCTTCCGACGACCACCACCACATCCCCAACAATTGCCCGACATCACTAGCCCACCACCGCACTAGTCACAATCACAAAGTCTCCCTAGAATCACCATATATGAAATAGATCCATATCCAAACCTGACCCGACCCGACATTGAATTGATTTATGATTTTTTTGGTGTATTTTTTGCTCTTAAATTTGAAAAACAAATTCATTGTATTTAGTTGTTTGTGTATGTTTTGTGATGGAAATTGTTGGAAATTATTGGAAATAAAAATTGTTTATGTATGTTTTTGTAATTGCTGAATTTAAATTGTTGAAAATTGTAAAAAATGAAATTGTTAGAATTTGGAAATGAAAATTGTTAAAAATGCAAATTGTTTATGTTTATTTCATTATTTTTTGAATTATAAATTTGTAATGGTTGAAATTGTTGGTTGTTGGAAATAAAATTGTTGGAAATTTAGAAATAGAAATTGTTTATGTATGTTTTGTGATGTTTGAAACTTTGAATTAAAATTGTCAAAATTGTTGGAAATGGAATTGTTGAAAATTATTGGGAATGGAAAATATTAGAAATGGAAATTGTTTATGTATGTTTTGTAATGGTTGAATTGAAATTTAAAATTGCAATTAATAAATGATTAGTTTTATTTATGGATGTATGACAATTATCAAGAAATACAATTAATAATATCCTCCATATTCTTTATTCTCTTCTATCTACTTTCTTATTCTCTTCTCATCTATATCATTTCTATTCTCATCTAATCCTTCTCGTTTCCATTGCATAATATTTTTCTAATAAACCAACTCTATATGAGATAGGATCATGATAGTTTGTAATAGTTTTCTAATGAACTAACTTTGTATGAGATAGGATCATGATAGCTTAGTATCAAAGGAGTCTAATCTTGAGGTACCAATAATCATTCTGAGAATTATTGCTAAAAAGAACAAGAATGCTATAAAAAAACCAAATCTAGTATAGAATATTAAACAGCAAATTAATATATCGTATCAAACGGGGATAAGAATTTATGTGAGAGATGTACACCAATTAAAAGCTTATAACCATTAGTTAAGAGAAAAAGGAAGCACAAAAAGTAATGCATGCTGACCAACGAGACATCAAGATGCAAATTAGTCAACTTATAGAAATGATTAAAAATCTCACTTAGCCTTCTTGTAACTTATCACAAATATAAAGGCCACCACTATCTCCTTCCAGACAAATCAATATTAGAGGCCCTTAATAAGACAGTAGTGATATTTTCTTCTTATTATTTTATGTTAGCTATAATGGACTAAAAGTGTCTAGTCAGTCAACTCTGGGAAGTGATTTTAGTAGAGGACTTAACATTGAGCATAACAGTTTTTAAGGTAGCAATCCTAAGAAATGGATAAGGAAATGACAAAAAAATATTTTTCAAATATCATGGAACACTAAAAGAGCAAAAAGTAGATTTAACAACTCTTTGCTTAGGAGTGAAAGCTTAGAAGCTGTGGGAGTACTTGTTGAGGGTTTATGTAGCGGATTTAGAGAGATAAATATAGTTGAAACAAATAGGGATTTTAAAGGCACATTAAGAGATATTTGAAGAACTTAAGTCTTTAATATTGAAACATTACCCATAGTGTGATGGATAATATTTTGTTTCTAGTTTTATTAGTGACCTTAGTAAGGAACTCAAACTTTTGGTAAAATTGTTCAAACTTACCATCCTTTCCTAAGCTTATGAGCAAGCTAAACTACAAGAGTAGTTAAGCAAAGTTTAGGGGGAAAATATAATACTAAGTCTACTTGTCCTTTCCAACTAGATCTCAAAAAATGTCATAAATCTAATAAACTAAACAATAAATATCTACCAAACACATACTCAAATCCTATAAAAAAATAAAACTAACTAAAATTATCCAAATTCAAACATTAGAAGAGCTCTTGGATAGTGTTATAGATATGGTGATAAATAATTTCCTAGTCATACTTGTACATTAAAGTAAATTAATGTTATATATGCTACTAAGGAGGAAAAGGAGGACCAGAATGATGAAGAAGAAAGAGATACAAAGATTGATGACTTTAATAATGTAGAGATATTCATGCATGTCGTTGAAGGAAGGGATGCAACTAATTCTTTAAAAATTCAATAAGAAATAAATGGTAAAAAGATTGTTATCTTAATTGAAAGTGGCATCACACATAGTTTTGGAGATTTTAAGATGGATAAGGAAGTTGGAGGCATTGTTACCAAAGATAAAATATTATGGGTAACTGTTACTAGTAGGCACGATATGATTAGTAAAGCAAAGTGTGAAAGGTTTAAATGGAAAATATAGGGTTATGAATTTCAACTTAATTTTAGAGTCTTGAAACTTGGAGGTCATAATATGGTGATTAGGTAGATTTGATGAAACAATATAGTCCTAGGATGTTTGACTTTATGTACATGAGGTTGTTATTTAACAAAGGTGGTAAATTTGAAATTGTGGGAATAAAGGAAACTAGAAGCCTGAAATCAATATTATTAAAAAAAAACTTGTAGAAGTTCTTAAGAAAAAGATGGGACCAATTTCATCTTAACTTGTCTCAATAATTTGTAAATTAGTTCCAAAAATGCCAACTAGTAACCTACCCTCAAACATAATACCTAAGCTTATTAAAAACCTCTTAACTAATACCAAACATCATTCTAAGAACCAAAATTAATTTTACCAATTAGAAGTCTTAACCATGCCTTCCAATTTAAACTAGTAACTTAACCAATCCATATCAAGCTTCAAAGATGTCCTTATTTCTAGAAATATGAAATGAAAAAATGTTAACTCCATCATTAGGCTAAGCAATAACCCTTTTGCTTCACCTATACTTTTGTTCAAAAAGGAGGATGACTCTTGGGAGATTTTGTGTCCATTATAGACAATTGAATGCAACTACAATGAAATATAAATATCTAATACCTATCATTAATGATTTACTTGATGAGTTAAATAGGGTAAGATACTTTACAAAGTTAGATTTGAGGGCATAATATCATTATACTAGGAAGAATATAACTAATATACATAAGATTGCACTGAAAACTCATACTAGCCATGTTGAATTTCACATAATGACGTTTAGGCTCACTAATGCCCTTGCCAAATTTCAATATCTCATTAATTCAATTTTTGAACCCTATTTGAGAAAATCCATATTCGTATTCTTTAATGACATACTTATTTATAGTTTTATCCTAGAGCAATACCTGTAACATTTAGAGATTACTCTACAAACATTATAGCGGTACCAACTCTTCGCAAAAAATGTAAAAAGCATATTTTTCAACGGAAGGTGTAGTACTTGGGCCACATAATATCTATAAATGGGTTAAGTACTAAGCAGTCTAAGGTAGAAGTAATTTTGAACTAGCCTAAGCCAATTAAATTGAAGGCAATGAGAGGATTTTTATGGCTTACTAGCTATTATAAAAAAGTTTATAAATGGATATGGTGAGATTAGTAAGCCTCTTACTGAGTTACTAAGAAAGATACAATTAATTGGAATGATAAGGCAGAAGATGTTTTGAAGTAGCTTGAAGGGTCGATGAATTGTGCTTTAATGCTTACTCTACTAGACTTTAGTAAACAGTTTGTGTTAGAGACTATTGATAGAAAAAGAGGAATAGGTATAGTGTTGTTGCAAGATTAAAAACCAATTTATAGTACTCATAAGTAAACCGTTGAACTCTAGAAACTAGAAATTGTCCATTTATGAAAATTATTTAGAAAATGACCACTTCCTCATTAATACAGATTAAGAAAGCATTAAGTACATGTTGTAGCAAAAGATTCACATATATATGCAATAAAAGGTGCTCACTAAACTATTCGAACTAGATTATAACATAGTGTCTAAGAAGTTGGTGAAGAATAAAGTTGTAAATGCTCTTTCTAAGAGATAGTCAACATAAGAAGAACTAAGTTATTGTTATGCTATTACTACTATATATAGTTCTTTTCTGGATGATAGAAGTTGCTAAAATTTACATACATGATAAGGACACACAAACGATCGTCCAATTCAAATGCTAAGAATGACTATCCTTACTCCCAAGGATTGATAAAGTGGAGATTGTTTGTTGGTGTTAATGATGACTTAATGCAACTGATCATACAAACAATTTATGGTTCTTCCTTAGGAGGCAATTCTAGTGTTCAAGTTTAATATGTAAGATTTAAAGCTTATTTTTACTAGCTTGGTATGAAGGCTCTTGTATATAAGTGGGTTATGCAGTGTGATACATGCCAACATTGTAAGGGACAAAATTTAAGTTATCCAAGCCTATTGCAGCCGTTGATTATGTCTTTTTAAGCATAGGAGTCCTTTCTGTGGATTTTATTAAACAACTACCAAATTTAGAAGGTAAAGCTACTATAATGGTGATACTAGATCAATTTACAAATTTTGCACATTAGCTCATCTATTTACAATAACAAAAGTGGTTCAATTATTCTTGAAAAATATACATAAGTTATATGGGTTTTTTAGAGACATCACTATTAATAGAGATAAGGTGTTTACTAGGTTATTTTGGCAGCAAATTTTCAACATGGATGAGTTAAACTTAATATAAGCACCACCTATCATCCATAATTTGATGTTCAAACATAAAGAGTCAATATATACTTGGAAAATTACTTGAGATGCATATGTTTTCAAAAGCCAACTTGTTAGTGCATGTAGCTTCCATTAGCAAAGTAGTGGTATTATACTAATTATCATACAAGTTTAAAAATGTACCCCTTTCAAGCTCTCCATGAAGTTCAACCAACTTAGGTGCCTACGTTGCCAGCTAATAGTTTTGCAGTGGCTTCACTTAGTGAGTTTGTTTAGCAAATGCAATACATGATTCAAGAACCTAAAGCCCAACTTACTAAGGCTCAAAATAGGCATAAGCATATATTAGATTAGAAGAGACTTAAAGAAATTTTGAATTGAATGAAACGGTGTTTCTCAAGCTATAGCCAAATAGGCTGACTTCAATGGCTATTAGAAAGAATCTCAAAATATCACCCAAGTATTTTAGTTTATATATAATTCTGGAGAAGATTGGTCATGTGGCATACAAGTTAGAACTTTCAAATGATTCTAAAGTCCACCTTATATTCTATGTACCCTTACTCAAACGACACATAGCTAGGGAACCAAATATCAGCTTCTATTAAGCTTCCATTGGCCATTTTGTAAAGAAGGAAAATTGTTGGTAGGAAGTCAAATATTGATCAAATAAGGCTAATTTCAGTATTGATGAGGCTACACGGGAAGATATCCTATTTTATAGGAGCTTAATTTCCTAAATTCTTCCTTGAGAACAAAAATAATAGTCGAAGAAGGTATTAAATTTGGCTTACACTATCATCAAACAACATTAGTATCAGTTATTATTACTAATATTTCAACAATTAGTTATACAATCTATTATGAAATAAATTCCTTATTATTTGTCTTTTAATTACAAATAGTTGTCAATGGTGTCACTAACTTCTAGAAAGATTCTATTATTACCCAATGATTAGTTAGATATATTTATGGACAAACAATGTATAAGAATTATCCCAAAAAAATCAATAATATCCTCCTTTATTCTCTGTTCTCTTCCCTCTATTTTCTTATTCTTTTCCATTTAAATAATTTCTTTTCTCATCTATTCTTTCTCATTTCCAACTCTGTCATAAGTCAGGAACATGGCATAATTTCTTTGGGAAATATTGAGAATAATAGGAAAATGCCGGAATTCTCAGGTAGGTCACGTAAAATTTAGGAAGGAGTGTACTGGGTCTTTATCCTCGTAACTAGGCTGAAAAGAGTTTGAGTTTCATTGGGTTTAAGTTGTGAAACAAGACCTTTCAGCATTTGGGAAATTGGACAGACTTCAAGACAGACTTGGACCAGTTCCCAGGAAGACCTGTAATTTGCTTCAAGGGATGCATCAGAAAGAAAGAAAGGTCCAAGTGATTTGGAAGTTGTGATTCAGAGAGTTGATTTCTTGGGTTTAATTCTTCAAGTCCTTTCTATAGGCCCGGATTACCAAAATGTGTACTGGTTGCACGCCACCTTACTATTGAAAAACCCAAAAAGAAACGGGAACTTTTCATTAATTTCTCTAACATACTGATTTTCTTTTTGACATAATGTACATTTGAAAAGAAGTACTTCCTTCGTCATGTAATATGAAAACATCTACTGTATAAATCTCAAAAGTTAATATCCCACTAGTATTATGATGAATTACCAATGATTTCATTGACTGAGTAATGCAAGAAAAACTTCCTAATGCAAGATGATGATAAAAACAGTACCGGCAGTTACCTGCGATGAACTGTTTCAACTGAAAATAGTTATCAATAGTTGCAGAAGTTCTATACACAGCAATCGATATACGTATCCTGAAGAGGTCGGATCAGCGATCAATTTATCAGATTCAGAAGCAACTAAATTTGAAGATATCAAATGTTGAAGGGACCGTGTATTTTCATAATTGTGCCAAATCGAGTACGTTGTAATTTAAGGATGCAGAGCACACGTACATGTCAGAAAATAGTTGGTGATGAAGATCATGTCCTATTTATGCTTAAACCTTGGAAAAGCCAATGAGGTCGTTTTCTTTGTTCGTCAAACGTTGCACTTGAGTTGCTCATGGGGGTTGCCAGTCCAGTACAATCCTCTCCACGCTCTGATTTGAACGTCGACGTCGGAGAATCAAGTTCCTTCATATCATTCTTATTCATCGTGTCTATGAATCCTGGTCCTCGGTGACCATGAAGACGCCGGTAGTTTTTACAATTAGTACTCTTGCCGGAGCTACCTCCGATGCTCAGTGTCAGCTCCACTTCATTGTCTTCAACATGTTTACTTTTGGTTTTAAGGGGTTGTATGTAAAAGCTGGAACTTGCTCTTTTGTCGTCATCTAAACTAATTCCTGTTGATAAGTCTTCTTCACCTGGTCTCTCTAGATCAAAACCTCTTGCTGTTTTCAAGGTCTCAACGGAGCAACTTCCGCTTCTTTCCCTTGTACTGTGGTCGTCTCTTAAACAGTATTGAGCGCTGGAACAGTGATCTGCATTGGAATTAAGACGGTTAATGATTTGGGAACTCTTAATGTCTATAATAGTAGTAGTCATGGGACTCCAGTGTTTCCTATTCTGTTTAGTCGTTTCCATTTTCAACTCTTCCATCAACATCCTCTGGACACTGTATAACCTGTGAAGTTCTCGTACCTGCAAAAGATTCCAAGTTTCTTGTGAATTTGTTACTGGTAGGATTAGTTATTTCGGATCTAAATTTTAGTTTACCTGATATTTGAATATGTCTTCATGCATTTGCATTGTTTCTCTGATGGAATCTATGTTGTGGTTTGAGGGCATGATCATGTTTGTAGAACAGCTTATAAGCTTGTCTGACCTAAAAACTTGAAGGTCCTTCTTAAGCATTGATCGAGCTTGTAGATAGGACCTTTCGTCCACACAATGGACGCGAAAGTCGCTGGCTTTTGGGGAATCTGTTAGAAGATTGATAGCATATTCAAGTTTGGTTCCCATTCCTGCAATAATGATCAAGTTCCAAGCTTTTCAAGAAACAAAGAGAACAGTATACTCAGGTTGAATAGGCCCACTGAGAAACTGAAGGACGAAGAGATTAAATGTAGAAAAGAAAGACCGTGGGAGTGGATGATGACATCAGAAATTCTATCACTTCAAATGGGTTAGGTATGATTTATCAATGGCCACTACCTGGAGGTGGAGACATATTGGTCAGTAGTTGACCCGCACATTTCTACCCGACCTATGTATGCGACATCTTTTCCGTAACAAAGGCTAGTGGAAAATATCTGACGATTTCGAGTAGCATCCAAAATTTTCCAAATTAAAATTTTCAAGATATAATCAGCCAATCAAATTATATTTCTAACAGGAAAAAAAATCTAATCTTTCTCTTATTTAAGCTGCATTTAGCTTTCCAAAAGCTGTTCAATGCTCCTCGACATAAATAATGTGAAACTAGAATCTCTCTTGGAAAACGTTTCAAGGGGACAAATTAAACTGTTCCAAATTGCATCAGAAGCTCCTACAGTGTGCAAACAGTCGCTAACACGATGAACAGAATGCAAAAGCATTACAAGGTTAGACAATATTGACAGCAAACTGGGTTTCTTTTTCTTTTTCGTGGTGGCACAATCAATATCCATAAATAGCGGTGTAGATCATCTTCAGAAACTTGTTCCTGAAACAGTTTTATCTTTTGTTCTTTCAAAATCCAAAATCACATATATAGCAGCCAAAAAAGGTGTTAGTATGAAGATTACTTTTGTGGAAAATGTCATATAATGGCTATGAGTGGAAAATAAAAATGTCAACAAGAACGGAAATTGAGTGATGGTTTCATGAAGGAAAAAAGCAAAACAGAAGAAGAGCATTGAGAAAATTCTTGTCAATGTTTCAGGACATAAGAAGTTGCAAGGAGCCAACTACATGTTCTTACCTGCAAGAAAAACTGACTAGGAAACAAATCTCGGTCAAAAGGCTCATCGAACATCTCTTTCCTTCATATCCCACTAGCCGACAAACCGGTCCTTGCATGAGTTAGCTTCCATAACTCATTTAAATGGCTCACTGGAACGGAAAAAACCAAGCAGCACCTGTTCTGAACTTGCGGAGAAGATTAACTGGAAAGACTCTGTATAATATTGGTCGACAGGGCCAAGAATTAGCAATCTCAGGATGATTTGCTTCTATAACTTGGAGAAACAACAAAGCAACGAGCTTTCACTTAAAATAATATGAACATGATCTTAATAATTCAACCTTGACAGGATGTGAAGAGAGGAGACGAGGGCAAAAAAGAAGCTGGAACTTGCATTGCGTTTCCTGATGTAGTACTATTTTGATATTAAGAGAGAGAGTGTGCATTGTTTATATTTTATAGTATTAGCAAAGAGATGAGATATACGATACGGTAATGTAATTGTATAGTTTTGATGCTGCAATCTGTACTAAGAAGGGTGATCAAATTAAAAATTAGGAAGAAAAAAAAGAGACAAAGGAGATGGACCACAATATTATTGCCATAAAAAATTTATGGATGCAGAAATGACAGTACTCCTGAACAATGAACACGAAACAATATGTAGGCCATTGAACATGATATTCCAGACAAAGTACTCAGCAGAATATCAAGATGTGCATGAATGATTGAAAGCTAACAGTGTCGACCTTCTCAATTACTACCGAGTTTGCAAGTTCAGATGAACCAATGAAACTTGCACCGACGCACGAGGCGCTGGAAAATGGTATTTAATATAATGAATGTATTATTTTGATCTATGAAATATCTATAAGCTGATTATAGAGATGTGTCAATGAGCTGTAAACTGGTTAATAATGTTTTTTTTTAATTTTCGATAATTGTCTCTTTTTCTTATTTGATAAATTTCAAATGATCCAATTGGTTATTCTCTATGTGGCTACAGTATCTCGTCTAATGTTGTGATCGAGAATTTTCTGTTGTACTGATAACTTTCAAGGGTTGGGATTCCATTTATGTGTATAATTAAAGGTTCCTGACATATAGCCATCAACAATCTCTTCAGTCTCAGACCAGATGTACCTGTCACATGCATAAATATGGTAAAAAGTGAAAAAAAAAAAAAGAAATGGTAAATCCCACCAATAACATTGTCAAGATTCTTGGAACATAAATTAATGATGGGGATGCACCCCAATCGGCCATAAGAACGAACACAGAATGAAAGAAAATGGGTAAGACTAAGAGGGAATGGGAATCTCCCTCACCATAGCACTTTCCTTCAAAAGCTTAGGTGTCAAAATCTGTCTGTCCACGAAAAGAAAATGATAATTTAAAATCTCCAATCTGATACGGAGAAGCTAACATGGCACCATCCATATCCACATGCCTCAAGGCATTATAGAATACATAATGAGTTAATGCTTGATCTAAGGTTGATTATAATTTTAGGTGGTGGCATGCCTTGTAAGTTGTCAGCTCCTTGTTTCTCTTCGTCCGAATTGAAAATACTCGTGCGTAACATGGGGGCTAGTCCTGTCCAATTTTTTAATAACTTAACTGTGTTCTTGGTCTATATATGCACGAGCACAAGCAACATCGTCATTGTATTTGCTCTTTCATTTTCTTTCTTGCTACCTATATGAATGCCAAATGTATCTTTTGAAGGCCTACTTTAAGATTAAATATAGCTGAACTGAATTAACTTGTGGGGGGATTTAATTTCAAGTTCTCGGCTCAAAACCGTGTTGGGTAAAACGTAAAAGTTATCATCCTCCCTAAAATCATACTTGCGGGAATAGTCCGAAGAAATTAGCGTTGAGCAACTGTGTAGGAACTAAACAGGATATTCGTGCCTGATTGGCTATAGTTAGCTTACAATATTTGTAGATACTTAAGAGATCTAGTAGGATCATATCTTTTGCTCTGATTAAATAATTCTTACTTTATTTTATCAAATTAAGTGCACTAAGATTAAATTATCCTAACAAAAATAGACTGCTCCAATCCAATAAGGCAATATAGGTGAAATATTCAACGGAGACATTTTAGTGCAGAAGAACGATGCAAATGGTATACGTACACACTGGTAGATATGATAAATGACTCCAGATTCCCATGATATTGATGTCTTCCCAGTACTGAAAGACAAATACAACCCTGTTGAAGCTACACGTGCCTATCCCTCCAAGAAAAACGGAACTCATCGATAAAGATGGTAATTGAAGTTTCTTAATTATTACTTAATATCGTAATAAAATTAGGCTTTCCGAAAGTAATAACTTCATTTAACATTCTTGATTTACGAGGGTGGTTCGCTTTTGTAGCCAAAGACTTACACTTGGCAACTTAATATGTTTGTCGGTAAATAATAAAACAAATATGATGACCGTACAATCAATAGACTATTTGGGCATTTTGATTAGGATGGATGGAACATGATAAGAAATAAAGAATTTGATGTAATTCAGATTCAGATATTATGTGCTACTAGTCCCCACAACTTTCATTAATTGCAGCTAATCGTGGATGTTCCATCATGACCGTACTTCTTCGTCGCTTCTAGATTATTTATCAAAAGTAAATACCAATCTATCAAGCCAGGCATAGTTGGTCGGTTCAGTCTATAATTCTATAAAAGGGAGATGAAGGAAGAACCAATAAGGGGTGTTATTTAGGAAGCAAAAGCGGGGACCTTCCGATATTTCTCACGTAATTTAAAATAATCAGATCTTAAATCTCAATTGTTAAAAGAAGAAAAGTTTCCTTAATGAGTAAAATTGTTTTTAGCGAGTAGCTTTTTCGACTATCAAATTCAGTAAATTTCACTACCTAGTTCCATTCTTAACTTGTACTGAACTTCTTATCTTCGCGCAATATAATAACACTTTGACAAAATGATGCAAGCATTAAAGGACAAAACAAGTGATGGCATCTCCGAGGGAAAAGTAAAGGGTGTCCTCGATGAGGATAGGAAGTGAGCACGCGTTGTAGGCTACTTAAGGCACAAGCCGTAAAGCTTGTAGGGCCCTTTCCACTAGCCTTTTTAGCCCCCCTTACGCTATCAGTAGCACCTACCACTCCCTCACCATCATACAAGCTAAGCTGGAAAAAGTCTCTCCTAAACCCCACGTTGAACTTCAAATGCCCAATTTTGTTTTTGATTGGTTGGTTTTTTTATAGGTTTTATGAGAAATTTTTTTAAGAAGTTAATTATTTGACTGTTATTAAAATTAAAAAATTTTTATATAGTAGATTATTTGATAATATAAAAATAAAAAATATTTTAAATTTAATTATATTTTATTTTGTAATAAAAATTATTTATACATATAAAAATTATTTAAAGTATATTAAATAATATCAAAACACAATATATTAACTATTATATAATTTTAAACCATATAAAATATAAAATAAAAATATATCTAACTAAATCTTTTATATGAATTATAACATAAGTAAAACTAATATAAAAAATAAATATTAAAACATATAAAAGCCAAATAATATTATATAAATTTTAAAATAAATATTCAAGTTAAATAAATAATTAATACATAATAAATTATGTATTTTATTGTAATAAACGTGAAGATGAGTTTGTAGATATTGTGGAAATTATATGTAAAACATAAGGGCAAAAGAGACTAAAAAATAGGCTCATTAATTGATCTGAAAATTTTACCCAAAAAAGCTTATTTTTTAGAAGCTTTAAATTTGAGTTTTTTAAAAAATTGTATTTTAGCTATCAAAAAAGTTATATCTATTAAAAAAGTATTTATTTATTTTACAGCTAAATGCCCATTTTAAAAAAAGATTTTGTGGTAAAAAAAAAGTACTTATTGAGCTCCCAAAAATTTATCCTAATATGCCCTTAATATGATATTAATTATTCTATTGTGATATAGTATAGTAATAGTTACAATAATTAGCATTTAATAAAGGTAAGAACAAGTGATCTCTACAATAGGCTAAAGTTTCCCAATTTTTTTTTTCTTTCTGGTTAAATTCTAACATCACCCCTTAATTGCACGTTGTCTTTTGTTCGTGTCGAGCAGAGAAAAACAACCAGAACCCGAGAATATCAGTTAATTAACAATTCAACAATCTTGTCAGTTGGATTTTTATCATAAAAAATTTTAGGTGGGGATGGTGCATATACTTTTGTTTCCTTCGACCTAATCTTGTTGTCTATTGATTACGTAGGTTGAAGGTAGCTTTCCGATAACCACATTCGAGTCTATCGAAATTAATGTAACAATTTATTGTAAGAACAAAAATATGTAACGTAACAGGGAGGGAATATTCTTGCACCAAAGGACAAACGAGTCGTCTATCCTCTTTTTTTATCTAAACATTATGCAAGAATAAGTTTTTATTTGTATTTATTAGCTAGTTTATAAGCTACTTTGAGGAGATTTCCTAGAGGAGCAAGCAATCAATTTTCATTTTCTATTTAATCAAATCTATAGAACCACTCGGTTTTAATAAGATTTAACTAAAAATGTGAAGAAAATTGATAATCACTTATAAATTCAAAATAAAAAATTTAAAACTAAAAACTATGATGTAGCTTTATTAAGGTCATAATATTTAAATGAGTGTAAATATTTCTCCAAAATAATTACTAAAGAAAATAACTGCTTGATTTTGATAGAAATCTTCCGTATATGCATTTATTAAGTAAGCTGCTAATGTTTGTTGGTATCCTGTATGCCAATTTTGTTCTATTTCTTCAAATATAGTTATACAACTATTTTGAAGTCTCGAATTTAAGCACAATTTTCAGCTAATCTATATCTATAGATGGTTTTAGTTTATAGAACATAGACATGAAGTCATGAACTGTGATTAAACATGCACAAATTATACTGTGTATCTATTTGACTAACCAAGGAATGAACTTGTTATGACGTTATCATCCATAAATCTTTCTCTCTCACGAAATTGAGAAAATAAATTTAAGATTTGAGTGAGAAAAAAGACATTAATACTTTCTACACGATAGATCCAACAAGTCACAAATTTAAGAAATCGTGGAACACCAATAAGTCATTTAAAAAATGATAACAAATTCAACTGTCCAGTTTATAAATAATCTGACAAATAAACAAAACTCGTCCAGATGTTATAAATCTCCATCGAATAAGAGAATCTTACTATGCATGCCATTTTCTCTTATTTTATGTGAACTTTGAATAGTTTAAGATAACCTTGTATATTATGAAATATATACATGAAGTCTCTATTTATAGAGTTATAAATACATAAATAAAGAAAACAACTAAGAGATTGTTTACAATTAATTATCCAAATATCTTTTATTCATTGTCTAAATATTTTGCATAATATTATGTCGTTATTATGCAGTCAATCTTATTTTGGTAATATTATATATATTATAGTTAACTAATACCTCTCCCTTAAATTCAAAAGAGTTTAAATGAAGTCAATTTGAGTTTGATAATGAGTTTATTCAACGAGTTGGCAGCAGCTAAGTTTTGGTCAAAATGTCAATTGTCTAATCATGGGATAAATTTGAGACAAGAAAAATGGTTCCTTATTAAAGATGAAGGTGAACAAAGTGATAATAATTCTTAATATATTTTGTTTGCTTATGAAACATATCATGATGTGCAATTTGAATGACACTCTAGTTATCATAAGAAATAGTAGTGATCTATGAATATTCAATTCTTACATCCTGTAATAGTCAACATAACTACATGAGTTCAGAAGTAGCATTGTCAAGGGCTTTACAATTAGCTTCAATACTAGAACAAACTAGTACTATTTGTTTTTCATTTCTCCGTGAGATAAGAGAATCACCAAGAAAGAAACATAATCCAATCGTAGAGCATCAGTCAATAGAATCTCTAACCTAATCAGGATCAAAGTATACATAGAACTCCCAGGAGAGGATGGCAAAGCTTATATGCCAACAAATAAGGTACCTCTAACATAGCATAAAATACGAAGCACTATAGTATAATGAGTGGCTCGAGAAGACTGACACGTAATATAAATTACATAAGCTATGTTATGACAAGTAATTGCAAGGTGTACCAAACTCCCAACTAATTACCCATACAATATAGGGCCATTAAGAGGTTTTCCATCTATTTGTGTCAAACAAACATCACTCTCAATAGGAGTGAAAGTAATTTTTCTATCATTTACACTTGTAGGAGATAAAAGATTAGTAATATACTTTATTTGAAAGGCATAGTAGCCTAAATCATTATAAAGTATTTTTAATATAAAAAAAATTGGCTAGATGTCCAAGACCTTTCATCTAGAAGTGTTGGGTAAGATATTGTTTCAATTTTGTAATACCATCAAGGTCATCTCTAGTAATAATTATATCATCTACATAGAGTAAGAGCATATAGCCTCTATATGTGTATAAAAAATAAAGTATTTATCATATGGATAAGAAAGAAAGTCAAATTATTAAACAATAGAACCAAGTTTAGTAAACCATACTCAGGGGGATTGTTTGAGGTCGTAGAGAGCCTTTTTTAAGGTGAACAATTGTGTGTGAAGGATGATCATAACTTGGAGGTAGTCGCATATACACTTCTTTAGAAAGGTCACCATTGAAAAGACATTTTTAACATATATTTGAAATAGTTGCAATTTCTTAATGGTAGCAACTACTATAAGGCTAGAATCTGATAAAGAAAACACATGCAAGAGGGGGTAAATTGTGTGTATAAAATTTTTTCACAAGTTCTTTTAGTTAGTATAATAAACATATCCTAGTTAAATAAAGATAGTAGGAGCCTGTTAGATGATAAAGTTTTTTTAAACAGGAGCATGTTAGGTAATAGGAGCCTTTTCTGTGATAAGACCCTACTTAAACGAAAGGAGCCTATTGAATAATAAACATGTTAAAACAATTTAAAAACAGAAAGCACCTATTAAAATTGAAAGGAACTTCTTGCAAGTTAAAACAGTCTCTTATAAAAGTGAAATAGCCTTTTGTTAAAAAAACACACACACACAATATAAAGAAAAAAAATTTAAAAGTTAAAGAGAGAGAGAAGAAAAATGCAGCCAATTTATAATGGTTCGGCTTACTACCTAAGCCTACATCCAATTTCCAAGTATCCAACTTGAATGTTTCATTATAAAAACTGAATATTAAATTTGACAAGCCTCTCCAAGCTCACAAGTACATATTTTTCAAAGTTCTCTAACTTTCCACCCTCAAAGCATATAATAAGTTTCTAAAAAGCTCACAGGAAAATAAACTAACAATTTCTCTCTTGATAGAGTGACTTCACTTTCTAAAGCACAATAGTAATGATATGATTCTCAAGAGTATAAATGTTGCTCAAAATGTTTCGACAGTTTGAATATGTTCGTTATGCTTCTTAAGTATTGTCCCTCTTCTTTAAATAGTCAATTTCTTTAACTATTCATTGCTTCATTTGTATCTTTAGTCAAATGGATGGATTTAACTTTGAATAATTTCGATGTCATCTTTGTCAAAAATCTTCTAGTAATCATAGAGCTAATATATGACCTGCATAATTAGTAGGATCATTTTGGATAAACCATTTCTAATAACATAACTTCATAAAAAAGGTTCCTACAAGAGAAAATATATTTATTACGATTTTATTTCCTTTTAAGAATAAGACCGTTAATTGTATAAAGAAACAAATTCAATTTGAATTTTGAAATATTATACAATTATCACCAAAATCGTTAAATATATATCCTGAACTAACAATCTCCCCCACTTTGATTTTCACAATTTCAACAGCATAATCAATCGCATATATATTCTAGTAGCATTGAGAAATATGCATTTAGAAATATATCATCATATATGCGAGCAATATACAAAATTATATCATATAAACTCTCCCCCTTTGACATTATCAAAAAGAAATAGAGTATAGGGACGAGATAAAACAGAATGAAATAGAGGAAAAGGGTAAATGATGCAACAAACAAAGCCATCAACATAAATAAGCCAATCAGAAAGCAAGTATCAACAAAGTTATTAAAGAGATTCAAGGATTCTTTTGAGCAGAATGTACATGTCAAGAAGTTTATTCTGCATGCTTTCTATTTTTTCTTGATTGGCTTGAATATCCTTCGGCTGTTGTTGAAGATTTGCACTATTTTCTTCTTGAGGAGGAATAGGGGTTTGTTGGTCTACAATAGGATTTAGTTTTTTTGCTACTCTTTCAGATCGTTTGCCTACCCAGATATTGTTTTGCAGTTTGTATCCAAATTGATAAGGAATGGAAGGGTGAAACTTAGTCGGTGCATACCAATTCAGATTTGCAAAAGGAACTCATAATGGTTGAAGATCTTGGTGAGCAACATTCCATAAGGTAGGCAATCGTTAGTATTATTATGATTTCACTTATCTACCATGAACCTCAAGATCATAACTGAAAGATTCATTATGTTCCCTTTTAGCATAATATACACCACATAGGTATCCAGTAGGCTACAACTTTCAACTGAGCTACTCCTGGGAAAAATTGAAGTAGTTGAAAGCGATGTAAGGCATCTTGGTATTAGGTCTAATTATCTGCTCCAAGGTCTCCCGTCTTGGGTGTTTTCAGCATGAAGGCAGATAGATTTGACAACTTCGACTAACTCCAGATCATTAACATCCTACTTATGATAGGAACAATTAGTTTTCCCCATAGGAGCTATTTCTAGTATATCTCCTAAGATTTCCTCAGAAATTAGAATTTCACATTCATTCACCAATGAGACAATGGCTTGTTTTCCATTAATTTCTTCCTTTCTCATATGTGTGTATAATATCCTGACTAGCTCATCGCATACTATCTAATTTAATTTTAGAAAATTTTTCCCAACCAATAGCAACAAAGTAAGGAGATATAGGTATACTTATGTCATCAAACATCATGGGAGGCAAGATCCACCCAACAACCATATTTCTTTTCTTGTACTGCAGTTTATAACGAACTTTAGCTTCCATTGATTGAAACATTTTTGGTGGTATTGACATCTTTCCTTTTTGTGCAACTATTTTTTATCTTCTTTGCCTTTTTTTCTTTAGGAATCATCTCTTCATGGAATAACTTATCAATAGTTTCTTAAGTCACACGTGCTTTTCCCTTCTTTATTTCTTTTGTTTTTCTTTTTCTGGATTCTTCTTCCTCTTTCTTTTTAGCATCAAGGGTTTCTTTTTGCTTAGAAATTTTCTCGGCTTGCTTTGAAATATTTCCTCTAGTTCATGGTTGTCTAATCAACTGAGAATGTTCTTCATCTGAGTCATCATTTATTACCCATTGCACTTATGATACTTGGGGCTTAGAGGGGATAGGTTCAGTAACATGAGCTTCACCCTGACTATTAGTAGAAGATGGAGTTTTCTTTTGTCCTTTTGATCTGGTTTGTGCCATTGTAAGAGCGATGGATGAGGTTTAGAAGATTTGAGATGAAAAATAGAAAGTTAGAATGTAGAGAGTTGAGAGCGACTGATTGAGCCCAAGTTTATATTGTTAATTGGCCTCACTTTCTTAATTGTTTATGCACTTGTTGACTCCTAATTGATG
>JAOTAX010000197.1:15884085-15894966 GCA_025629825.1 Erythroxylum guanchezii
TCAAGGATTAGTCACTTTTCAAGGAGTATTAGGTCATTGCAACTTTAGTATTTTTGAAATGTTGGATTATTGTATTAGGGTTTAGAATGCTATAAAGCTTGTGAAACGCTATTCTTTTGATGTTAATGAATTATGATTTGTGTATGGATGAGGTTGAGAAGATAAAGTTTGATCATTAATTGTTAATTTATATAAGTGAGATGTGTTAGTAAAAAAAAAGAGAAAAAAATGATAGGAATTTATCAAGGATGAGAAATTGTGTTAAGCAAGGAGCCACGCTCAAGTATCACGGTATTTTGTTAAGCAAGAGTTAGGCCTCATATAACTTAGAATTAGATTAGTTCACCAACTTTTCGAGGGATCGACACCTTATATACTACGTTCACGACTCGTGCACTTACGGTATATTAAGGGTTTTATAAGATTAAAACTTGCTCAACAAGTAGCACAAAATAAGAAAGGCAAAAAAGTCCTTTGAACAAAGGAATTTAAATAGTCCTAAAATAGTTCCCTAGAAATGGCACCAAAAACTTGTTAAGTTTTACCTCTAATAAAAATCTCAACATTCGCAAGTATACTGATCGTAAACTTGTAATATCGAAAGGTGTCGATCTCGTAAGGAATATGTAAAACTAAATGAACCTAACTTTGTCTAAGGTAATAAAGTATGATTTGAGTGAAATAATGATAGAAACTTAAAACAGTTAAATAAAAGCAATCAAATAACAAATATCAAGTGAGCTATCAAAATTAATTAAGGATGATCAAGTATGAATGCATATGATTTATTCTTTCATTAGTTTGTTCCCCTCATGATTACTGATTCAATCATATGTCGATCCTAGATTTTAGAAGGGTTTGATTACTCTCTCTCAATACCTAATTAATTAACCCTAATTGATTATAAAAATTTTAAAATTGCAATCCCTCAATTCATAACTCTTTCCCTAACTTTTTCAATTAGTTATGAGGTTATCTATTGAATAATCAAGTTCTCATACAAAATCTCTCTTTGATTGATAATTGATTTGTTAATTATATGATATATTAATTCACTAACTCTCATTGCTTAAATTAATCAGATTATTTTCGACTCACTATCTCAATTTATTGCTAAATTATGAACATGCACCAAATACAATACGTAATATGTATTGAATCAATAAAGATTAAAGTCACAAAATAACTTAAGAACAAAGCTTAATCTGGAAATTAAAACATCATAAATGTAATAGACATTTGGAAATTCAATTGACACATTAAGTTTTATGAAAATAACAAAGGAGAAAGAAAAACTCTATTCAGAGCTTGATCTGGAAAACAGAAAATTTGGATGTCTCTCTCGATCTTCGTTGTTTAATCCACTTTTACAAATGCATTTTTGAGGCTTCATAAGGTTCTTTTATAGTCCCAAAGGGTTTTGGGGGTGTAATTAGTATTTTCACCTTTGATCAGTTCCAAAAATGCCCCTAAACCCTAAAACTTATGGAAAAAAATCATGTTTGGGAAGCCTCTGCCACAATCTTACATATGGAGTCATAATCATGACTCTTTGAATTTGCTCTCTGTCATGAGCATAACTTTGGGTATTTCTCTTCTATTACGAACCTTGCCCTTACAGCTCCATGCATGTCCAAATATCTTGTTCTTCACCTATCTGATTTCCAACATTAACAAATACGTCCAAACATCTCAAGAAATATATAATTAAGAATGAAAGCATACTTTAAACCACACAAACACATAGAATATAAATAAGCACTCACATTAACATAATTCTAAGCCTATAAATGCAATAATCATGTAAAAACCATATATAAACACACTAAAACACATATCAAAACATAATATAAACTGCACCTATCAAGCAAAACCTATGTCATGCTTAGTGCCTGGAGTTTTCCCTCTTTCCATCACAGGAGTATCAATTATCTCTTCTTCTTGTCTCATTCTCAAATCCTTATTCACCTATTTCCCTTTTTCTATCATGTTAACCTCTACCTGATTCATGTTCTAGTTGTTCAATTCATCACTATCTATCTCTTTTTCTACTATCCTCCTTTTGAGTTGGAATTTCCTCAGTTACCTACTTCCCCTCCTAATTTTTTCTCTTTCTGTTTCTATTCTTTAACCTTAGGTCTCCATATATATGTAACTCCTATAGTATCTTCTTCAAGTTCTGCATTCACCTTTAGTTTCATGATCCCAAGAGTATCAGACAGCTTCTTTGAAATATCTACATCTATACATACCCTAGCAAATCCAATTCTCTTCTTTAAAGTAGTGTTTTCATCTAATACCAAAGGCTTACCTATTTTGTTTGCAATGTAAGCCATACCTTCAGTAAAACAATCTTCAAAGGATATCTTATGAATATTAACCCATAATGGAATTGATTCTAGCTTTCGCCTGTCTAATGTAACACTTGGTTGCATTTTTGTGCATTTTCTTATGAATTGAATGACCCATCACATTCTATGGCCCTGTTTCCATAACTTTTTGTGCATTTTCTTATGAATTGAATTTGAACATGAATAGTTCATCTTCATTTACCATTATGTTCACCAAATATTTGTTTCTTTATGTAGCGCCCATTTACTAACAATTGTAAATGCTAACCTTTTTAAAGAAAGAAACTAACGAGTGATGTGCTTCATTTATTTGCTCCTTATTGTAATTGTAAAATCCCACTACCATAGAGCATATACCGACTTTCTAGAGAATATCTGAGCACATAGCCCATGGAAGCGACATGTTAGAGCAGTCACATCAACTTATTATAGCATCATATGGAACATAAGCATTTCAAAGAACTAAGTTTCCTCATATTATTCATAGCCATAAGCTTACATTATAATCCATGCATTTACATTACCAAACACATCTGAGATTCTTTGCATTCGATTCACAAACATAAACATTCATTACACTAATAATTCATGTTTATACAATAAATAACATGTGAAAGTTCACAGATTTATACAACGTGTACAACATAAAACTGGGTACTGGGCTAAAATAATCTAACTAGATGCTTTAGAATCAGTTGACCAGACCTTTGAGTTATTCTTAGTTCCAAAACGAACAATACTAGGCTACTACTAGATTGTCTTAAAAGCTAAATCGCCCCAGTACCTGAAAATTAACGTTGCAATTTTGATGAGTTTGCGAGCTCAGTGAATGAATCATCATCTATGTGTTCACTCAAGTTAGAACACAACTTCACAAACATATAATCCAAATTCTCAAATATATCACATTCTTCAAAACCAATTCCCATTTATCACATCATTTAGCTTGGATACCAAATCACAATAAATGTATCTCACATTTCAACCAACACATTATGAACACAAACATTTTATGTAGTCATCTCAAATAATCCAATCACGCATCTCAATCATTCATTTCAACATGTACACAAACATTTCATATTATTATTTCAACACAATTCAGTAATTCTTTACAACTATCCACATGACACATACATGATATATATATATAAATGCAAATGCACATGTGACTCCACTTTCTTTTGATTTTGTTGTGACCGATTACCAATTTAACTGTCCCATATCTATTGCGAATATTGGGCTCATTTCAAACACTATCCCCTACCCGTTGTGGATACCGAGCTCATTAATCATTGAGCCTGTAGCTCTTTGTCCACATTTCTAAGCTTTAAGCTCCTTTCCACACTGGTCACTCTGGTCATAACTCCTTTTTCTGATCATGCATATCAATGTCATGAAATGCATCAAATCACATAATATGTCATTAGCGACTTTTATTCAATATACACAGGCATTTATCGCATTCATCGGATCTAAGTCCCATATTCAACATTTAATTGAGCACTCATTTCCCACATTCACATACAAGTAGATAGCACTTCCAATACATTCCCGAATATTGAACTCCTCAGATAATCAATGTTTGGAATTATCAATATACAATATCAATGTCAGTTCAGAATACACATAAAGATTAATTGAGAAAATTCAACCAGAAACATATATATAATTGAGATTGTACATCTAGGTTACTCATAGTATGCTCCAAATTAGCTATTGCCTTGACGATCCAGCAATGTTTGGATGTTGTCGGTAAATTTGTGCTTCTATATCATGCAATACACACATATTTACACATTACTAACTTGTTTAATCAAATGAGTACTCAATCATACACATGTATATGTGTTATGTTCAATGCATGCTCAATTGACTCTCCTAGATATGTAACCTTATTCACAAGTCTTGCTCATTCATTCATCATAGCTTATATATATCTTGTTTGCAATTAGGTTATTCCTGAAGTAAGTTTGGTTACTCTTAATTTATCAATCATACATTCATCAATCCTTTTCTAGCATTATGTTTGCAAAATTTCCCAATTCTCATTCAATCATGCCTAATTCATCATTTGAATCACATTTGCATTCATAAGGATATCTTTATATGATTACCAACTCATACTTCTCAAATTCACATACATTGATATCAAACAATCCAATCCTCAAGTTATAACATCAATTATCAACCTAAACTCATCATACACTTAACCAATTGATTCAACATCAAACTGAGTTCATTTTAAGCCCTAATCAAGTCTAAAAGCCCTAATGTATAGTGAATTATCCTTATATGATTCAACCAGAACACAAAACACAAACTTTTCTCTCTGCCAAGCATTTCCATGATCGTGGAAAGGAACCATACAATTCCCACGATCGTGGGATAGGTGAATCGAAAATTTCACCTTCATTTCCTTCAACCTTTCTTCCAAATTTTGACACCTTTATGATATTTCATCAATTACACCTCAATTATATATTAAAAATACTTCAATTCCTCATCAATTCATCCCTAAAACAATCTATAACCTAGGGTTTCCATACATCAAGAACAAAACAAATTCATTCATCAAGTTTCAAGCACATCTCATCATCAACCTATATGCAATACATCTCTAATCAATCATCACGTATGTTATGCTCACATATATCATAATAAAGCAATCAAATACTTACTTATTTATCTCAAAATCTCTTCAATTAATAAACAAGCCTCCCAAGCATTCAAATATACTTTAAGAACAAGATGGAATGAGAAGGATTTCTAAACACAACATGAAGGCTACAAAATTTTGGCAAAAATTTAAGGGCTTTGGAGGTTGTATGAGGGTGTCGATGGTGTGAAGAAAGAAGAGGGTAGCAAGTAACCAAAACATGAAAGAAGATGTCTTTCAAGTGTGGAGGTCGTGGGGTGCAAATGTGTGGAGAGGGGTGAGACATATGTTTTGTCAAATAAAGAGCTATGTCATGTGTCTTCTTCTCATGCTACCAATTGTCACCTATTGTTTGGTCCATTTGTCACATAATTCCTAGGCCACTTATCACTCATGTACTCAAGCCATTTATCTCCCAATTAGCTAAGCCATTTGTCACTTATTCCTAATGCCATATGTCACCATTTCATAAGCCTAGTCAACTTAAATTTTCATGTATCAATTTGTCTTGTCCTTTAACATTATTCCTAGACTAGATGCATATATCACCTTATCAATCACTCTATTGTAACAATAAATTTCCATTTCACTAATTACAATCCATCAAACAAAATTCAAGTCATAATCAACACTTACATCATAATCATTTAAGATCTTTCATACCTCGGGATATGTCAAATGAGTACATATACTATTTTTACAATGCCTCTAAATCATGATTCATATATAGATGCGAATATGATGCATGGAAATGAAATGCACTTCATGACTTCTCATATGATATGACTCAATCTAACAATTAAAGCCTTAAGTGTAGAAATGGGTTATTACAATAACACCTCCAAAGGGACCTCTATTGGCTTCTCCATATTTGACTCCACGTATTTGAGTTTGCCTAAGTTTCTAGAGTCCCCTACAATAAAGCTCCATGTGGTCTTCTCCTTCTCCACTCGTTATTGTTGCCTTTTTTAGGTTCCTTTTAGAAAGGGGAAGTCTTTGGCGTTGATTTGGAAGGGTGTGGGTACTGTAGTTGATGAGGGTTTGGGGGGGTTATTCTCGACTTTCTCCAACTCCATTAAGGTGGTTAGGTTACTATAAAGGGAAGGTTGTTTAGGGGATGGGGTTGAAGTAGCTGTTGGCTTTTAGGTGGCAAGGGACAAGGTTGTTTATATATATATATATATATATATATAACGGAAATTACTAGTTTCTTATATATTATTAGAATTCACATTTGAACTCAACTTTTATATATTAATTACTTATATGAAGATAAATTTAGAAACTTTTTGTACTTTTGATAAGTAACGGGCTATAAATATGATACATTAATAAAATAATAAGTTTTATAATTTTATTATTATAATAATTAATTAATTAATTGATTATTTATAAGTAAAATTTAGAAATTATTCATCCTAATTATTAAATATTATTGCATAATAAATAAACTTTTAATGAAATAGTTACTTTACTATCGTAATACTAAAAAAATTATTATCATAATAAATATAATACAAATAAATTAATGTATTTTTAATAAAATAATTGTATATAAATTAATAAATCAATATATAATTTGGTTATCCAAATTAAGTGTCACGTGTCTTAAAAATGTTAAGTGAGTAAAATTTATGAGTAAAACTTAAATTGATTACTGATTTTAAATTTTAAAAAACATAAGGAATTGTTATGAAAATTTTAAAGTAAAAAAATTATGTAAAATTACAAGAGTGGATGGCCTCTTTTAAACTTTGTTATGTATAATTATATTATAATTAAATATTAAATTTTTTGTTATAAAAATGTCTTCCATGGATAATAATTTTTTATGGTTATCCTAAACGTGTATTCGAAAACTCTCGTGTATTTTGTAAATAAAGGAAGTTAAATAAGTTTCCAATTTATGTATTGATATAGTTAGATTTTAAAAACGGATACATGCATATGAAAAGTGAAAATACAAATAATTAGAAATTAAGAGTTGTTACACTTTATCGATAAATTTTGTATTTATAGTAGTTCAAAATGGGTTTATTAATTCTTATTATAACACATCTATAGTCAATTTTTCTTCTTTCCATACAACTTCTGTTTTGTGAAGATAAAAAATCCAGTAGAGGAAAATTGCGTTACTCTTTTGATTAAGAAAGCTTTCATTATAAAATTGGTCTGACTTCTGCAATATCTATAATTAATAATTTTGTTTTGTGTAACAAAGTTGAAGTTTTTTATAATGATAGTTGGTGGTTTGCAACCATTTTTGTTAAATATGTATTTTACTACCGTTACAACAGAAAGGATAGATAAAGAAAATTAATTAAATACAATTAAATGTTTTAATTTTAATGATACATTTTAGTATATTGATTTTTAAAATTTTTAAATTATAAAATCTTAATAATACATATATTAGATTTTAATCACTTCATATCATACTGTAATCTAACTTATAAATTTATATCCAAAATCTTTGCATATAAGTTAAGAACCTCCCTTAGCTCAATTAGTAGTCCAAATCAAAGGCCTTCATCCAAGGCAAATTAATTAGTGACAACTTGCTTCTAACCCAAAAGTTATTTAAAGACTATCACTCCAATACACAAATTAAAAGTTGTGCTGTGAAATTCAAAGGCTTTTATTCTTTAGATTGGGAATTCATTCTTAATTGCCTAAAAGCCCTTGACTTCCTTGACACTTGCATATCTTGGATCAAAAACTACATTACAACCACTTCCCTCAGTGTCTTGGATAATGGAGACTTGCTAATATCTTTAAGGGAGCTAGAGCTATTAGACAGAGAGATCCTTTATCTTCTCATCTTTTCTCCATTGCCTTATAAGTCCTCTTAAAAATATAACAAAGAAATATCCTCAACTCCCCACTCTTTTCTTTCCACCAAAAATGTAAAACCTGAATGTATGCTAATGACTTGTTTTTTTGAGGAGTTGACACCTACTCTTTAAGAATCATCCTAAGCTTTATAAACCAATACACTTCCATGTCTGGCCTAAAAATTAACCTCTATAAAAGCAAAATTACTTTTTTTGCAGGTGTTACTAACATTGCTTCTATGTAGGTTATTGCAGGTATGTAAGTTCAAAAAATTCCATTTAGTTTCCTGGGTCTACCCATTTTCTCAAGAAAGCCCAAATATAAGGAATGCTCATCTCTACTAGAACTTACTAGGAGCAAGGTGGGAGTGTGGCAAAACAAGTTCCTCTAACTAGCAAGTCACATTTAACTTTCTTGGTGTATTCTATTTAACCTCCACAACTACGGGGGTTCTCATATGATTATGCATAAAAATTTGGTGAGGGGAATACAAAAAATTATCAAACATTTCCTTTGGTCAAGGAACATTAACCATTCTTATGGAGTGAATCGTCTGGGATAAAGTCTACTTTCCCTTCGAAGAAATGAGATTGGGCCTTACCTTACTGAGACTCAAAAACCAAGCTTTAATACTTAAGTGTATATGGAAATTACTATAGAATAAGGAAAGCCTATGGGTAAAATGGATGCACTCTTATTACTTAAAATAACACAAAAGTCACTCCTAGCCACTAATAGAGATGCTAAGACTTAGAACCTCTTTCTACCCATTCATCAAGATTCATATAGGCAATGGTTTCAATTCATGGCTTTGGATTGTCAATTGGTCCTCTATAAGCCCTCTCTTCCATAGAACTAATCTTCCTCTATAAGGAACATGCTTCCTCTAAACACTAAAGTCTCTACCATTATCTAATGGAGTAACGGGATCGCTAATGTAAGGCCCCAAACTATACCCTAGTAGAAATGTTACATATCCATGAAAGTATTTATATCAAGTGTTAAAATTGTGACTTGATTATAAGTTGTATATATTTTGAATTATGGTTTGATGGACCATAATTAGTAACTTGGAATTAATTGGTACCATTAGAAAATTGATATATTAAAATGTACTTTTGGACTAGGAAATTGTCAAATGGCAAGACAAATTGGTTCATGAAAATTTGGATGACTAAGCCTATACATTTAGTGACATTTGGCATAACTAAATAAGGGACAAATGGCGGTATAGTTGAATGACATTTGGCAGCATTGATTGAATGACAAATGACCTGGCAGGATTGTGACATTTGGTAGCTTATGGAGTAGATAAATGGGACACATGCAATGGCAAAAAATGTCATGTTGTGAGAGTGACACCTAGCAACTTAGGTGTTAAACTCTTGCAAGGATGTTTCCGCAGCTCTTATTCTTGCTCTCCACTAAAATCACTTGCCCTCATTTAGCTTCTGAATTTTTATACCAATTCTGTGCACAAAATCTCCAAACTCTTTGCCAAATACTACATTAAGAAAGTTACCTCATGCTATCCTCTATGTTGCTATCTTTTCGCTGCTAAGATCATCCTAATTTCACCTTGATCTTGGGATGGTGTTTGTTTACTTGGAAGGCTAATTTAACTAGTCCTTTGAAGAAGGAACTTGAAGTTAAACATGTAAGGGCATTCATAACTTGATAGCATGTATTAATACAAGTTCTATGATGATTGAATTGGCATGGAAAGTGTGTTATGATGATGATAAATGAGTGCTAGAAAATTGATCCTTGTATGGCAAATTCTGTTTTGATTTTAATTTATGAAAGATAATGATTTGTGAGTTACCTAATGAATGATTTTTGAATTGGATTTGGACATGAATTTGATAAGGGATTGAAGCATGAATAAGGTAGAATTGAAGTGAAATTGATGGACTTTAGTAAAGGTGTGTTAGATGGAGTATGAAGGAGTTAAATTGGAAATAAATGAAGGTCATGGGTGAGTGAACCTTTAGTTCACTCATCCCACGATCGTGGGATTTATATGGCACCTTCCCATGTTCGTGGAAAATGCTTTGGAAGGGAAAAAGGTTGGTTTTGTACATTTGTTAGACTATATAAGGTTAAGGCACTTTTCAATGGTATAATTGGACTTGATTAAGGTGTAAAATGAACCTAGTTTAATACAGAATTAGTTAATTAAAGGTTGAATAAGAATTGGATTATTAATTGAAGTAATAACTTAAGGAAGGTGTTATTTGATAATAAAGTATCTAATTTTGGAATTTATAAGTTGTTAAAAGAATGAAGTTTACTTATGATTGCTAATGTGATTTAAAGAACAAGAGTAATATGTTAGTTGTGAATGTTTGTAAATTGGGAACTTGTGTGAATACATGCAATATGTAATTACTTAATGTTTTCATTGGTGCATTATTGCAAATGCTTATGTTTATAAGACATGTTAAGTTTGATCAAATGTGAATGAATATGTTAAATTTGAGTAAAATGGAATAAATTCATATGTTATTCACTACATCACTTACATGTGATTCTGAAACCCGAAATGTTTTGTTTTTAAAACTGCCAAGTCCTATTCGTAGGTAAATAGGCATGTCTAGAAGGGTGTGCAGTTGATTCTATAACTAGACACTAAGGTGCCTTCTGTATCTAAACACTTTAGTGTCTTCTACATTTGACACTCTGGTGTCTTTTGATCTTAGATACTTCAATGTCTTCCATTTCAGAGACTTAAGTCTCTTCTGTTTCTAAGATACCAATCATAGGTATCTTCTGTTTTGGTCCTGTTATCCATTTCTGTAAAAAGGGCTAGTAGGCTAATATATTTTGTGTTTTGATATATGTTGTTGGCCCCGAAATTTTTCTTATTGAATTTAAGCATGATTTAAATGAATTATGAGATTCGATTGATAAATTTTTGGAGCTATTTAATTATGTCAAGGTTAGTAGGATTTTATGGCATAGGTTAATTGAATTGAAGCATTAATGTTATAAGAATGAATGAAGGGCATTGTTGGAAGTTCACTTAAGCATTTA
>JAOTAX010000197.1:15895066-15905366 GCA_025629825.1 Erythroxylum guanchezii
TGACTAAAATTTTTGTTTTGTTCTTCTTTTGCAATTCTTTTACATGCATTGGTGTTCATTTATTCATTTATGGTATATATTCGAAAAATATTCCTGCCTTATCCATGGATAAATAGGAATTGTTTGGAAAAGCAATTGAATCCATTTTTAAATTGGGTTCTGGATTGGAAAGTTCTTGATTGGTGCAAGAATCTTAGGAATTTGCTTTTGTTTATATTCTTTTAGTTGGAGATCTTCTTAATTATTGTTAGACGTCTAGAGAACTTAAAAGGAAATTTCTTGGCAATTTGTAACTTATTGATATCTTACCAATCCTAGAACAAGTTTTCTAATCCTATTGAGGCGAAATCTTAGCATTTATTAAAGAAGGAAATGATTTAGGCACCGTTATTTGTTATCTAGCCTAAATGACTTTTAGCTTACTTACCTTTATTTCCCTTGGAACCCCTTTTGAGCCTTATACATTATCCTAATTTTTCTTGGTACCCTTAATTAAACCAAGCCTAGGACCTTAATCCCTTATCCTTTTATGTGGTTTGATTGTTTAAGATTTGTGATGTTTTGGAATGTGTGTGATTTTGATATATTCCCAAAGAAAAGAGAAAAAAAGAAAAGAATCGCGTCCAAGAGTTGTTTGTTTGTTCCCAACTAAGAAAAGTAGAAATTTGAAGCCCCAAAATATGCAATGAAAGGAGTTTGTCAAGTAAAGAGCTATGTCATATGTCTTCTTCTCATGCTACCAATTGTCACCTAATGTTTGATCCATTTGTCACATAATTCCTAGGCCACTTGTCACTCAGGTACTTAAGCCATTTATCTTCCAATTAGCTAAGTCAGTTGTCACTTATTCCTAATGCCAAATGTCACCATTTCATAGGCCTAATCAGCTTAAATTTTCATGTATCGATTTGTCTTGTCCTTTAACATTTTTCCTAGACTAGATGCACATATCACCTTATCAATAACTCTATTGTAACTATAGATGCCCATTTCACTAATTATAATCCCCATTTAACTAATTATAATCCATCAAACAAAATTCAAGTCATAATCAATACACAATTATATCATAATCATGTAAGATCTTTCATACCCCAGCATATGTCGAATGCCTACATATATTTTTTTTACAATGTCTCTAAATCATGATTCATGTATAAATGCAAATATGATGCATGCAAATGAAATGCACTTTATGAATTCTCATATGATATGACTCCATCTAACAATTAAATCCTTAAGTGAAGAAACGGGTGATTATATATCATGTGTCTCGAACATCCATTATCCACTATCAATTGATTCTCCCTTGTCTCCGTTTTGAAACATATCTACAGAAAGCATTATCTCATTTTAGGTACCTAAATTTTTCTGGGCCCATCCAAATTAGTATTTTGACCTTTTGATCTCAACACAAAAATTTGAGATAATTTCTTTTTAAAAAAATTACAAAAATGATTAATGTGACCATGTTTACCATAGTAATTGCACAAAATAGTTGAATGATAGTTGTTATGATTTTTTCCACTTAGCAGGTTCCTATTGTTTTGGTTATAGTTATTGTTGGATTTAACAAATAAGTTTTTGTATGGCCTGATATTGTTATTTTCATTGTATCATATTCTGGCCTTACCAAAAATGCATTTACCACTACCAAGCAATGCATCAAGATTCTTCCTTCCATCAACGAAATTTTCTAGATCTTTCCCAAAAGATAAAATCTTTCCAGCACTTTCCTCCTTTTCAAGTTTTAAGGCGGTGACTTTTCTTCTAACTGTTTAACCTGATCAGAATCATTTTTGAGCTGCGTATTTTCTAGCTTAGCTACTCTTTCTTCTAGAGCTTCCTTTTCAAAAACCTTTTGCTTATAGTCAATTTCAAGAGACATATTCTTAGTTGCCAAATTTTTATTCTTATATTCCAATTATTTTATCTTATTCTTTAGAGATGCATCATTGCTTTTGGACTTCTCAACTTCTTTGAAATACTTCACGATCAACCTTTTGCACTGATCATATAATTCATAATATGCATTTTTTCAATTCATCAACTTCAATATCAGAGTCAGAATAATATACCTGATCGTCTCCTGATTCAACCATGAAGCAAACATTATTGACTTCTTTTGGTTCTTCTTCTTTGATTTTTTCAGAATCCTCATCTAACCAAGCTACATTTTTCGCTTGTTTTCTGGATTTTTTGTTCTCTGACTTGTCCTTTTGAAGAAGAGGACATTCTGGTCTTCTATGCCTAGGCTTCTTACAGTGATACCATATGATTTGATTATTTTGTGTATTGCCATTATTGCTGCTGACTTTTGATATAAAACTGTTGTTTCCGGCATTATTGTTTCCTTCTTTTTACTTCATCAACTTCTTTTTATAGAAGCGAACATATTTTCTAACCATAAAGTTGAACTCATCATCTCCATCTATTTGTAACTCAGTGTCACTTTCATCACCGTTTGATTCGTCAGTTGCTTTCAGTGGCATTCCTTTTCTGTAGGAGGATCCTTCATCTCGCCTAAGCTCAGTTTCATGGATCATTAGATTTTCTCATAGCTAGTCATGTGAAATAGTGTCTAGATCCTTTGTAATTTCTAGAGCTGTCACCTTAGGTCACCATTGTCACCATTCCTTTGGTAGTGACCTTAGAATCTTTGTTACGAGCTCGTAATTGGGATATATCTTTCCCAAGTTCTTTAGGGCCATGATGATGTTGTTGAAGCATTCGAAGAATTCGTCTATGGCCTCTCACTGTTTCATGCCAATAGTTTCGTATTGATGTACTAAAAGACTTATTCTAGGTTTCTTTACCTCATTTGTTCCTTCAAATGTGACTTAAAGTTTGTCCCACATTTCTTTTGTTTTAGAGAAGTAGGATATCTTTTCATATTCTTCTATAGACAACACACATATCAGGTGATATTTTGCTTTCACATTTAGTTGTGCATTTCTCCTGTCAGCATCAGTCCATACTTCTACGTTATCGGAAGTGGGAATTATAACACCAACTTTAATTGATTGCTACACTTTGGTATCTACAGATTGGAGATATATGGTCATTTTCTCTTTCCAGTATAAGTAGTTGTTTCCATTTATACATGGTCATTTTCTCTTTCCAGTATAATTAGTTGTTTCCATTGAAATAAGAAGGCTTTGAGACGAATTGTTCTTCAAAACCTCTCAAGGTGTTTGCCAAATGATAAAGCAAACATATGCGCGCGCGGGTGGCGGGTGAATTGTGTGTATAAAAGTTTTTTGCAAGTTCTTTCAGTTCGTATAATAAATAGATCTTAATTAAATAAACACAGTAGGAGCATGTCAAACGATAAAGTTTTTTTAAATGACAGGAGCTTGTTAGGCAATAGAAGCTTTTTTTGGGATAAGACCCTATTTAAACGAAAGGAGCCTACTAAATGATAAAACTTGTTAAAACATTTTAAAAATAGAAGGCACCTGTTAAAATTGAAAGGAATCTCTTGCAAGTTGAAAATAGAAGGAACCTCTTATAAAAGTGAAGGAGCCTCTTGTTAAAAACAACATACACATAATATAATGTAGAAATTTAAAAGTTAAAGAGAGAGAGAGAAGAAAGACGCAGTCAATTTATACTGGTTCGGCTTACAATCCAAGCCTACGTTCAGTCCTCAAGTATTCAACTTGAGTATTTCACTATAAAAATCGAGTATTAAATTTGATGAGCCTCTCAAAGCTCAGACATCACATGTATATAATTTTCAAGGTTCTCCAACCTTTCATTCTCGAAGTATATAACAAGCTTCTAAAAAGCTCATAGAAAAATAAAATAACAATTTCTCTCTTGATAGAGTGATTTCACTTTCTAAAGCACAATAGTAATGATATGATTCTCAAGAGTATAGATGCAACTCAAAATGTTTTGACAGTCTGAATATATTTGTTTTGCTTCATAAGTGTTGTCGCCGCTCTTTCTTAAATAGTCAATTTCTTCAACTACCCGTTGCTTCACTCGTATCTTTAGTCAACTGGATAGATTTAACTCTGAATAATTTCGATATCATCTTTGCCAAAAATCTTCCAGTAATCCCAGAGCTAATATATAACTTTCATAATTAGAAGGATCCTTTCGGATAGACTATTTTTAATAAGATAAGTTCATAAAGAAGGTTTCTGTAAGAGAAAACTTATTTATTATGATTTTTTTCCTTTTGAGAATAAAACCGTTAATTGTACAAGGAAATAAATCCAATTTGAATTTTAAAATACGAGACAGTTATCATCAAAATCGTTAAATATAAACCTTGTGCTAATACAATCTAAAGTGAGACGAGACACAAAAATAAAAGTCTTCTCATAGTCAATACTATATTCTTTAATGAACTCTTTATTATTAAGTTGAGCTTTATAATGTTCTATAATGTTATCTCCTAGTATTTAATACTATATTATTTACAATATTTGGGCAATTAATATAAAATATTTGAGCAATTAGTCCAGAAATTTTAGGCAATTACTTACAGATAATCACTTGATTATTTTATTTCATGTACTTATAACTTTATAAATATAATCCTTCTTGGACATATTCTGAGGAAAAAAAAAACTTTTCTTAAACTCTTATGTTTTCATGGCATCAGAGCCACTTTTTAAATAATTTTTGTGTTATCGTTGTCTTACTCTAGCCCCACCTGCAATTGTCCTGTCGTACTTTTATTTTGTCGTATACCTGCACTTATCTTAGCATGTACATATCTTATTCTACACTGTTTTACACCCGTCTTGCACTTGTGTTGTCTTGTAATATTATAGATAAACCCGACATTGTCAACCCCATCATTGTTTCATTTGACGAGACTCTCTGTGATGTGGGTATAAGAAATGTCTAGTTTTTTGCAAGGTCACAAGTTATGACGTTAAGTTATAGGTAATTTTTTTACACGAACCAAGAAGCAAGGAGAAAACCCTGACATTTCAAAAAAATGACTAGAAAAATGAGATAGTAAAAATTATCAAATTTTAATATATGGATTTGCAGCATATATGAGCTAGCAATCAAATAACACTTTGATCGTTCTGAGATTGCAAAAGAAGTTTGGGATATGCTTGCCAAATGTTATTCCACATCTAATGTTGCTCATCAGCTTCAGTTACTAGGGCAATTGCATAACCTAAAACAGGAAGTTGGACAATATGTGTATGGTTTTGTTTTATAGTTACAAGCTATTTGGGTTCAACTTGCTACCTCTGATGAAAATAGCATGATAAAAGAGATGTTGAGTTGTATGCTCAATAATAGGATCACATGAATATTATGCAACTTTTGATGTTCTTCATTTTGAATTTGAACAAGTGTATGGATCCCTTCTACATCTCGATCCTTTTCTCCAAATGAAAACAATTGTCGCTTAACTTATATCTATCAAGACTAGGTTAATTACATTAAAACCTCATGAGTGCTTGGTTAATGAGTTTGAGAAGGGATAAATGAGTAGGGAATAAAAAACGTTTGGTTAGTTATGTATTATCATTATATGAACACATTTTTAATATCCACTTTTAAGGATTACTAGATACTCCTAGTTTTCATTCTTTACCAACAAGCAAGTGTCACAGGTGTGTCACGCTTATGACAAGTGAAACTTCTTGTCCCGCTTATGGCACTTACTTATTTTTTTTTGCAAATAAATATAATTTAAATATAATTAATTTAAATACAATTAATTTAAATATAATTACAATATAATTAATTAAATATTTTTCTTTTTTAGTAATTAAATATAATTAATTAAAATATATTAAAATTTGATGTAAAACAAAAATTTAACAAATTTTTATTTCTCAATATTTTTAACAAACTAATCACTATAATTGGTAATGATAATTATCCCTTTCTCTTAACTAACTATTGTAACTATAATGATTATATTCATTTATATTATTTACTATATTTATTCTCATTCTTATTATCATTTCTCTACATGAACCAGCTACCCTCTCATTGTTCCTTTGGCATTATCTTGATGATTGTATGATTTATATGTTCTCATTATCTAAATAAGAGCTCTATTTATAAAAATATAAGTATATAAATAAAAGAAATAATTAAGAGATTCATAATCAATTATCCAAATATTTGATTGGTCAAATATTTTGTATTAGTTACCCAAATATTATGCATTTATAGTTATTCTATTTTGATAATTATATGTTGAAGTTGACTAACATTATATTTAATTACTAATTATATACAAACTTTTTAATCAATCATGTCGATCTATCATATTATATTTACTAATTAAATGGGTCTAACTCCTAGTTTGTCCACAAAAGAATATGATCCTTTTTATGTTTGGAGTTCGTGTTTAAGTCTTTGTAAGCCTTGCCAAGTGTTCTCAAGTAAGAATGTCAATACGCCGGTTAAGACCCAGGTCGCTCTTAGCCCGCCCGTATTTAAAAAAAATATAAAAAATAATATCGTTTTTGAAGTAATGATTGGCCACGGGTTAGCTCATGCTCTGCCTGACTTTGACCGGTGGCCCGGTTGGGTCAACTATGATAGACCCGTGACCCACTCGTGACCCAGTCAAGCTGATCATGGTCAACTCCTAACCTTCATATGACTCGATCAATCTGAACTAAAATCAAGCTGAGCCGAACGGTCAAGCCAAATTTAACATCCCTATTTTCAAGTTGTCTTAACAACATTTGTCAATCGTCACTTCGTCAAAGGTGGACCATAATTAATGATATAAGTTAAATAAATTGCTCCATATTTCTCTGTGTAAGGTTGTCTGAAAAAGGCAACACTTATAGGGTGGAGTGCTAGTCCACTCCTTGAATGCTGCACAAAACTAGTTATCTTTTTATCTTTCTTGAACCTATCATCAAGGATAATTTTTAAGTTTCATAATGAATGATATGAAAGTAACACATTCATCTTTACAACCCCTTCCCAAGAATGGGAGACTAATTGATACCTACAGCAGATTGGAAGAGAAAGTGGTTACCCGGCCAAAGCCAAAGCGCATTCCGTTTATCGTGAAAAAGATTCGTTTATTTGTTGGGGAAGATTAAAATAATTGTGGCTGTTCGCGACTTGACTACATAGAGACTTTTCCCGTCTCTTGTGCAGAGAAAAAGACCACCTTCAACTATATTACCACAATCCAATATCTGCTATGCAAATTGGAGAGCTCCACCAAATCTTGGTCCTTGTCTATGCTAAACCGAACGAGATCGTCTGTTTCAGATTTCCTTTGCTATTCTGTTGGCAGACGATCTCAAGCCAAACCAATCATTCATTTTGAATAATTTAGAAACAAAAGATGGGTCAAACGAGAGAAGATTCTAACTTCAATCATTTCTTTGCAGTAAGAAAGTTCCATCTTGCTTTCAATGCATCAGATTCGGAGCGTGAATACTCGACTTGAGATCTTCTGTTCCAGATTGCCTATAGCTACTCAGTGCTAACTTCTTCCATCCTTATATTTTATACTGTCCCATTTATTTATTGTGAAAGATGTGGATGGGAGAAGTTTGGCACAGGATGAGACACAATTTGAAACAGATGATCTGCGTCCTGAATACTGGACCCAAAACACTTACAAAAGAACCCACGAGGGAATCTCTCTACATTTGTGCCAAAGCTCATCTTCTCTGAATCCAATAACCTTAACTTCATTTTAGAACAATATCCCTTCACTTAACTTCATTTTAGAACATGATCCCCTATTATCTCCTATTTGGTCATATCGCTCTTTGGCCTCTCAATTTCTCTTTGGTTGCTTATACAAGGACAAGATGGATGCAAACATTTCAAGGAAGCTTTTCTGTATGAACTTGCCTTCAATTGAAAGCTGCATATGTAATTTAAAGTTTTTTGGACATATCCTTGTTTTATGAAAAAGGAGGCAATCCTTTTTGCTCTTCCTGTGGGTGTATTGTTTTAAGCACTTGGATTACTTGTTTAATCAACCTCGAAGTCTAACCTCATTTGCATCACATGAATTGGGAACTTTTAGTATTAGATTATAAGAAGGGCACAGACAAGAATCTTGAGCCCGATCTCGTTGCCATTTTAGATGGATAAGTTGGTCTGTAAAGTATCAATTAGTTATGGGTTTATCAATGTAAGTCTATGATCATAGAGTTTCGGCAACTAAGAAATGGGGCATCTCTCCAATGTCCCACAATTAGCCATTTCCTTTAACTTAAGAACAAAGTGTTAGAAGAATAATTCAAGGAAGAACATAATTAAAATGGATCGAATCAAGGCCTCAAACTACGAGGCGATCGAGGTAGGTTTTTTCAAGCTAATGTGAAAAAATAGCTACTCAAGTATGCAAATTAATTTAACTTCTATGTCAATTCCAAGTATTAATTGTTGCAAACTAAAATATTTATGTCTCATACTTTAGCCAAATTTAAATTGCCTATATAAGATTTTTTAAAAAAAGTATCTATAGAATTATTTACCCATGGAAACTTGGGTCTGCGGACTGGGGTATTCAACACTCAGCAATAGATTAACTAGGCGATTGGTTGCTCAATTCTTTTTCTTCGATCCAAATGCAACTTACATCATTCACTAGCCTTAAGAAATGGACTATTTGTCATCTTACCTAACTAGTCTAGTTATGAAATTAATTTCTAGTCTAGGTATTTTTCCTGAAGACAATCTTGCCATGAATAAAATTAGGTGTGAATTGGATACCGTTTTATTCCCGTTCCAAACCAAATCCAATCTTGTTAAACACTTAAATGTTACCACACTTATCAACATCATATGGATTTGGATATAGATCCACTATAGTAAGAGTACAAAACTGAAAATCATATTTAGGTATTGAAGTGAAAAGGAACTTGAATATTAATATCAGAATATTAGATATCAATAAAAATTGCAACTAAAAAAAGCTTTAATGAAAACAAGATTTATCCAAACAAAGCTTCATGTACACCAAAACTTCAATTTGATAGTACTCATCAAAAGCATAAAAATCTTTCAAAAAGAAATGAGATACAAATTATGAAACGTGTAATGGCTTATAGATATTAGTGTATCAAGGATTGTTGTACTTAATGGGTTAGAGAGAGATGCTCTGCCTTCTCTCTAGATTCAGTTCAGATTCTCTACACTCGCCTGCTCTTTCTCCTAAACCATACTCTCCTCTTTGCTTCCTCTTCTCTTTGACTCTTCTTCCATACCTTTTCATCTCCATTCTCACTGACACCACCTTTGGAACCTCCTCTAAGGGTATTCCCGTCTTTTCCTCTCTCCTTTTCAATTTTTCCTGCCTTTGCCACCATGCCAGTTTCCTCACCCCACAAGGCTGAGGAATTCCTACCACTGCCTTCCGGCCCATCCCATCCTTCACAAACTCCTCTGCCTTCAATATCTGGTGCTGTCTCTAGTCCTCTGAAAATATGGAAGCAAGTGGTAGGTGACACCATCGATTCTATGCTCTCTTACAAACCACTGACTAAAATTGAGGGGAAACTAATTATTTGTCCAGATTTGGCTACGCTTGAAGAAGGAGCTAATTGTTGTAAAGCTACAATAGTCGGTTTTTTCGTAGACCAAAGACTAGCTTTTCCTCTTATAATGCGTTGGGCAAACAAGTTATGGAACAACAGAGGTCTTACTGATATCTTGCTCATGGAAGACAACCTAATCCTCTTCTCCTTCACCTCCATATCTGCAGTTAACAAAATACTGGAGGAGGGACCATGGCACTTCGGGATTCAGCCAATATTTCTGCAAATCTGGCAACCTGGACTGAAACTTGAAACCATAAAAATCCAGAATCTTCCTATATGGATAAATTCCATAATGTTCCTTTTGAGTATTGGACAACTCAGGGACTCAGCTTGTAGAGCCCGGCCTCTACCACCAGCACTCCAGGTATTGTCCTCTTTGGTTACCTGGGTGAGTCACTGCTCGAACCCAGGACCTCAAGGTTTTGTTCCACTTTAAGTGGACACCTCTCACCATTGAGCCAATAGTGATTACTTGTGAGATACTGATTTTTAATTGACTGTGAATTATTAACTGTTCATCCTAAATGTAACACCCCACTCCCGAGTGACCCGAACCTAATATCATTGGTGATATCCGAATTCGTGCCCCGCGGAGGTGGCGTACTACGTCAGTCGGTTAAAAACTCAGTATAACATTTTCTTGTCTCTCTTTTTTTTTGAACCATTCATTAACGCGGCATAAACAGTAAGTAACTTGAGCCTATGTTCACAATTAACCATTTTCAGTTATTACAGTCATCCAATAATAATTTACAATCAGTCAATGTATAAAACCAATA
>JAOTAX010000197.1:15908028-15918692 GCA_025629825.1 Erythroxylum guanchezii
TCATAATTTTCTCACCAATTTCTTTCTCATTTAAATTCATTTTAATATTTCTAATTTTCACCGAAGGTTCGGGGTCCGACAATTTCATCTTCTATCATGTGTAACTAAATTTCTTTAGTGTCTATGTAGGATGAATCTTATGTTTATGTTATAACATGTTTTGATTCTTTTATTTAATGCAACTGTTTTGATTGATCTATTATAATCCAATTACTTGTTTAATATATGTTTTAATAAATCTAGAATATTAGTTCATAATCTGATTTCATAACGTAAAGATTGAGAAATCCTTGTATGTATAGATCTATCGTAATTAAAAGGAGTTGATTGCAACCCTAGAGATAGGATGACATAAATCCTCCAGATTAGGGTCAAACCTAATAGTGGAATTCACAATTCAGTAAAGTAATCCTATAAAATTTAACTTGAGTAATTCAGTTGATAATATTAGGATTAGTTGTAATTTGACTTGAGAGAGTTGTTATGATATCATAAGAATTTCCACGATCCAATAGTCAAAATTAGGGGGATTCGTAACCTAGACACTAATTCTCGATATCAATAGTTTTCTTAGTAATTTTTTGTTTCTCTGTTCAATATTGCTGCCTATTTATTTTATTTATTTAAGTTTTATTTTCTTTAAATAAAAATCAAAACTAAACTTGTAAACTAGATAATAGGACAACAATAATTACTGATACTCATTGTCTTCATGGGATCAACTCGTACTTGTCGGTACTAGCTACAACTATACCGTGTACTTGTAGATAATTCATAATTTAGACATTTAGAAAAGGTCAATCAATATAGGCATACTTTATTAAAACTCGCGAAAGATTTCTTGTGTTCTTACTTACTTTTTATTTTAGTATTCTCTATTCTTCCTATCTATTTTCTCAACAAGTGATATCAAAGTATAATTGAGGTAATAATGACTTCAAATGCAAAGTTTGAAATGGGAAAGTTAAATCGAATTGTTAATTTTATACTATGACAATAGAGAGTGAAAGATTTGTTGGCAAAGCAAGGCATGCTAAAGGAGTTGTGAGAGAGTAAGCTAGAAGCTATGGATGACTTCAACTAAGAATAGTTATATGTAAGAGTTAGAACCGTATTATATAGCAAATAAGGTTATGTACCATGTCATGAAAATTGTATTTCTTATCAAAATATATAAGAAAATTATAGAGTTGATACATGTCAAAGTCTCTCTAAAAAAAGTTATATCTCAAACATAAACTATAAAACTTAAAGATGTATAAAGAAATATATCTAGAATAACAAATCAATGCATTTAGTAAATAGTACGTGACCTACTAAGGCTCAAGGTGGCTATAGCAGAAAAGAATAAAACAATGATTGTACTTTGCTCTTTGCATCTTTCTGATGAATATTTGGTAACCATCCTCACATTGGACAAATAGACAGTTATGTTAGAGTTATGTAAATATAGTGCCCTTGAAAGCAAGTGTATTCACTTGTAACTTAATTTTCTTCTAGTTACTTTTGTAATGAAAATATTTATTATTAATAAAACAAAAGAGTTTGGTTTGTATGAGCATTATATACCTAGTCATAAGGTACCGAGATTCATTTGTAAGTAATATACATATACATAGAGATGTATGGGAAACATGTATATTATAAGAATCTAAAATAATGGATTCACAGTTGAATAATCAAGTCGGTCGCTTGATTATGGTTTAGACTGTAGTGTTACAATTTATCTTCGTACAAGTAAAAGAGTTTACTTTAAGGGAATGATGAGTTTCATATCATGATAGTAGTTGACTATCGATAATGACACTATTAAATGAATCTGGAATCAAGTATGTTTTAAGGAATAAAGTGGGTCGTTACTTTAATCTTAAAACATACAACTTAAGCATTTGTTTATTATGGACCACAATCTTAATTAGTGGTGAACTCATATGTGTTTCATTATAATTCTTGATATGATCGGAATAGATTTTTACAGAGTATCAATCTAGTGTCTGCATGTTGAAATTATTAATTGAAACAAGTATTAGGGAACATTCACTCAAATAAAGAGTTTACAGTGGTATCATTACCTTTAGATATTTTACGGAGATTGGTGATTAAATTGGCGGCAATAGTTTGATGGACTAGCTACCTATCAAGTCTTAACACCAAGATGAGAGCTTGTGTATTAATCATCATATAGAGTAAAACAGGAGATCTAGAAGAAAAAACCAACGTAAGGGCAAAACGGTAATTTTACCCTTCATTGTGTGGATGGCTATAATATGGTTCATATTAGAGTTCGCAATTGGACATCTTATTTGAAACATGTGTTCTCATAATATTTAGTAATTCACGACTTCAACTAATTGTCTTTAGTGGAATGACATTTAGTTAATAGGCTAGAATTAATTCTAATGAGATTAAATTAATTCCAGGCTTATTGGAGCTTGAATTATATAAGTCCAATTAGATCCCCCATTTGGCTTCTAGGAAGGTTATCAAGCAAAGTAAGAAATACAAATAGAAGTTTTTAAGCCTATGATTGAATGTTAGGCTTACTTTAATTAATTGTTCATTATAAGCCCATATGAACATTTAGAAATGGGCTAGGCTTTGGTTTAATTTGATTAATTAAATTAGAACAAAGCTATTAAAGATAAATGAAGGTAGAAGTTCGGTTTTAATGGGCTAGGCTTTGGTTTAATTTGATTAATTAAATTAGAACAAAGCTATTAAAGATAAATGAAGGTAGAAGTTCGGTTTTAATGGGCTAAATGCGCAGATTAGCATTGGCTTGCTATGTTTAAGATGATTTTAAACATGCTTTATCATCATTGAATGGAGTAATAACCTTATCATTAAATGGTTTAATGGTGGTCTTTTAATGATAACATGTAACCTATTAGCATTCACTGGATTAAAGAAGAAAGAGGTGCATTTGATGGACCATCTTCCTTCTTTCATCACAAAACCAAAATTGATATGTATTTTTAGGTTAATGGTCTTTTTATATAGCCATCTTAAAATAAATGAGAAGAGTCTCATTTATTGGCTTCTTTATGATTGATTAAGGAAGGAAGTGATGCATTGGATGCACTTAACTTCTTCCTTTAAGACTTAAGCGAAATTGAGAGAAGAAAAGACAAGGTTGTTGAATTTTTATCTCTCTCTCTCGTATCTTACATGTGTGAGCCGAAAATTGCATGAGAGGTGTCTCATCTTTGGCTTCTTTCTTCCAAGGAAAAATCTCTTCAAGTTTTCTTCTCCTTTCCCACCAAAGGATCTTGTTAACTACATTATCCAATAAGAACAAGGGGTAGATCAGATTGGTCGAGGATACAATATCGAGAAGGGGATATAATAACGAGAAGAGGATACATCACTTAGGGGAGGATACATTGCCGAGGATAGGATAACACAGCAAGGAGTTAAAGTTGTAGCGAAGGAATCGATAATAATTTTCATCTTGTGATTATGCAAATGTTTTTCCTTACACCATATCATGTATGGCTATGCATGTTGATTTGGTTATATTGCTTCCGCTGTAATTTTGATTTCTAAAAAATTTTGAAATCTACCATTTTATCCAAATCGTGCATGCTTTATTTTTTCGATCCAACAATTGGTATCAGAGCCAATTTTCTTATACATTATTTTGGTTCCTATATATGATGCATAGACTGGCAATCATTTTTTTATGTTGCATAATTTTATGTGATAGAAATATATAAGGTGTATGTTTTGCTCTTTTGGTTGTCCACAGATTCTAAAGTTACCTTGTAGGTTTTGTTCATTTGGTTTGTAACAAGGAGGGTGGCCTATCATTGTCATGTTTCCTCCTTGGTTTCATCTTTATGTTTTCTTTGATTATGTAATGTACAAAATCATGTAATGATGAAGATGAAGAAGCCATGGATGAAGTTTGGTTTTGCTTAAAGTGTATTGGCAAAGTTTCGGTTGTTAGAAAACCAAAGTGTTGGAATTTTATGTTTACAAATTTTCAGTTTTATGACACAACAAGTTTCGGTTTTGATTAAAAACAAGTTTTTTTTTTGTTTCATATGGACAAGCTTTTTTTTGATGAAAAACAAGTGCTATATTTTTTGTTTCATATGGAAAAGTTTCAGTTTTGATGAAAAACTGGTGCTGGAATTTTTGTTTTCAAAGTGACAAATTCGTTTTTATGAAAATCAAAACTTTGTTGTAAAAGAAAAGCCATTACACACTTTTTACTGAATGGGCCGGGTCATGTGAGCGAAGAGTTTGAAGCAAAAGATCCAAGTCCAAGAAGAAATTATTGGGCCTAAAAGCCTTGTAATTTTATTTATGTTTCTAGGATGGACAATCAAAAGTGACTTATTAGTTCATGTGATGAATGGATAAATGAATGCAAATAATATGTGATATTATATGATTGCATGTCATTTAGAAAATTGCTAACCCTATGCTTTGCTATGCATTCATTATGTATGAGATATATATAATGAAACAATATAGGATGGATAATAAAGCGCATCATAACAAGATGGTATTTATTAAAACTTAAAGCCCAAAAAGATTGAGTGGGAGAGGATACTCAAGTGAGTCTATGGTCTCCATATGATAGCCCATTTGCATGTGGTGAAGTGTTACTCCCCACTGGAGGACATGAATCCTAGATCTTGCATGGTTTGGGTCTCTTAAAGGATAAGTCCACTTATTGGTAGCAAATGTGACCTCCCACCGAGGCATGATTTGCAAGTACCTTTAGTGAATGAATCAAATGGTTACACACTTAACATATTTTATCAATAACCTTCCCACCGTAGCTCTGTTGGTAAAAATATGGACCAAATTATAACGCTTCTAAAAAAGTTAGGCATGAGATGCTTGGTAGTTTTTTGAGTGGGAGGGTCCTAGTTTCTCTTTTAATGGATAAGATGGCCCACTTTCATTCAATCGGTTATAGATAAGAAAAATAATTATCGTATAAAATTTTTAAATTTTTTAAGTTTTGTTAAATCTATCATCATGCATACATGCATCATGATTTTATACAAAATTCCAATATTGTTGACTAGTATGCTCATTCTTTAATAATTTATTTTTCAGACATAATCACCACAAAATGAATCCACTCACTTTGCTCTTGACAAATAACAAATTGGAAAATGGAGAGAATTTTAATGAATGGAGATGTAACCTAGACATTGTTCTTTAATATGAACGAATTTCATGGGTATTAACTGAAAATAAGCCTACACCTCTGGGTGGAGATTCAACTCCTAAGATAGTCCAACAACATGAGCAATGACATAATGCTGATAAGACTACTAAGTATTATATTCTAGCTTCTGTCAACAGCATGTTGCAAAAACAAATTACTTGTATGAAAACTGCTAGTGCAATGGTCCATCACCTACATGAGATGTTTGGCGTGAGGATCAGGTTTGCAAGGGTGAAAGCTATCTAAACCTTTCATAATCTCAGATAAAAACCTGGTGAACCTGTGCAAGATTACATGTTTAAAGTAATCTCTGCGGTCATTGAGGTTGAGACGCTTAGGGCAGATATGGATGCGGACATGCAGATGATTATGATCATCAATAGCTTAAACTCTTCTTTTCAGCAGTTTAAGTTGGACTATGAGCCCAACAGCAAGGATTACACCTTGAGTGAGTTGATGAATACTCTTTAGAGTACGGAGGAGATATTGAATATCAAGGCTCATGGGCCAGAAGCTAATGTAACATCTTCTTTTAAGCCTAAGGGTAAGGGAAAGCAAAAGAAGAAGGGTCCAATGAAAAAGAAAGTCCAAACAGGGGTCAAGGTCCAACCTATGAAAAAGAAGGCCAAAGAGAACATCAAGGGAAAGTCTTTCCACTGTGTTGAGATGGGCCTCTGGAAAAGAAACTGTCTTGTCTACCTTGAGTCCCTCAAAAGCAAACAAGGTATGAGTTTCCTAAGTTTGTTATGAACTAGAAATGTGGCAGATTTATCTGATTCTTGGATATTAGATTCGGGAGCTACTAACCATGTTTGCAATTCTTTGCAAGGGTTCCAGCAAAGGAAAAGACTACCTAAAGGTCAGTTTAAGTCAAGATAGCATATGGATCCTATGTTTCAGCAGAATCAGTGGGAGTAGTTATCTTGGACTTTCCTAGTGGTCATAGGTTATACATGGAGGATGTTTATTACATGCCAATGATTGTAAGGAACATGATTTCTGTTTTTTATCTAATAAAATCTGGTTATTCCTTATACTTTGAAAATGTTGTTTCAATATATGAGAATAAGGATTTTATTTGTAATACAATAATTAAATAGGGATTGTTCTTTATAGAACCTATGAAAGGCTCACCAAACACCACAAAATTGATACAACCAAGACAATCCAATGTCTTTAGCATTAATTCAAAATATCAGTGGCACTTAAGAATGAGCTATATCAATCAGAAAAGACTTGATAGGTTAGTAAATGATGGGATCCTTATGGGCTTAGATAATGATCCATTACCCACCTGTGAATCTTGTATTGAAGGGAACATGCCCAAAACCTCATTTTCTTCTAAAGGAAATAGATCTGAATCTACGTTGGACCTGGTACACACTGATGTGTCTGGGCCCATGAACATACAAGCTAGAGGAGGTTATGAATACTTCATAAACTTTATAGATGATTGCTCTAGACATGGCTATTTGTATTTGATGCATAAAAAGAGTGAGTCTTTTGAAAAGTTCAAAGAATTCAAAGCTGAAGTTGAGAAGCAGCTAGGCAAGCCATTAAAACAACTTCAATCGGATCGAGGTGGTGAGTATTTATCTGGAGAGTTCCAGCAATATTTAATTGACAATGGAATTGTTTCTAACTTGTAAGCTCCTCGAACACCTCAACAGAATGGTGTAGCTGAGAGGAGAAATAGGACTCTATTGGAAATGGTAAGATTAATGATGCCCTATGCTAGCCTTCTAGAATTGTTCTGGGGATATGCCATACAAATAATAACCTATCTTCTTAACTTTGCTCCATCCAAATCGGTGCCTAAAACACCAAGAGAGTTGAGGATCAGATGGAAAGGTAGCTAGATTGGTAGCTAAAGGCTATACTCAAAAGGAGGGTATAGATTATGAGGAGATTTTTTCTCCAGTTTCCATGCTTAAGTCCATTAGAATTCTTTTGGTCATAGCATCCTATTTCGATTATAAAATATGGCAAATGGATGTCAATACCGCATTTCTATATGAGGATCTTAAGGAGACCATTTATATGGCCCAACCAGAAGGATTCATTGAGCCATTAATGAGCATAAGGTATGCAAATTGTAGAGGTCAATTTATGAACTTAAGCAAGCATCTAAGTCTTGGAACATTAGGTTTGATAAGTCTATTAAAACTTATGGGTTCATACAAAACCTAGATAAGCCTTATGTCTATAAAAGGATATAAGAAGGCAAGTTTACTTTCCTAATCCTGTATATCGATGACATTCTACTCATTGGAAATGATGTAGGAATGTTATCTACAGTTAAGGGATAGTTGAACGAATAGTTCTCTATAAAGGATTTAGGAGAGGCTAGCTATGTTTTAGGAATCAAACTTATAAGGGATTGTAAGAACAAATTGATAGCACAGTTTCAAATATCCTACATTGAGAACATGCTCAATAAGTTTGCCATGCAAGATTCCAAGAGGGGTTTCGCACCTACTAGACATGGAATCAAACTTTCAAAGGAGCAAGCCCCTAAGACGTAAGAGGAGGTCGAATGCATGTAGAAAATTCCATATGCTTCGACAGTTGGAAGTTTAATGTATACTATGTTTTGCACTAGACCGGATATCTGTTACGTAGTGGGACTGGTAAGTAGATTCCAGTCCAATCCAGGAATGAAGCATTGGACTGCAGTGAAGTGCATACTGAAGTATCTTCGTAGGACGAAGAACTTAATGCTTGTTTACTTTGGAAGTAACCTTATTCTGACAGGATATACAGATTCCGATTTCCAATCAGATGTTGACTTAAGGAAATCAACTTCTTGTTCTATATTTATTTTAGGAGATGGAGCTGTAGTCTGGAGGAGTATCAAGCAATCTTGTGTTGCTGATTCGACTATGGAGGCTGAGTATGTTGCTGCTTGTGAAACAGCAAAAGAAGCAGTCTAGCCCACAAGTTCCTAAATGGTTTGGAGGTGGTTCCTGAGGTAGAAAAGGACATTATACTTTATTGTGATAATAGTGGGGTAGTCGCTAATTCTAAAGACCCTCGGAATCATGAAGCTACCAAACACATTGAGAGAAAGTATCATCTCATAAGAGAGATAATACAACGTGGTGAGGTGAATGTGGTAAAGATTCCCACAAAGCAAAACCTTGCTGATCCATTTACGAAGAAGCAATCTCAAAAGAGTTTTGAGGGTCACATAGTAGGGATGAGAATGAGAGATATGTCAAACTTGCTTTAGGGCAAGTGGAAGATTGTTGTAGTTATGTAAATATAGTGCCTTAGAAAGCAAGTGTATTTACTTATAACTTAATTTTCTTCTAGTTACTTTTGTAATGAAAATATTTATCATTAATAAATAAAAAAGTTTGGTTTGTATGAGCATTTTATATCTAGTCATAAGGTACCGAGATTCTTTTGTAAGTAATATATATATACATAGAGATGTATGGGAAACATGTATATTATAAGAATCTAAAATAATGGATTCACAGTTGAATAATCAAGTTAGTCGCTTGATTATGGTTTACACTGTAGTGTTGTGATTTATCTCCGTATAAGTAAAAGAGTTTACTTTAAGGGAATGATGAATTTCATATCATAATAGTAGTTGACTATCGATAATGTTACTATTAAATTAATTTGGAATTAAGTATGTTTTAAAGAATAAAGTGGGCCGTTACTTTTATCTTAAAACATACAAATTAAACATTCATTTATTATGGACCACAATCTTGATGAGTGTTGAACTCATATGTGTTTCATTATAATTCTTGATATGATCAAAATAGATTTTTACAGAGTATCAATCCAGTGTCTACATGTTGGAATTATTAATTGAAACATGTATCAGGGAATGTTCACTCAAATAAAGGGTTTATAGTGATATCATCACTTCTAGATGTTTTTATGGAGATTAGTAATTAAACTAGTGCCAGTAGTTTGATGAACTAGCTACCCATCAAGTCTTAACACCAAGATGAGATCTTTTGTGTTAATCACCATATAGAGTAAAACGGGAGATTTAGAAGGAAAAACCAACATAAGGGCAAAGCTATAATTTTACCCTTTATTGTGCGAATGGCTATAATATGGTTCATATTAGAGTTTGCAATTGGAAATCTTATTTGAAACATGTGTTCTCATAATATTTACTAATTCAAGAGTTCAACTAATAGTCTTTAGTGGAATGACATTTAGTTAATAAGCTGGAATTAATTATATTGAGATTAAATTAATTCCAGGCTTATTGGAGCTTGAATTATATAAGTCCAATCAAATTCCCCATTTGGCTTCTAGGAAGGTTATCAAGCAAAGTAAGAAATACAAATAGCGGTTTTAAAGCCTATGATTGAATGTTGGCTTACTTTAATTAATTGTTAATTATAAGCCTATATGAACATTTAGAAATAGGCTAGGCTTTGGTTTAATTTGATTAATTAAATTAAAACAAAGTTATTAAAGATAAATGGGGGTAGAATTTTGGTTTTAATGGGCTAAATATGCAGCTACACATTTAGCATTGGTTTACTACATTTAAGATGGTTTTTAACATGGTTTGTCATCATTAAATGGAGTAATAAGCTTATCATTAAATAGTTTAATGGTGGTCTTTTAATGATAGTATGTAACTTATTAGCATTCATTGATTAAAGAAGAAAGAGGTGCATTTGATGGAGCATCTTCCTTCTTTCATCACAAAACCAAAATTGATATGTATTTTTAGGTTAATGGTCTTTTCATATAGCCATCTTAAAATAAATGAGAAGTGTCTCATTTATTGGCTTCTTTATGATTGATTAAGGAAGGAAGTGATGCATTGGATGCACTTCACTTCTTCCTTTGAGACTTAAGCGAAATTGAGAGAAAAAAGACAAGGTTGTTTAATTTTTATCTCTCTCTTTCCTATTTTGCATGTGTGAGCCGAAAATTGCATGAAAGGTGCCTCACCTTTGGCTTCTTTCTTTTAAGGAAAAATCTCTTCAAGTTTTATTCTCCTTTCCCACCAAAGGATTTTGTTAACCAAGTTATCCAAGAAGAAAAATTTGTAGATCGGATTGGTCGAGGATACAATATCGAGAAGAGGATATAATAACAAGAAGATGATACATCACCTAAGAGAGGATACATTGCCGAAGATAGGATAGCACAGCGAGGAGTCGGTAATAATTTTCAGGATAGCATAGCGAGGAGTCGGTAATAATTTTCATCTTGTGTTTATGCAAATGTTTTTCCTTATACTGTATTATGTATGGCTATGCATGTTGATTTGGTTATGTTGCTTCCGCTGCAATTTTGATTTCTAAAAAGTTTTGAAATCTTCCATTTTATCCAAATCATGCATGCTTTATTTTTTCAATCCAACAAGTTAGTTTTGAGGATATCACCATTACATTATTTGATTCATAATGTAATATCCCGGTACCAGTGGGAAGGGTAAAATAGGAAATATGGGTGTTTCATGAGAGATGGGAAATGCATT
>JAOTAX010000197.1:15920868-15935329 GCA_025629825.1 Erythroxylum guanchezii
CACATTTTAATCATATTTAACAATTCAATTATACCCGGAAAAGTCAAAGAATGCATGTACAATCATATAAATGTGCATGTCACAATTAATTATGCATGATGTGCATTTTCCTAATTTCTCATAAATTTCTCAAAATTCACAATTTAGCCTTAACATGGGTAACGGGATATTACAGATTGAACCCTTTAGTGTGATTCAGCTTTGACTGAATCCCATCGTCTGCTTCTTTGACTGAACCCTTTAGTCTGATTCAGCTTTGACTGAATCCCTTCGTCTACTTCTTTGACTGAACCCTTTAGTATGATTCAGCTTTGACTAAATCCCTTCGTCTGATTCTTTGACTTAAGAACTTCATCTAATCCATTTACACTTTTGGAAATTCAATAATTTTGACCCTCTAGATGGTAAAATCTCTCTTCAAGATCTTCATAAAAGTTATATATCTCGAAGTCCTCTTTGTAACCGTCATAAGATGATCTTAATCCGATGTCTCTAGAGAAAGTTATACTAATTGTCCCAAAATAGGTACAACAAGATTGAGAATAAAATCATGTTTGATTCTTTTGGCCATAATTTCTTCGTCCGACCTCCAAATGACTTGATTTTAAAACCAATAGATTCCTAACACATTTTTCTATCTCCCCATAAAAAATGGTAGCCTTTAAAGTTGATTCGAAAAAATATTGATGGAAAGGAAGTAAGGATATCAGTTGGAAGAGTATCAATTGGATATTTTACTGAGCATACTTTGGTATTTTGATGATATCTTGATCTGTTGAGCTCCGAATGAGTTGATTCTTAGTCCTAAATGAAATAGAGACATGGTAATCTAAAACAAAAGCCAAGTGGTGATTAGGTGTCTGTTTGGAGTGGACGCTCCTTATGGTTTGAGATGTTATGAGAATGAGGATGAACTGATGATGGCTAATGAGGGTTCATTAAAATGACACAATGCCTTAGGGTAACATGTTCACGTTTATGACTCCAGATATTGGGCTCCAAAATCGGGGTCCATCACTTAGGTTAGCTTAGAGAAGTCTTAAAAGAGGCCAAATATTGTAATTCAAAAAATAAACCAATATCAAAAGAAAAACACTAGTACAAAATAGTTATGAATAGAGTAAGATGTACTATTAGGCCACCATATAGATATGGTTCGGAAGACTCAGTTCCCTTTAAACTTATCATAATCAATAAAGTTCTAACTAGCTTTCAAAAGGCTATAAACATTCAAAAGAAGGATAGATAGAAGGGAACTATAATGATAAGGTAGATTTTTTGGATAGGAACTAGGCATAAGAGATGATATAGTTTCTGAAAAGGAATAGGCCTACAAGGTATAAGTAGGAATACAAGAGGAAGCCACCAGTAGTAGAAAAAGAAAGAAAAAAATTCAGGACTTAACTAGTGGCTAAAGAGTATGCACAAAGGAAGGGGATTGATTATGATGAGATCTTTTTTGGAAAATTAGAGTTGTAGGTGTGTTTCTGAAACGTTACTGTTAATGACATTAGTGAGTAAAATTTTCTAAGATTTAGTGTAACCAATATGGAAGTTAAATTAACCTGAAATGAAGTAACCTTAAAGGACATAAAATCTGAAAATTTTTCAGGTGTTAGTGATGTCTTTAAGCTTGTAAAATTTGTGAAGTATTAAAGGTAGTAAAGTTACAAACAGTAATGATGTTGATTACAAATTCTGGAATTTTAATTTCAGCCTTGTGTACATGTCAAGCCAGCTGAGAAAAATCACTCTAAATTGGTATATTTGGACTTAATTAAGGCTAGGAATGAGCCTAGATTGTTGCTTGATTAATTGGTTAAGAGTTTGATAAGTTTATGTAGCTAATTGATGTCATAACCTAAAGAATGGATTGTTTTGATGTGGTTATATTCAAAGCTAGAAATTAGGATTTGTTAAAGCAATAAATGAGTTCTTTTAATGCAAACATGATCTTAAGGATATGAGTAATTTGTATAAGGTATGGATGAATGAGCATTGAAGAACATAGGGTAATTATGAATGAGAATTGGGTAAATGTATGAATACATATTACTGGAAAAAAAAGTTTGGTGAATGTATAAATCTAGCTTGCTGAAATTCCAGATTTAAAGTAACAATTGTGTGTGTATTATAGGAGGCTTTTTGATCATGAAAAGGTACACAGATAAGTGTAATGTATGGTTGATGAATTTGGAGTAAATCAAGCTTACTTAAATGTATAAACCTGACTATAAAATGGTAGTATACAAGCTATAATGTTTGAATGGTCTTAGGTTGTATAAGCATAAATTAAATAGTCAAGATCTATGCATAAGAATACATACCCAGAAAGTCAATTGAGCATGCATTGAAACATAACACATATACATGTGCATGATTGTATATTCATAAGGTTAAACTCTCAACTATTGTGTAAAGTATAAGTGGATTCTGAATTATAATGACATATGTGCCTTTATATGTTTGTGAAAGAAATGAATGTTTTAAATGCTTATAATATATTTGACGATTCGGATTGAGTTAATTTGATTGTCCTAATGTATCATTTCCATAGAGTATGTTCTCGAATATCTTATGGTATGTTTGGGCTTATGCTCTAGGCAGTGGTATGTTATAAGAGTCATCTTTTATATTCATGATTGTCCTCGATTTTGTTTGTCACTTTTTTAATATTTTCATATCTTCTTGCTATATGTTCAATTTCTTTGTTTGTGACATTTATGGACAAGATTCATAAAAATAGAATGTTTTTTATTTTCTTGTTTCTCGTGTCTTAATTTTTTAAGTTAATTAAAAAAAGGAAAAGAGAATATATACATATATACATATCATATTTGGCTAGGGTTTGCAAATAGAATCTTACTTTAGTTAGGGAAAGCCTTATTGGTTGTCAATATATAATTCATATTTTTACTATTTAATAGAGGTACAAATGGTTTGTTACCTATAATCACTAAAAATTCTTTCTAAAGACAATTGCATTATTGTTCATAAGTAAAAATTTCTATTTATAGTCCAATAAGAATAATGTATTCTTACATTTTATTTTTGTGTTATCTTGCTTTTTTCAATTGTTTTGGTTCACCTTCTCAAAATTTTCTTCTTCTCTGTTTATTTTTATTAGGCTTTAAAAGGCTCGATTCCTAATTTGAGTTTTCTTGTTTCTTTAGCCTTTAGTTATGCTTCTTTATTTTGTTTTCTATCAATTTTGCTTCTTTGGAAGTTATTTGATAAAGGGAAAAAAATTCAAACCAGTTTTCTTGACATAGATTTTCTAATCTACAAAGAGCCTTTAGTCAATAGTTTAGGTTATGAATATAATGAATTTCAAGAGAAACAAGTGAGGAAGAAGTTTTGCTACTGATGTTTTCTTATTGGTTCATGATAACTTAAAACTAAAACAAGAACTCATCCAAAGACAAGGAAGTAAGTGAGGAGCAATGAGTAAGGATAAACTAGGAGCTCATCATGAATACAATATAAGGTTAATATGAGCATCTCATTCAATAATTTAGTGAGATGAGGGATAAGTTGGAGAAATATAAAGTTGTCATAGCTAGCTAAAAACATAATCCACAAGTATCTACTAAAATAAATGACTTTGAGGTTTATGATGATGTTGAAAGTGTTTCCAACTACTTGAAGAAGGATAAAGAGTTTATGTCTAAGAGTGAAAAGGAAGCGAATGAGGATATTTCTATTTTGGAGGATGCTAGTGATTATAAGTAGATTGAGAGAACCAAAGGGGTTACTTAGAGTGTACGGAGTACGTATATAGGAGAGGACAATATGACTAAATAGTGGGATATTCTCTTCTATACACGATGTTCTATTAAGGACTGAATTTGTAGTATGATTATAGATGGAGGGAATTTTATAAAGGAGTGTGAGTGTGGAGTTAGTGTGGAACTTAGGGTTGCCAAATATGAAACACCCTAATCCATACAATCTATAATGTTTTGAATGAGAGTGAGAAGTTTAAAGTAACAAAGTAAGTCCTAGTTTCTTTCTCAATTTAAAGGTATAGGGACGAGATACAATATGATGTGGTGCTTATACAAGCTAGTCACACTTATTTAGTATGCCCTTCATAAGTTGATAAGACAACCATATATGACAGGTACAAGAATCATTATTCCTTGACCATGAATGACAAACTAATTTCCATTTATCCACTATACTAAAGCAAGCTTATGAGGAAGAGGATGAGGATGAGGATCTATTCGAAGTATATAAGATTCTGTAAAAGGGAGCAGAAAGAGTGGCTTAGACAGGTTATAAATAGTTTGACTTAAGCTCTAAAAGTCACTGACGATTGGAGAACATTGGAGGATATTAGAGAATTAAGCGATATAACACCTATATAGTATAATATTAGACTTGTTTTCTAAAATATGTTGCCATGTTAATGTTGTATTATTCATGTTTATGTTTGGAAGAAGTTTCAAACTAAATTGGTGTGGGATATAAAGTGAGATTGACGTTAGGCACTTTTCTATTTTGCAGTCGTAGAGTTTTAGAACAGAGCTGGCACTTGTTACAAAGTTTGATAGGCATTGGATTTGTATAATTAGGTACTTTAGTTTATTTGAAATTCCATATTCATGCTAGATAAGGATTGAATTTTGCAAAGTTATTTAGTTATTTCTTAATTAGAATATATCAAGAATGTATTTTCCTTATAGTATTCTATTTTTTAGTTTACGCCTATAAAAAGGTTGTCTTACTAATGTAATTGGGAAACGTATCATTATTATTGATCAACCTAAACCTTGGAAAGAATTTCTTTAATCATTTACAGTATTTATTGTTTTAGGTTCTCCTAAACCTTGCAATTTTGTCTAACTTGCTAATGGTGATCAAAACTGTAGAATCTTATCACTCCTATTTCTTTTTTATGTGAGCATGGCTATTCATATCAATTCTTATATTTTTCATGTTTGTGTTCTTGAATTAAATTTGTAGAACAATCCTTAGTCTAATTCATATTAATATTGAATCTCACTAGTCATATTGGTGAGCATCATATCATCAAGTGTATTATACAAGGACCTAAATGTGAAGTTTCACAAGATTAGAGAGTTGATTATATATAGATACTTCAAATAATGCAGATGACATATTGACAAAGTTAGTTACCATAGAGAATTTTAGGCATTATTTAGACTTTGCTAATGTCTCAAGGTGTTAGACATGGATAAAACCCTACATATAAAGAGTATATTTGCCAAGGTAAACATTATAATACATAGTTCATACACATGAATAAGCAATATTGATGTTTTAGGATGGAAATATGTATTTCTTAGAAGCCTTTTAGGTGGACACGATATATGGTCTAAGGAATGTCCTTTTAGAAATTATAGGTGAAGGGACAAACTGAAGACATGGGAATATTGGTGTCTTTGAAGGAAGACATGGCTTAAGAAATGGAAGTATTAAAAACTATATTATGCATATAGAAGTTAGTACCATTCATAGTTATTGTGTTTTAGAATCTAGAGAAGTAAATGAATTCATGGTATAAGGATATGGACATGCTTGGGGCTTATGATGTTCTAAAGAAAAATAGTGAGACTCATGACCTAGGATATGGTCGTGTCTTAGGTTGTATTCACTACAATTAACATTATCTAGAAACATATTTTTGGGGATTTTAAACTTTAGAAGGATTCTAGGACCTATTAAAGTCATAGTTAAATTAGGATGAACTTGACAAAGGGACTATTTAAGTAAAATTGTACTAGCTAGAGTTATATATAAATAGGGTTAATTACCAAAAAAAGCCCAAACTTTCTTCAATTTTTCAATTATAGCCCGAACTTTAAAAAGTAACAATAAAATATCCAAATTTTCAATTTTTTTCAATTCTAACCTGAACTTCAAAAAGTAGCAATAAAATGCTCAAACTTTTAATTTTTTTCAATTATATCCTGACGTTAGTGTTTCCGTTAAGTTTGCTCATGTGATTTGCTAGTGTTTCAGAAACCTTAACTAATAATATACGTCAGCCAAAATTAACACAACAAATGAAGATTAATGAAACGACTTCGTTTAATCACGTAATTAAAATGATATCGTTGTTTTAAAATGACCTAAATCAAATTACGCAGCCTTGATGACCTTATACTTTGATTTTAGTTTTCCCTTCATTTTTAGTTTATTCTCTCGATACCATTACCCTTTGATTTTCATATTACGCAGCCCCGATGCCCTCATACTAAGAGCATCAGGAGAACAAATTAAAAATGAAGAGCTTACTGGTGCAGCACGTTGTAATGCGAGAGTACTTTAGGGCGTCAGTAGAATAAACAGAAAATAAAGGGCTGAGAGAATCAAAAGAACAACAGAAAACGTTTGGGTTAGAATTGAAGAAAATTGAAGCTTGAGCATTTCATTGTCACTTTCTGAAGTTTGGGCTAAAATTGAAAAAATTTGAAAGTTTGGGTATTTTATTGCTACTTTTTAAAGTTCGGGCTATAATTTAAAATTGATGAAAGTTGGGGATTTTTTTGGTAATTAACCATATAAATATACCATTATAAACCTAGTGTAATGTAACCATCATCATAATTATTCAATAGTAAATCAATCACTCTTGGTTTTTAAGGACTTAGGTGTAAACTTTGTTTAAAACTTCTTATATTCTTATTTTATTAGTTTATGTCTTATAGTCAATTAGTTTCTTGTAAATTTTGTGACATAATTAATTAAAGACATTCTTTATCCTATCCATTTTTGTTTAATTAAATAACATATAAGAGGAAGATTAAAAGTTAAATGTATTATGTAAATCAAACTTTGGTGAGATCATACTTATGAGATTCATGTTAAATTCATGTATTATTTTTAAATTTTTTAGTCGTTGCTCTATTAAGACTAGACATTAATAGAGTGAAAAGATTGTTACACTTTATGCTTCTTTCTTACTAAGGAAATAATCGATCTCATAGACTATAGTATAAAGATAAATAAATGTGTGGGTGCTTAGTAAAGAATAAGTTCACTTAATTAATCAAATATGAGAATTTTATTTGAAACATTACCTATATGTCTATAGAAATTCTCATTTTGATGATTATATAAGTGATCCTCTGAATTCAAACTCGGAAGTATCTCATTTAGGAATTGTTCAATTTTGATACTACTTTGGTCCTATCATCATCAGGGGATGCTCAACTAGTAATCATTAAATATAACATAAATTATCTGGAGGTAGTTGAGTGAGCAATATATGATTAATCTCTTTAAAATAATTAGAGAGAATGTTCTATTGTTCCAGATTATTATTAATTTGATGGCCTAGGTAGAATAAATGGTTTTCAAATATTATTAAAATAATCAATTACTAATACCAAAGAATTAATATGAAAGGATTAATGTAGAATAGATGTTAATTTTATACTTTGTCACTAATTAAAACATTGTATAATGAAAGGACTAACATTATACAAAATGTTCATGCATGAAAAGATTAAGTAAAACTATTTTGACATTTCTAATATTTGAGTGGTCGTGATATATTTCTACATGTCATTCTTAAATCTATATATATTTATATTATGTAATTAGATTATTTAAAATAGATTAAAGAAGTTTGATATTATATCTAATTCAAAGTATGATTTAGGATTTTGATTTATATCTATTGTCAATATATTTACGAACCTAAAGAGTATCATATGAAGAATGATTAGAAAGAGAGAAAAAGTAATTTAATAAAGTTAGAGTTCATTGTAAATTTTGAGAAACTTTAAGGAAAAATGAAGGATATTTGACAAATAAGGACTAGTGATAAATATTTGATCTTATTTAGGTCCAATGGGCATTTAACTAGATTTAATTATAATTCTAATTAAAGTTTTATATTTTAATTAAATTACTAAAAATTTCAAACCCTATTATAAATAGGTGTTGGTTCTAAAAGTGTTATCATTCCTTTCTTGCCCCTCTTTACATTAGTTATAAAGTTCTTTCAACTTATTCATGTGTATATCATTAGAGGTTGAGCACTTGTATATTTGCGATGAATGTAATTAAACTATTTCAGAAATTGATTTGAAGGAAACAATAAGAAAAAGAATTAAGTTTCATAATAAGGTGCAAATTCATAAGAATATAGAGAACAACTCACAAGAATTGTCAAACTTCTATGAGAGTAATGGAATCAAAAGACAACTTAAAGAGCCTATGCCCCTCTATAAAACAAAGTTTGCAAGCAGAAGAATTGCATAATTTGAACATGGTGTAAAGTATTTTGACAAGGGGTGGAGTTCCAATAGGATTTTGGCCTAAAGCTTGTAACTGGAACATTCACACAATTAAACAGATGTTTGACATTTGTTTCTCAAAATACAAATCTAGATGAAGCATGGAATAGACAAAGATTGGCTATAAATCTCCTTAATAAAAATTTGTGTGTATTACATATATCCATATCCTAGACAATGATCGAAGAAAGCTAGATGATAAGGGATAAAATGTGTTCTTCTAAGTGTCAATAACTAGTCAAAAGCTTATAAGTTATGTAACTTGAACACCAAAAAAACTATTATTAGTCATGATATGGTCTTTGATGAAGATGCAACTTGGTTATGGAATGGTGTTGAAGAGCACATTGTAACAAACTTTACTGATTTTGAGGAAGGAGAACAACCTTTACTGAATGAGCAGCAACTAGAACGTCCTGAAGATGTTTTTGTACACGTTTAAAGTTCACTTGTAAGGCTGCAACAAACTCGAAAAGACTTTTATGGATGATTGATTGGGAAGCTTTTGGAATGAATAAATTGGAGGACTCTCTTACTCAATTTTCTTTTGGGTAGATTGTGATTCTATATGTTTTGTAGAATAGTAAAGGAATCAAAATGGTGCAAGTTTTTGAATGAAAAAATTACAACAATTGAACGTGATAACACTTACGAGTTGACTGATCTTTTGAAAAGGCACAAGAAAATTAGTTTGAAGTGGGTATTAGACAAAATTAAAGGAGAATGGTGAGATTGAAAAACACAAGGCTCAATTTGTAGCTAAAGATTATTTTTAAAAAAAAGAGTTTGGTGTAGATTACAAGAAAGCCTTTGCTCCTATGGCTTGGTATGATATTATTAAATCAGTGATTGATTTTGCTACTCAATATTCATGACCTATTTAGCTAGATGTGAGACTAGCCTTCTTTCATAGATATTTGGAAAAGTAAGTATTTATTGATCAACCTTTCGGCTATATTAAATTTAGGGATGAATATAACTTGCACAAATTAAAGAAGACAATATGAAACAAGACAAGCTCCAAAAGCTTGATATTAGCCATATAAATGCTTGTTTTCCTACAGACGATTTCAAAAAAAGTCATTATGAGCACCTTCTTTATTAAATTTGGTAATGGATAAATGATTCTCATCGTTGTATGTATGTTGTTGATTTAATTTTTAATGCAAACGGTAGCGTTGTGTTTGAGAAGATTAAGAAGTCTATAATGGTTGTGTTTGACATGACTAATCTTAAATTGATGCTCTATATTTTGGTATTTTAGTGAAGCAATTAGATATATGCTAGATTCTTGTTACGTAGAGAAAATATGTGAAGGAGTTTTTCGGTAGGTTTTAAATAAAAAATTACAGTATGTCACAATACCAGATGAAAATATTTTTATTTTTTAAAGAGAACTGAAGGAGAAAATAATGATTGCATACTTATCAGTCGGTTCATAAAGATTCCAAAAGAGAAGTGTCTTTTGGTTTAAAAAATAATATTAAATACTTATAAGGTAAAATAGATTATCGACTATTTTATAAGAAAGATGAAAATTCAAATTTGTGTTATTTTATATATTGTGGATTATATTGATATAAAAAGCACATCTGTATGTCTATATATTGGGATCATATGCAGTTTTATAATCACAAAAGAAGCAGTTAGTTACAACTTTCTCTATCTACCATAAAAGCTTAATCTGTAGCATTAATAAGTTGTGTTTGCTAATCAGTCCAGTTGCTAAGAATTTTATGAATTAATAACAATTTTGTAATTTGTTTTCTTTAAGCATGAAGGAGTTAGTTTGATTTTATTGTGATAACACTTCAACCATAAAGTTATCTAAAAATCTTATTATGCATGGAATAAGCAAAGATATATATATATATCTAATTTTATTTCTTAAGAGATCTAATTGGCAATAAGTCAAAACTCCCATTACCAATTTGAACCTCCCAGGACGTGGATTTAGGCAGTCAACAAAGAGGGCAGACCATTCGACTAACCCAAAATTTGTGTTAACTAGGCCTAGCATGATGAATTTAACAGGCTAAACTAGACTTTGGTCCCTCTGTTATTTTATTCCTACTCTCAGTAATCAAAGTTATTGATCTTGTTGATTACAGAAGTAAGGATCATGTTATTGATATATTTATAAAAAGTTTGAAATTAGATTTTCAATAGCTTAAAAAGTTTTTGAGAATTTAGTCTTAGCATGGTTTTTAGATTTCATCAATATCGATTTAAAAGAGGGATTGTTGCATAAAAGTTTAGTTGCTCTCGATTTTATTTTGTAGGAGTTATGCAAGTATTTAGAAGTTCGATTTATATTAAATTGTGTTACCAAGGCTTTAAGAGTCAATTTCAAGTATCTCATTTTTTATGTTATTGTAATAGCCTGTTTAAAATCACATTTATAATAAATAAATATATAGAATTTTCTTTACTTTTCTTTTATTTTTATAAGTGTAAATATTGACTCACTTTAATTGTTATCACAAATTTCAATTATAAAATCAATAACTTTAACTTTTAATAAAATTTAAACTTTTGAAATGGCTAAAATGAATGATGATTTAAAGTTTTATGCATAAAAGTACTTAGATTTTTTGTTACTTCTAGGGGATGATCGAGGAGTTGACGATCAAAAGGTTGGCCACTTAACTGCTGATGCATCTCCAACAACACCCACAGTGAACACTCCTACTATTAATATTACAATTGCCAGCTTTGCCAATTAGTTATCATTTTTTCCTTCTAAATTAAATACCCTTAAGAGTTTACAACTTTAGGCCTAAAACCCTCTTATAATAAAGAATTAAAAAAACCAATCATAATTTAACTCATTCTAAACTTACCTACAAGGTCTATTACGGTTTTTATAATCCTTTGAGTGCTTATAGGAGACACTGGCGATAAAACTGGTAGGTATTACTATAGGTATGTGGGTTAGTGGCTATAAACTGTTGGCTAAGAAACTTACTTATGATGATGCTATGGATATGGTGTTGGTTTATGGATTTTAAATGATTATTGTGACACGTTTGAAATAGTAAGAGTTAATGTATGTTTATGTTGTAAATGCTTTATTTGATGCTAGAGGAAGAAATGGAAATCTATCATTTGGCACTACTATAATGACTATATTTAGTAATGATAATAGATTGGATCGGGTAATGCCACACCACTATAATAACTATCTTTATTAATGATAATAGATTGGGTCAGGTAATGTCACACCTGACCTCTTAAGCCTCAAAGCCATAATATTTTTGAACTAGAATCTAAGACCAGTCGAACTTATTTTGACTCGTTGGCTTCTGATTAAGTCGAACTGGGTCCCTAAGGCTAAACTTAAGCTTGGTCAAATTTATGTTGACATATTGACTTTAACTCAGACTAACTTGAAAAAATAGTTAATCATGAACTCGAGGATTATTGCGTCTAAATATCTAAACTCAAATTTGATTAAACTAGACTTTGTTCGTTAACTTCAAGTTAAACTCGTACTTTTTTACTATATTTAACTTTGAACATAACCATGAACAACATGTCTTATTACTAAGAATACCTTTCCACTAGGGTTATATTTCGTTGCACCTATTTAAAAATCAAATTCATATGAAGTTTGAGATTTAAATAAATCAAATAATATGTAATTTTTAATTACAGTAATTTAGAGTAGCATTAATCATACCATTATAAATAAAATTTTAAAGTAAAACTATATTTTAATAGTGAGTCTTCTGCCTAACTAATTTTTTTATTATAATTAATTAAGTTTCATATTTTAGTGTAAATTTTTTATTTTATAAATTGAAAGAAAGTTTTTCATTATGTTTTTATAAACAAATTTTATTTAAATTTTCATAAGATAAATATGTTTGTATTAACTCATTTGTTAGTCATTTATTTTAGTTGTCTTTGTTAAAAAAAATTATTTGTTCTAACATGTATAAATTTTTACACCCAAATTTCCATTTTAGATTAATAAAAGAACTAAATTCGTATGACTAATTAGACATTTTATCTAAGGCAATTATGTTGATTTTACGTAACCATATTAAAGTTATTTCAGCTTACTTTTAAACTAATTATAAATGGATTTTAACTTCTTTGACAATTTTATATAATTTTTATATTTAATAAATATCTCAATCTTCATTAATAAAATAACTTAATAACTAAGAAAATTTATTATTGGTCTCTAGAAAACATACAAAATAAAAAGGGCTAAATTAGGCGTATATTATTTTTATGTTAGTTATGTCAAATTCACATAAAAAAATTTGTAAGAGATATAACAGGGATAATAATGAAAAATCTTAAACTTTAATAAATTTTATAATTCTAGACCAAACTTAAAAAAATAGAAATAAAATGTTCAAACTTTCAATTTTTTGTAAAAATAATATGACACAAGTCTTTCTGTTATCATTGCTAAAATGACATACCATGTCACCTATCATCTTTGTCACATGGATAATACGTCGATTTTATTTTCTACGTCAACAAAAAATAAATTTTAAATAAAAAAATATTTTCTCTTCTTCCTCTTCTCAACACTTTTGCTGTCACTAAGAAGTTGGTAAGAGAATTGCAGAAAATGGCTCAAGAGATTCAAGTTTCTCCCTCCCATATGGATTGTGCAAGAAGCGGACACTCTATTGCCAAAAATTATGATCTTTAGGCAATTATGAAAAAGTGTTAAACATAGCTACAAACCACAAAAAACTCAAATAAGCAATGTAATAATGTCGAGGAGTCACCTTTAGATCAGGGATCAAGTATGCAAAAGAGGGTGTCGATGGATCAGATTGGATAGTGGTGAAAGAGGGCCGTTGGGTCGAAAAGAGAGATAGATCAGTTCGGGTACTAATGTTGGCAGTGGTGGAAGTGGAGGTGGAGGCGGAAGTAGTGAAGGGGGATGATGAGAGAAAAAGAATAAAGAAAAGTGAGAGAATGGAGGTGGTTGTTATGATGGGGTGGGGGGGTTGGATGTGGATTTGCATTTTGGGGTATGGGCTAGCTGCTTTGCTACACTTTCCATATGGGAAGGACAAACTTGAAGCTCTTGAGCTAATTTCTACAAGAAAAATTTACCATCATCTTAGTAGAAGTGTCGACAAGAAGAAGAAGAGAAAATGAATTATATCATAATTTATTTTATTTAAAATTTAAATTTTGTTGATGTAAAAAATTAAATTCATGTGTAAATATTGTAAAATTCATAAAATTTAGGATTTTTATGTACTTAACCCAATATAATAATAGTAAAAGCGAGTAGAGAAAGAGAGACAAATTAATGTATAGTAGCTCGGGCAAATAATTCTTAACTTATGCCCACTCTTTAAGCTCTACTTAAGAATTCATCATCTTGTTATTTAAATCGATAAAAAGGAACCTGTCGTACATCTTTTTTGTCATAAGAAAAAAAAAAAAGAAATCCTTATAAGTATCTTTCAAATCCTTGTAAGTATCTTTCTTTGTCATGGTTGAAAAGTAACTCTTTAAAAATCTTGTTAAAATGTGTATCCTAAACAATTTTTTTCAATTACTATACTAGTAGTTATATACAACTCAAAAACTTTCTTTCTTTCTTCAATGAAAGAATCAATAAGGTTTATGAAATACACTTGTACTCACACACGTTCTCTAATCTATTAAGGGTCTTAAAAATTTTCTAATATGTTAAATGTTACCCGTACATTTTATACATGGTCTATTTATATTCAAAACAACCCAAAATAATAGTTAGAAGTAAACTTATTGTAACTACTACACTAGTCAATTAGTCTAGCAACTAGTGTGGTCTTAGTAATTCTTTGTATAAAATTTAACTTTTGTCAAAGACATTGATCTACTATTCTATATAGATTATTCCCAAATATCTTGAAACAAGGTTTTCAAAAAAAAATTAAAAATTTAAATACACTTCTTTAACAAAAAATGGATCCAACGAGAGAAAGCAAATAAAAGGCGTGCTAGAAACCAAAACATAATGCACATATAGGACAAACACAATGCACGTATAGGACAAAAGGACATTGTATAAAACCCCAGTACACAACAGCCACCGACGTCATTGAGACAATAAGCATTGGTATAACAATTGTTGGAGTTATATAAATATAATGCCCTGGAAAGCAAGTGTATTTACATGTAACTTTATCTTCTTCAGTTACAGTTTTGTAATGAAAATA
>JAOTAX010000197.1:15935429-15965839 GCA_025629825.1 Erythroxylum guanchezii
TTGTATTGAATTGTATTGTCTGCATTTTTTGTATAATTTGTATTTCAAATTAACTCGAGTATTTTGTATTTGTGAAAAGGCCTGAATGGCTTCAAAAGAAATTTGTGTTTATTGAAATTGTTCATGAATGAATGTGGGCCCAATGTGAGTTTCGACTTCCGCATATTATGTTGTGATTTTTTAAAAAAAAGAGGTACTGATTTTCGAGTGATTGAGTGCTTTAGCACACCACCCTCGCGAGACACGGACTCGGATATCACCATCGATGTCGGGTTCGGACCATTGTGAGAGTGGGGTGCTACAAGGAATAAGTGGTGCTGATGAAAACTTGTCCATTTTTACTTATTTTGGACGAACATATGGACGTGCGATAAGAAGAATGTTAACAGAGAAAGAAATTGAGGCTGCACATGGTTACATTTTATTGAACTGTGAAGAGGCTCTTCCTTTCGTTCAGTAAGTTAAACATGATTATTTCTTTATGATACATTTTGTGTTGCTCATAACAGAAAATTTTCGTTATGTATTTAGATTATACGAGACATTGTTACGTGAGATAGTCTCGGGCATCAAACAGGATGATATTAATAAAGAAGTTGGAAAACACTTTCCTCGATGGTTCGAGAGATTTGTAAGTTGTCACTTACAACTATTCTTAATTATAGTTCAAAACCATATTTACGTGTTCTCATGTCATTATACTCTTTGCTATGATACATTAATTTATGTAGGCTTTCGAAAATTCAATAAAGAATAAGTGCATTTGTGATCTTGCGAAGGGTCCTCTGCGAACTATTAAATCCTATCTGGTGTATTTCGTGAATGGATACAAATATCATATAGAATCTCATGGACATAGCATGTCAACAATAAACAGTGGTGTGTCAACACAGGGAGAATTGATGGATTACTATGATAAAATTATTGAAATACTAGAAGTTGAGTACCCTGCTTTGCCAGTCAAGTGATGTGTGATATTTAAATGTGACTGGTATGACCCGACACCAAATGTTGGAACAAAAGCGCATAGCCGATATAATCTAGTTGAAATCAGCTACCAAAGAAGATTGAGACAATTTGAACCTTTCATCTTGTCTATGCAAGCGAAACAAGTTTGCTATATTCCTTTTCCAAGCTTACAACGAGATAAGACAGATTGGGTGGCGGTCTGCAAAGTAAAACCTAGAGGTGTTTTTGAATCACATGGAAAAGGAGAGCAAAGTCCTGAAAGTGAGGCGTTTCAGGAAGATGTCACTTTAATCAATGCATCTGTCACTTATGATGATAATGAACCTTTGAACAATCCATCTAACGAATATGTCGATATTTCTTCTGGTGAGGATGACGAGGGTTAGAGATCTGACGAGGAGCCAGAGTTTGAATCTTATTCTTCCGATGAAGAAGATGATTCTAATTTACAATTAAGTTTTAATAGCGATTAATTTATGTTTGTAATTGAATATTGTTATCAAAATATTACCATTATTGGCATTTCAATATATTCAGTGTGAAGTCTTTCATTGAAATTCTTATTCAAGGAATGTCGACAGAGGGACTGGTTCCGGATGGTAGTAATTCTTTCCATTGGGAGGAATGTGAAAATTTTGTCCCAACCCAAGGAATCAAAATTGTAGGGAATATTGTAGCATCATACATTAAGAAACGTTTGCCTTCCATGGCCGATCTATTACTTGAAGGTGTTTACTATGATCTGCACATCGTCTCTTTCCCTATTATGTACATCTCATTTCCTTTGTTGAAGTTATTATACATATTCTCATTTGATTGTCTATCCTACATGTTTAAGCTTCCTTTAAACTCGAAGAGGACATGTATGCCGATAAAGGAATAGGAACATCGGTTCTTGTCGAAAATTCTGCAAGTCCTCAAACCTCATCTGGACAATCACGTATGCATTTATATCCAGTTTCTGTTCGTTGAACGGTTTTATAAGATCATAGTTTAAAAACTTCTTAACTGATTATGTTTTAGGTAAATATGTTCCCGTACCAGGTTCATCTGGAGAATTAGTCTTCCATAATCATAGCGGCAACACATTCACTGTTTCTTCTACAAGTATGGCCATAGCATCAAAACTATTGGAAGAAGGTGTTGAAAAGCCTACGCCTGGTGGAAGAAGTATCACTATTCCCATTGGTGCGTTTGAACACGCCAAGACCCTTCTCGGGAATCTAGACATTGGGGACTCATTTACCTTTACCGACTCCCATGTCACATGGAATCAAACAAATTAATTATATCATTGTGATTTATCGATGCAATACATTATTACACTAAGCTTTGAAGTTGATTTATTGTTATATCTGTAAGACTTTGTTAAACAATGCATCATTTTATCATTGTTCAAGTTGATTTATTGTTGTTAACTATTTATTAACCTTCAAATCCATTGCTTTATGTGCTTCTCCATATATTGTGTACAATATTGATATCAAAGTATTATATTTGTAGAGAATACGTAAAAATTGAATTTCAGGAAAACAAATGGGACCAAAGCTACAGCGTGAGATTATGCGGCCGAGGTTTAGAGCCATGTTTGGAGCAACTTACTATGAAGGTGGTTCCTCACAGTCCGCTACTCGCACTAACTCACCTCCTCTACCTCCAGAACTGACAGTTGCAGATGAGGCATCACCTACTGCTCCTCATGCTACTCCATCCTCATCCCCAACTCATATATCAACCAATACCAGTGTATCGGATAGAGGAGATGTCGACCAGCCTGCAGCTAAGGGACCTGATGGAAGAAAGTTAATAACAATTGTCAATGAACAGTAAGTGAAATCAAATTATTCACTGTTTCCTTTCAATTGTCTTAGGTTTATCAGTTACTTCACAATATAAAATAATTTGTTATATTAGGTTGGTTTCATCTGGACCGAGTTCCAAAAATATGACTTCCACATTTAAGCAAAGGATTGAACCTGAGGATTATGCGTGGAAGAACATATCGGCCGCCACAAAGCAATTTTACTTTCAGGAGTTTGAGATACAAAAAATATTTATTTTCTTTTTATATTGACTTTTATACACAAATTACATAGATATTATTACATTATATAATTTGTTGCCTTCTTATTTCAGAAAGCATTTTACTAAGATTCTTGTTTTGACGCCAGCATGTATAAAGTATGGGAAAAGAAAGCTCGTATACGTTATCGCGACTTTATTAATGCGATATACAAGGCTGGTACACGACCGCGTTATATTTCATAGAAAATTTGGAGTCGTTGGACCGAGTATTGGACATCACCTGCAGCAATGCCCATATCAGAGCGTAACTCGGCCAATAGACATGGAGACCCAGAGGGGCAGAGTCTTCCTGTACATACGGAAGGATCAATAAGTCATTACAAGCACGCACATAAATTTGTAAGTATCTAAACTTGACACTTATTTTGTATATATTTTGCTATGTTGTTTTGTACAGAATGATTATGTTATTAATGTTTGGTGCCATATATGGCTATGTTAAGTTATTTGATTTGTTCAACGGGGGGCAAATATTATAAAAATAGAGGAAATTCTGCCGAAATTTTTTTAAATTGTAGTTCACATTTGACAATTTGGGTTATACATGTAGGAAACGTCATTAGGGATCAAGCCTACACCTATCCAGTTGTTTTTACACACCCACAAGAAAAAAACATGATGGTGTGACATTCATCAATACCTGATGTAGAGAGCTGAATGTATGTGAAATTAATACATTTTTATAATTTCTTAACAATAATCTCTTACTCTTGTCAACATTGCTTCCTAATAGGACCAAATACAACAAACCATTCAGTGGTAGTCTCATGAGGAACAACTTGTAGATGAGACTCAAACGTATCTTGATGTTGTGGGTAGTAAGGATCGTCGTGGAAGGATATTCGGGCTAGGCTCATATGTAAACACATGTTATTTGCACTCTTCCCTGTCCAGTACAGCAACATCTGCTAGGCCAGCGCACAATAATGAAGTAACCAAGCTTCGGGCCACAGTGGACACATTAAAGGAGCAGATAGCTCATATCAAAGAAGCTAATGTGAATGAATGGATGCAACACATGGAGCAGATAGCTAAGATGAGACGAAAGATAGAGCAGGTGACAAAGATAAGAGAGGAGATGGAGCAGGTGACAAGGATAAGAGAGGAGATGGAGCGGATGGAGCGGATGGCTAAGATGAGAGCGGAGATGAAGCAAATGGCTAAGATGAGAGAGGAGATGGAGCAAATGGCTAAGATGAGAGAGCAAATGGAGCAGATGGTTCAGCTTAGATAGGAGATGGAACAGTTGAAAGGGAGGCTTGGCAGTTCAGATCACCCACAATATCACAACATTAGCTTGTTGTTGTCATTTGCTTTCAATTACAAACATAAATTTTGTACACTGCACTGCTTTTATTATCAATTAAAATAATTTTAACGTTATACTATCAATTAATTTTCAAATTTCTCAAATTTATATATATATATACAAATTAATTTATTATGCACACGTTATTGGTAACTCTTAACATTATGCATTTAACACAACATCATGAAATTGAAAATTGTTTTATAAAAATTTCTTACCTCCTAATACTGACAGAAAATAACATACTGTCATAAATTAAATTTTTATTACCGACGGAATTACTATTTCCGTCGGTATATTATACGTCGTTCTTGTTCATTCCTTTCGGCTTACCGATGGAATTTATCCGTTGCTAAATATTACCAACAGTAAGTCGTTAACTTTGGTTCATCGGTAATATTATTACCGACATAATTTATATCGTTGGTAATATGTTTTTGGCCGTTAGTAAATTACCAATGGAAAAATACCGTTGGTAAATTTAACTACGGTGCTTTTACCGACGATTTTGTCTGTCTGTTGTTTCCGTCAGTAATTAATTATACCGATGAAATATCAAAGTTTACCGACAATAATGTTCATCGGTAAACTACTAATTTCTTGTAGTGACATTGGATTCTAGGTTCAATATTTTATATGCCTTAGAATTTTTCGCATATCCAATAAATACACCTTTGAGTGCTCTAGGCCCCAATTTAGTCCTTTTCAAATCTAGAACTCTATAGTATGCTAGGCATCCCCAAACTCGAAGATAACTGAGATTTGGCTTTCTTTTCTTCTATACTTCATATGGAGAAACTTTAAATTTCTTTATGGGAATTCTATCATGAATGTAACAAGTCGTAAGCAAGGCTTCTCCCCACAAATTCGTTAGCAAACCTAAATTTACTAACATTGCATTAAGCATATCAACCAAAATTCGATTCTTTCTTTCCGCCAAACCATTCTGTTGGGTTGTATATGGAGCACTTGTTTGGTGTATGATTCCATTTTCCTCACAAAATTTTAAGAACTCTTGAGGAAAATACTCACCACTATCACTTCTTAAAACTTTTATTTTCATTCCCTTTTGGTTTTCAACTTCCATCTTATAAACTTTAAACATATGAAATGCTTCATCTTTATGCTTTAACAAATACACATAGGTATATCTAGATGCATCATCAATGAAAGTTATAAAGTGTCTATTTCCACCTCTTGTTAGCGTACCATTTAATTCACATATGTCGGAATGAACAAGTTCTAAACTTTCAGATTTTCTTTCCACTTTGGTTTCTTAACCATTTTAGCTTGAATGCACACTTCAAAAATTTTATCATTATCATGCTTGTAAGACATTAAATCATGTTTGGACATAAATTTAAGTGTTGTATTGCTAATATTTGCATATCTATCATACCATAATGATAATGATAAGTCAGCCATATAAACCAAAACATGTGTGTTATTATTAATGCTTAACTTAAACATTCCATCACAAGCATATCCTTTGCCTACAAACAATCGATTTTTAGACAAAATAATTTTGTCCCCCTCTAATACAGCCTTAAACCCCTTTTTACAAACCAAATTGGCCGAAATGAGATTCTTAGTAATCTCAGGTACATGTAAAACATTAATCAATAACAACTGCTTTCTCGAAGTAAAATCTAGTTCTACACTACCCTTTCCCAAGACCTTTGCGGCATTGTTGTTTCCCATAAGAACTTCTTGACCTTGATCAACATGTTCATAAGTCTTAAATAAGTCTTTATTGTTGCAAACATGTATTGTGGCTCCTGAGTCAAACCACTAATCATTAGTAACTTTGTTAGAGGCCATGTGAAGTTCAGTGATCATACCAATAGGCAAATCCGAAACCATTGCAACCAAGTCATTAATTCCAAGGTCCACCATATTTGCATTATTAGTATTTTGGGCACTACCATCTTGTTTTTGTTTCTTTCAAAACCAACAATCCTTTTTGTAGTGTCCCTTCTTGCCACAATTAAAGCATGTCTTTCCTTTCTTGAAATTTTCAGCCTTCAGTTTTGGAGCACCCGCTATATCAAAGTATTTTCTCTTGTTTCCACCGCTTTTATTACCTTGCTTCCCTTCAATATAATTAACTTTTGTTGCAACTTCAGAAACGTGCCTTTTAACAAGACTTCTTGTGTCTTCTTCTATCCACAAATGTTTCTAAATTTGTTCAAGAGAGAAGTCCTCGGTGGTATGCAAAAGCTTCTTCCTATAATCATTCCAACTAGGAGGAAGTTTGGAAATTATTCCTCCTACTTGCAATGACTCAGGAACTTTCACCTTTAAGTCTTTAAGCTTGGAAACAAGAACTTGTACTTCATGTACTTGGTCCATTATAGACACATTATCAACCATATTAAACTCAAAATATTTCATAGTCAAAAATTTGTCCACACCTTACTTTTTGATACTGTACTTGAACTCCAAAGCCCTCCACATTTCTTTTGGTGAAGTAATTGATGTGAACAAATCATAAAGTCGATCAAAAAGATTGTTGAGAATGTGTCCCGGGTATAGCAACTCATCTTCTTCCCGCTTCTTGAGTGCAGCTTTTGTTGTTTCATTATCATCCGGTTGTGGGGTTAGAAGATCTTGCAAATCCGGGTCCAAGCAATATGCAATTTTTAATGCTGTCAAGAGAAACATCATTTTGTCCTTCCATCGTATGAAATTCGTGCCATCAAAACAATCCAACTTCATGTAATCTTGATTCATGATACTCTTTGAATTCATTGCAAAATATTTCCTTAAAATTGTTGAAAAAGTGGGTTTAAGTTAAATGGCTTGAGGGGTGAAAAATTACTATCTTTAAGAAAATATTTGTCCCCACTAGTTACTGCAGGGTTTTGACAAATTTCCTTCTAAGATACAACAAGCCTAATGTTCTCTAAGACAACAAAATCAATATAGAACCAAAGATGAACTTCAATTAAGAATAAATATGAAAAAGATGAAGAAGAAAACATTTGATTTTGTGTAGTAACCATGAATTGGATGTTAAACTAGCCTTATATAGACTTAAAGACACCCATTCATAATGTACATGATAGTTTATGGTACCTCTTGAAAAAACATGTGACCATTTATGGCATCTGAATCGAAAAGGCATGTCTTTTTATTTACACTTCTTCGTTCAATTCCTTACATTTCAAACTATTTTCCAACAGTAAGAGGTGTTAATTGGTTAAATGAGTTCTTCGACTTGGTTTGGGCTTTCAATATAACCAGTTAGCTATTATGGCTTACTTTTGATTCCTTTGTCTGGATACATTATGAATTGATCAAGTTCATTATCGGAACAACTTGTTATAGAATTGCATTTCTCTCGTCCTGAACTCTGTGTAACCCAACTGTCCTGTCATTTTTCTAAAAAAAACTATATTCGTCCTAAAGTATCACCCGTAATCCAACAAGCTTCTGCGTGATATACTTGTAGCTGTTTTAAGTTGAAAGGAGAAAACATGTGTAGGAGTTGAAGTTATTAGAAATTCTGAGCCAGGAAGAAATTATGTGGTAAAGAACTAGCATACAATCGGAGCAAAAGTAAGCTGCGTAACAAAAGGTCACCTTTATGTTGCTCTTTACTGAGGCAAAAGCAACGGAAATAACAACCTTTTCTGTTTCAGCAGCTGAATTACACGACAAACTAAAAATAAAGAGCTCAAGAGACTTATGCCAAATTAAACTCTCTCCCTATCTAGAAAGGCTAAGGTGTAAATAACAACCTTTTTTCTTTCGGCAGCTGAATTACACGACAAACTGAAAACAAAGAGATCAAGAGACATAGGCCACATTAAACTCTCTCCCCATCTGGAAAGGCTTTTAACTCTTCAGGCCAGCTTAGCTACCTTTGATTTGGCGAAGGTGTTGAACCGCAAAACCTTTCCTTCTCAAGTCAATACGCCATTTTTTTTATTCTTTACACGGTATAGTGCTGCTGGATTGTGTCAATGTCCAAGCCCTTAAGCTTTACCACGGATTCAACATGTCCCTTGAGTGTATGAAGCTCCCGAAGCCTACAAACCCATGTTTAGAGAGACAGGCGATATAATAAAAGAAAACAATTTTAGTTCTTAACCATGATGGCCTACCTTGCAACTTCAGCTCGTCTCTTGGCCTGCTCGGCAATCTCAGACAATTCCCTATAGCTATTCTTCTCGTTGAAGATGCTAGCCGTTTCAGGTGGTTGAAGGCCATGCAAAGTCCTTTGAGCAAGAGCCCATTGAGCTTCTCTTTCCTCTTTACCATAATCTTTCTTGGTGGTAAAGGCAGTCTGTTAAAAAGAGTACAATAAGTGCAGATATGAGGTGATGTTGCTTCTTGACAATGCACAATTCTAGGTCCTGAAGAAGATTGCTTTAACGAAAATCATTACCTTGTTTTGAAGTAAGTTGTTCCATGCCTTTCCACTCAAGATGTAACGGATGCCAAATTTCAGCAAGTCAAGAGGGACGTAGAAAACGACACTGTAAAGCCAGATGACACCTGCCCATCCCCACCCAATACCCTTAACTTTTGCAAAACCCCAGTTGGCATATACCGCAATCACAGTTGCAATCTGAGAAAACACACTTCATTAGCTTCCGGGTTGTGAAGTATAAAGGTAAAGTTTGTGAGAGAGTAAAATTCATACCAGTTGTGCTATCATGAAAGCGCCCATCAGGAGTAGACCAGGTCGTTCCATATAGGACCAGCTACGTGAACGAGTCACGAAAATGAGAGCCTGACTCACAATACTAACTTGAAGGTACAAAGCACTCATCATTTCGTGATCTTTTTCCCTTAATGATCGAACACTAAATTTTTCCTGTATCCATTAAAGGTGAGATGATCAGCATTGTAAACAAAAAAAAAAAAGGTCAGTTTCAGACACAGACATTGTTGCTCATACCGAAAAGAAATCAGTATCATGCATGGCCCAGAAGAATATCACTGTCATTAATGCCAAATAACCACCAAGTGCAACACCCGTGGCAAATATCTCTTTTAGTTTCCAGCTATCAGGAAGTGGAGATGGCTTCACTCTATCTTTTGAAATCGTCATAATTGTACCTAAAAAAAACATTAATTAATATAATTTCCCTGCACTTTAACTATGCAAATGGTGCACTTAACCAACCAAAACTCACCATCATTCAGGATGGCAATAATCAGAACCATGAAAGGAGAGAAGTCGAACTTCCATATCAGAGCAATAAGCATGAAACCAAACTGCATGCAAGAATGGAAAGGAACATCATTCAGATCTTTTTCTTGTACCAAATTCTACAAATCACTCTCTCTCTCTCTACTTACCACAATACGGATGGTGATGGAAACTGCATAGATCTGCAAATAGAAAGGATTTAAGTCCATTTTATCATAAAATTTATTGAAAACTACTAAAACTGAGAATCCCAAAAGGTGATCAATAAGAAGGCAACTAACGGTGTAGTTCTTCATCCTCTGGAAAATTGCTCTGCTAGTCAGAACGGCGCTGATAATAACACTCAATCCAGGCTCTGTCAGAACAATGTCAGAAGCACCTCGAGCAGCGTCTGTAGCATCCGCCACAGCAATTCCAATATCGGCCTTTTTCAAGGCTGGTGCATCGTTCACACCGTCACCAGTCATCCCTACGATATGTTTACTCTGTTGCAACTTCTTGACAATTTCATATTTGTGTTCTATACAGAAACAAAACAAAAAAGATATTTTAAGAGACAATGAAGCCCACATAACCAAAAGTGGGTAACATCTTATTTAAATGGTGCGCACCAGGAAACACTCCAGCGAACCCATCTGCCTTCTCAATCAACTCTTCTACAGGAACAGCATCTAGGCTTCCATCCTTGTGTTGGCCCAGTAAAGATGCAGAAGGATACATGTTTGTTCCCATTCCAAGTCTTCGCCCGGTCTCTTTCGCGATGGCAAGTTGATCACCTGCAAATTAACAAAACCATAGGTGAGCAACAAACTTTAGATGATTGTTAGGGGAAAAAAAATAGAAGAAGAAGAAGAAGAAGAAAACATTCTCTACCCTGAGTAACCAACTAAGTAGACAAATTACCAGTAATCATTTTGACATTGACACCAAGATTGAGAGCTCTGCGGATGGTTTCTGCACTGTCATGCCTGGGCGGATCAAAGAGGTTCAACAAGCCAACAAACTCCCATGGACCGCCTGCACTTTCCTTGGTTTTCTCTGGCACTTGCTGTGAACGTACCATGACAACAAAGTGAGAAATTTTCCTTGGAAATAATGAAGAACTTAGAGGTGAGGAATCAAAACCTGTCTGGCAACAGCCAATGAGCGAAGCCCGCGTTCCGCAAACTTGTCAATGACAGAATGAACCTTCTTCTTGAGATCTTCCCTAGAGTTGCAAAGACTGAGGATCTAGTAAAAAGAAAACATTATCTAAGACTAAGTGAATTGAGAAAAAGTAGAAGAAACATAGCATGTCATGTTAGCAGGTTACCTGTTCAGGGGCACCTTTGCTTGCGCGGTGCCAGTTTCCATCAGCATCTATGTAAGTCAAAGCAGTTCTTTTGTCCACAGGATTGAATGGGAAGAAGTGTACTTCTCTTATACCAGCTCTTGCCTGTCAGGAAATGATATGAATCCATAAGACAGAACATACACATATCATTTCATTCCTTGAAAGCAGAGGTGTATATATATATATATATAGGTATATATACCTCCTTTGGGTCAGCTAGCATGCCAACCATGGCTGCATCAATGGCATCCTGGTTCTCAACCCTAGAGGCTCTGGCTGCAAGCAGTATGACGTGGTCCCTATCCACACCCCTGACGAAAACCTCAACCAAGTTCTTGTCAACACTCAGCTTGTTGAGGGTGAGAGTCCCAGTTTTATCACTACAAAGGACATCCATACCAGCCATTTCTTCAATGGCAGTCATACGCTTAGTGATGGCCCCTTGTTGAGACAACTTGTGGGACCCAATAGCCATCGTCACAGACAAAACTGTAGGCATGGCTATAGGGATACCTCCGATCAAGAGAACCAAAAGGTTGTCAATGCCATCCCTGTACGTCCTCTTCTGAATAGGGTACATGACTATGATCTCAACTACCATTCCAACCGCAATGGAGCAAATGCAGAAGTTCCCAATAGCGGTGAGCACCTTCTGGAAATGTCCAACCTGGTTGGTGCTGTCCACAAGATGTGCGGCCTTGCCGAAGAACGTATGAACTCCAGTGGCAATAACAACAGCCTCAATTTCTCCTTGTTTGCAGGTGGAACCAGAGAAAATCTCATCACCAGGATTCTTGGTCACCGGAAGTGATTCTCCAGTCAGTGCCGATTGATCAACTTTCAGCGGATCACCTTCAAGAAGTCTGGCATCAGCAGGGATGATATCTCCCAACTTCACACTGACGATGTCTCCTGGAACCAGGATTGCAGCGTCCTGCTCAGTCCATTTTCCATCTCGAAGCACCTATATTAGATAAAAAATGTGAGGAAGCCTGATTTGTACAAAACCATTAAAAAAAATCCATTTGTTTCATTACAACATCATCATCAGCTAATTAATTACTTTGGTTTTAGGAGCCAGGCCAGCCATAAGAGCTGCAGCAGCGTTGCCAGCATTGTTTTCTTCAATAAAACTGATGGTGGAGTTAATGACCAACAAGCAAATAATGCCAACGAAATCTTGCCAATCAGGGGGCTTCCCTTGGCCATTAGCCAATGCTATTGCCATGATAGCTGCTGCTTCCATGACCCATGATAATGGATTCCACATGAATCCCAGAAACTTGAGAATTTTGCTTTCCTGTTCATGTCATGGCCAGTAATATATACATATGTCGTCAGTCCACTAACGACAACAGATTAATCTTCATATCCAACCACTTAAGTACCTTCTTCTCTTCTAGCTTGTTGGGCCCAAAAATCTGAAGCCTGTTGGCTCCTTCCTCCGAGCTCAAACCTTCTCTGTTACATTTCAGTTGCTCAAACACTTCGTCAACAGGAATGCGTTCCTGTTCAAATTATGAGGTTATGGATCACTTTTTTTTTTTAATACATGGTTAACCTCATAAAAGTCACGCTTCATATTTTTCCCTCTCAAATTTCTGATTGATGTAATTACTTCCAATAATCAACATACATTGGATTACACAATTAAAAAAAAAAAAGAATATCTTTCACTAGATATCAGGACACAAGCGGGTTTTTCTTTTTCCTCAACTAAATAAATTATAATTTATAAGATTATTCCTACCTACCTTATTAGCCTTAAAATTCTGAAATTTAAATTCGAGATAAATAATAAATATCCTGTCAAAGAAAAGATAAATATCAAATAAGGATTCTGTTTCCCTATACCATAGATATTAAGATTTTGAATAGTAGTAATCTTCTCAATATGAGTGTATATTTTCATATCCACAAGCTTGTTCCAAATATAACTAAGTCAGGTCTAGAGAGTCGACTTGACGAGTCAGTTATCTAACCAATCAACACAAATAAAAGACGTTGACCTAGAGACATGACAACCTCAAAAAGCGCATATGGTCACGTGGTTCACCAACCTAGTTCCCATATTTATTGGACCGTGCTAACACGCGCCCCTGCCGGTCCATGAAACAAAAAGATCCAAGGATAAAGTTGTCAAATCAATAAGCTAAGCCTAAGGGTACAACTTATGAGCCGTGACAGTCCCCTGGATTCTTAACGGTTGAAAGAAAAGAGAATTTATTTACACAACTAATCCGTGAAATGAGCGAAAAGGTCTTCAGTACCACGGAAAAGTACCCAAAATTCCGAAAAGTGCCTATCATCAGACACAGACAAAGAGAAGAGACCGGCTCAACATAATAAATGAGTTTCTGTTTATTTTATTTTCTTTGGAAGTTTGTGAAAAAGATTGTGTCTTTCTCAAGGAATCACCTGAAAATGATCTGGGTCTGGGACGGTTAGGCCGCAGAGAAAATTGAAAATAAATGTTTGATGGTTTCGACTATTTTAAGGTAGTAGCTCCCATGAGACGAACAAATTGGCTTGTGGGAGTAAAAGTGAGTTTCTGTTCGAGAGAAACAAAGGGGACTGAATTGAACCATCTCAAATTATTCTCTTTCCAAAATGATTCGATCATGTTCAACGAATAGAAAGAAAATTTAGGACCACCCACAAGTTGAAACAGATCAATGTCATGGGATTTGGTGTAAAACTCGTTCGTTACAATACGTAGAAATAAACAAGACTCTTCAATTCTCTATCTGATCTGAAGATTCCAAATATAACCCAGAAATAAAGTACGAGCCTTTAACAACCCCGTTCAGTCCCATGACAGATCTCTGTCCCTTTCAGTTTGAAGCTCACGAAAACAAAGGAATACGAAAACTAACAAACCATGCATCCAAAATTCTCAGAGCTAAAAACAGGGGAGTAAAAAGAGTATAAGTGAAGAGGGAATACCAAATCAACAGTCTCGTTCTTGATCTCCTCGAGAGTGATGTTGGACTTCGCCATGTTACACTGTTAAGTACAGCTATAACCCAAAACAAACAAAAAAAGTTCTTGTGAAAACAAACACGGAACAAGGCCAATCTGGTATAGTCAGTAGTGGTGGAGAAGAGAAAGATGGACAGAGATGAAGCTAAGGGCCATTCAATGAGAATTTGGGCATCCCAAGAAATGGCAGAGAGAGAGAGAGAGAGAGAGAGGTTGTGGGATAGAGAGGTGAAGGATTCTTTGCGGTCCTTTCTCTTCTTCTCCTTTTATATAGTGTTTTGTGATATGAAAAATGTGGTAGGCTGCATATTTTTCTTGACTAGATCTCTATTGTTTTGTTTTTCTTTTTATTATTATTATTATTATTATTATACGTTGAGGGCTGCATTATCAATTTACCTCCTGAACTAATTAACCGTAAGGGCTGGATGATGTTAATCGAAGATAAAATATATATCGATACCACCATTAGAAATTGACTTCCTTTTATTAAGATCAAACCGGATTATAGTTACTGGATCTATCAGGCTAACCCCAGTTGTCTTGCTTCAGTGTTTAAAGTTTAATCCGTTCCCTTCTTCTTTCTTTCTTTTATCTTTCTGATAATGTTAAGGAGGTGACATAAATACAAATCGAACTATACATGATAAGTTATTTAATCTCAACGTGGAAAGCCAACTAACCAAACTGAAGAAATTTACTGGCACATGCGCTCTAAAGGTCTAGTTCTTACGTCATTATCTGTTGACACAATCTACCTAAATTGTTGTGAATAGTATGTAATCAACTATTTCGTTGTGCTAATTAATTACAAATTCATACTGGTAGTCTATGGGAGTGATTAGGTCGATAAAAGAAGATCAAAAAAGTTTTCATGTGCCCTTTTAAGTTGGAGCATGAAATTAAAAATTAAAAGAAATAGATAGATTAATGTTTAATTTCCGATCGAGAATTAAAACAACTGTATATTATTTATCTTTTTTACCCTTAATCTGATAATTTGAACTTCCTATAAGAAATCTATGTGCATAATTTTAATATTACAGAAGATTTTATTTGGTCAACAAAATCGAAGTCTGTATCAAAAGCTGAATCATTGAATTGTGTTGATGTATTTGTTGAGCAGCCTTTACGTTATCTACATTTATTTTCTTAAAAAGATTACGAGCAAGTATTTGAAAATTATAATTTCTTTACCGTATACATTTGAATTTTATACCATAATGGAATACCGTATACATATGTAATTATTTACTCACTTGAATCGAATATGTATATATTGGAATTCAGTCTGGTGAACAATGGGATCCTTACTTCTAATGGGTAACCTAATCTAGACCAATATATGACAATTGTAACATTCTTCTCAGGTCACACAGCCTAAAAACAGAAAGGTAAACATTGACTAAGAGTTTTGGATGAACATCGCCGAATAATACAAGATCAAGGGACAATTATTTCCTCTGCATCTATTTTACATTGTTTCAAAGCTGACCAAAACACTACGAAGTGCGTCTCTTTGCAAACCCACCATGCACTTTGGTAAATTTGTACTAAAAGAAAAATCATCTTCATATTGCAAATAAAGTTTGACGGAGGGATCTTGTAAATTATAGAAGTTAGTAAGCTACATAACCCCAAATTGAAGGTGTCCTCACTATTGTATGTATTCAATTACTTAAAACAATAAGCCTATCATGGTCTGGATACATATTAGACAAAAGTAAGATCTACCGATGCCAACAATGCAACTACCAAGCTCTGAATTTACGGCTAAAGTGAAAATAAGAGAAAACAACAATAATTGTTCCAACAATCTTTTATAATAGGATCCTACTAGTCTAGTACTAGAAAATTAATTTTAGGTTTATTTATCCAATTGACTAAACAGTAAGTTATATGTATAAATTAAAGGATGATATTTTCTAATAACAAGTTAAATGTCACCTACTTGTTCAGGTTGTTCATAACATGCCTGTCATCACCTGCAAGAACTGAAAGAGGCCTTTCAGTACTGCTTTTGTTTTCTATTTTAATTTCACGATTCTATACTTGGTTTCAGATGAAAGAAGCCGGGGTCAAATCAAGCTAGTGAAGAGCCGTTTACATAGAAAAATAAAGAATCATAAGTCACGCAAAAGACTTCGTGCAGATATATGTCACAGGATGGAGTCATCAGCACAATAATGGGACTAATTTGTTTTATAAGTTTGACTTTTGACTTTATAATAATAGCATAAGTTTTTTTCTTATTAAGAATGATTAATATAAATATAGTAAAATGATGACAAATGTAGTAATTATCGCTTTCACAATGTTCAACACCAATTTCTAACCGCCCCACGCATGAGAAGTTGCTTGCGTACAAAAACTAACAAGTTATCCACTACAACCCTATACGAATGTTAGCAAAATAGAAGGCGAAAAGCCAAAGACAGGTGCATATTGATATGGGGTTAGTTAGAGCAGTTAAAATAGCTCTTATTTTTATTTTGTATAGAGATGGTAAAAATGTCCATAAAGTAACCCTAATATACGTCATTTTATAACTTTAAATACCACATAAAATAATGTTTTAAAAATCCGACTGGACATCGAATCGGTTAAAGAAAAAATTTAAGATTTAAAAGTTCATCTGGTGTTAAACCACCATAAAAATGATATATATAATAAATAAGAAATAAAAATTATAAGAGTTAGTAAAACTAAAATATTTTATTGAAATAAAAAATATACCGATATCTATTATTATATAATGAACTAATAATAAATCAAATCTAATAATTTGAATTAAATTTGAATCTAATATAAAACTTAAAATTACAATTAAGTTTATATTTTTGAATGAGCTTGTATCTTATTATCATCCAAAACTTCAAATTCTCCAATGTTATCTAAAGACCCGTAAATTAGGGGAGTTTGTTTCCATTTTAGTTTTTAGTTTTTAGTTTTTGTTTTCAAATTCAGTTAAAAAAAAAACCCTATTTGTTTGAGCTTTTAATTTTTAGTTTTGGTTTTGATTTCTTCTTGTTTTCAAAAATTATGAAAACTATAAAAAGTGGTTTTTGTTTTCTGTTTCTATTTTTTTTAATAATCTAATTTACTATCATTTAAATATATATTATTTAATTATTAATAAAATTATGAACAATTTAATTCAAGATTATATATTTAATAAATTAAAATTAATTATCAATAAAAATTATGAATAATTTAATTTTATTTCATTTTTATAATTAAATTATATGTAATTTAAATTTAATAATTATTAATAAATATAATTAAATTTTAAATATATAAATATTCAAATAAAATCTGATTTAATAATTAAAATATATTTCAAATAAATATTAATTTATAAATTATTTATTTTCTTAAAATAACATAATTTTATTAATAATTTGTTAATAAATATTATATAAGAGATTAAATAAATTTATTTAATTAAAAATAATTTCTCTTAAGTTTTATCTAATATGTAATTATTATTAATGATAAAAAAATATAACTACATTAACATTAACAACCAAACAAGTTTTTGTTTTTATTTGAAAGAAAAACATAAACAAAAAACTAAAAACTACATCAGAAAAAACAAAAGTAGAACCAAACGCCCATACGCTTTCATCCAAAGTATTTGCATCAACTTCTTCTACAACATTCAAATAAATTACAAATTAGTAATGTATAAAATTATTCTTAATTGTAATTTGTAATATATTATACTTTTAACTTAAATATGATCAAAATAAGATATGAACTGAAAATTAGTAGATTTTCTTAATTCATTTATTGTGACAAATGCATTTTATTCATAAATCGCCCTTTTAAGTTTATTATATGGACAAAGTGGAGCCAAGTTAAAAGCTTTAAACAATCATCGGGTAGTTTAATCATTTCCATTACCAATCTCATTTTTAGCTGTTAAAGTGTCCCTAATGTTTGTGATCTAGGGCTTGTATGGCCTTCGAAACATGAGAAGCTTTTCATAAATTTACATTATAACATTCCCAAGCTGCTTGAAATCCTCTATTTTGAAATACTTGGCTTCTTCCACATATCATTGGGAAGCCTCTCTACTAAGATGTTGCCAACTCTTGCACAAATCTTTCATCTAATTCTATATGCAACTGAGCAGTCGGTTTTACACTTTAGAGAAGTGCTCTTCTTTAAGACATTTGGCACCAGTATTATTTGTAATGACACAACCAAATCTCAATTTGGGCTCGGTAACAAATGCTACCTTAAGTATACTTTGAAAAACTTAAAGGTGATTAGGTCAAAGAAGGTAGTTCAATGCAAAAAAATGTGAAATGTTTTATAGTATATTGACTTTAGTCCTTAATCTCCAAACCAAAGTGTTCCTTCAGGATTGCTTTGGAAGTCCTTCTAAATCCTTTTACACTTCTCTCATTAGCGCAAGTTTCACAACGTCCTGCTTTACTTGATCCACCCCTTCAGAACAACATTCAATGAGGCATTTGTGTTGGTTTTCCCTATACGATAGGCCAATGCAGTCCTTTCTTTGTCAAGTTGCTGATATCAGTTCTAGAGATACTTCTTCTAAGCATAAAGTCGTTCACTGCGAGTTTGTATGCATCTTCTTGCACTATTTGTAGTGCCTCAAGGACACGGCCAATCTCATCTTCAAGTTTAAGACTTTCAAAGCGGAATTCAGTAAAATTGGAACAAGCTCATTCTATTATCTACAAAATTTTGATTAGTAGTAACTCCTAAAGTAGCATTTTTGTTGGTAGAAGCGTCGATTATCAAATGAAAATATCAACAATTGAATCGTTAAGTAGATCATTTGTCTTGGTGGAAGAGAAACAGAGTAAAAGAACATCCTGAGTATTTAGACATTGGGTAATGCTACTATGAAATGTAAAGGTGAAGTAGGAAACACAAAACAAGAGATTTCTATTCAAGCTGAAATATCACAAAAGATAACCATCCTTGAAAAGCATGTTTCTCTTTTAGATCACATGCAACTTTTCATCTATCATCCAAAACGTAATGGTGTTCCACACAACAATCTTCTAGAAAAGGTATTCACTACTGATAATTCATATTAAAAATAAAAGAAAATAAACTAAAGATAAGTAACACAATCAAAATGCTAGAATAGCAAAAGTGTGAAAAGTCAGCAAATAAAAAAATGGTACTTAGAATTTGAAAATCCCCTAGATAAATTCCAAGAGCATATGTTTAGGCTAAAGTTTTAGAAATCATATGTAGATTCTAGCAATATTGTTTAGGTCAAAAAGTTAGGCTTCTATTCAAAACCCAACTCTAATATCATGCAAAAGTAAAATAAAGGAGAAACAGTAGAGAAAAGAATTAATACAAGGTTCAAAATTATTCGACATCAACATCTACGAATAAAAATGTTAAAAGAATGAATACAAGGTTTACATATAACGATTCATCATAGTGATAATATTGTGTGAAACCATTGAAGGAGAGAGCATCCAATTTCTACAACATCTTATAGTGAATCAACCACCAAAACAAAGCTTGCAATTAAATTTCATTCATGTAAACACATTCTTATTTGAATTTGACTAAACATCTAGTATATCATCAATTCATCTAGTCAATCGCTCAAAGAATATATATTTATCTTGCATCTTTCATACATCAAAGCAATTATATCATCTGAATACTTTTCCCCTCACAACTTATATCTGTCTTGTAATTTTTAGGAAAAATTATGTTCAGAGTATAACTAGATATACAATATAGTTATAAATTAATCAATCACCTAATTAGATATAGTCCTCAAAACAAACCACTTAGACAATTGAATCAATGACCCCTTTGCATAGAACATCGAGGATTCATAAAGCATCTTACCCATCTTCTGCAATAGTTTCTACTTATGATCCTGTTAATCAAAAACAAGCATGAACATAGTTAAAACACTGAATACATGTAACTGGACCTAATTATTCCATCCTCATTTCTTTCATTTGCATCAATAGAAAAGAAATAAAATGTTGTTACTAATGATGGTTTCCAATAGAGATGAATCGAAGAGAATTACCATTGGAGATAGCTAAGAAGTCCTTATCTGCTTTCCATATATCCTCTAAATAAGTACTAAAGTTGAGTTGATTTAATGCAAATAATAAGTAATCTGAAGTATGATGAGCTATTCATAAAAGTATAGAAGCTAGTATACTTATACCATATATAAGCATCATGCATTTACCTTTTTCAAGGTCAAATCCACGTGTCTTAGTGTCCTAATTGCCTCAGTTTTCTTGGAACCACATAATATGCTAATGCCAATATTTAAAAGTTTTTCTATTGCATCATAGGAATCAATAAATTTACAAGTTTGCACAATTCTCAAAGCATATGGAACAAGATCCATCCTTGCAACACAACACCTGCAATAGTACTCAGCATCAAGACCTATTATTCCTCCAACTATCCCAACCATGTAAGTTTGAAGGGCACAGTCAATGTGGGCAACATGCCCACATATGAGACCATCACTTACAATTGCTTCACGTTTCACATAACTGCAACCTTCGTGGTTCGATTTTTAAATCTTACAATAGAGAATACAACAATAATCACAATAGAAATTACGTTCAGTACAACAAATATCACAAAGCATAGCAACAAAAGGCAAGTCTTCCACTAACTTAACAACACTATTACACATCTCATTTCTGGCCCTACATTCTTCTCCATTTGATTACAAATTAGATAAAGAATTTTTTGTTACCTCTTTAAGAGGTACATGAAGAATATTTTATCCATCCACTTTATCTGATGTAATGTAATTAATTAGACGAGAGAACTTTTCAAGGCTAAAACTAAAGATGTTGAAATAAGCTACCAAAAAAAATTTGGAGGAAACACCTTGAATACGAAGGCTTGGGAACATACATAGTGAAAATTTTAAAAAGACATGACAACATTTAGCTCAATATATCATCAATTCCCCTCCTTGTTTCTCTTTCAATCTCCACCCTCCATTACCACTGACAGAGTTGCCTTTGAAAAAATGAGGAATTACATTGGATGGTGAGCATGAAAGTAGGGTGGTGCGTGTGAAAGTTGGACGTCACAGTGTGGGTATTTTCTTTATTTAACGTCAATGAAGCACTTTTCTTGCAACGAAGGTCCTGTCAGTTGATTGTCATACACCAAAAGAACCGCCGAGTCAATTGGAGCCGGTAAAACTTGTGGTGAAATCCTTATTTCTGGTTCTTCATGGTTAAGAGGAAACATGTTGGTTTATTATTTAATCGGTCGGTCTTCACTCATAACAGTCAAAAGTAAAACTTGAAGTAGAAACCAGTACGATTTGTGTTAAACTCAATCGAACATGCTAGAATGATCATCAATGTGGGAAAACCCACAAACAAATATGTTTGTAGCTTAGATTATAATTGATTCAATAAAAAAATATTCTTACAATTTGGTTGCTAAAGGCTAATTAGATATTTTGTTTTTGAAAGTGGGCATTAAGTCTTTCAAAGGGGGTTGAGAATAAGATCATCTTTGCAGGTATGTCGACATCTAAAAGTTACTCTTTATTTCTTTAATTAGATATGACAATAAAGCTCCGATTGGTTGGCAGGAAAGTAAAATGAATTTAGAATCTGATTCCTCGGAAAATAAATTTATGGAAAATAAAGATATTCACATGTTTGGATACTTATAAGAATTCTAATAGGAAAGTTTGGTGGATTTTTATTATAGTGTTTGGCATATAATAGTATTTCATGGAATGTAATTTAATTTTGAGTTGTGTTTCCAATTATATCCCTACAAACCGAATAAAAATTGAAATCGTTAAATAATGTTAATTTGTAATACAAGTTATATTATTAAATGTTAATTTTTTTCATTTATGATATTCTAATCATATAATACTGTTATATCATAAATATAGTATTGAAAAATACTAAAAAAACCTCAACCGAGTATAAAGATAAATCTTAAAAACTAATTACTCTTTAAATCTGCCTTAGATATTCTTCTTTGTCAGCATCCTGAAGAGTGAAAAAATAATCCATATGATTTGGATTATTTACAAGTTTTATTCCAGCTCTAATACATTCAAGTTGTGTTAAGAATTTTAGTTTGCTAAGTTCTTCATCTAATTTCTGCCTATTCTTAGATTCTTTCTGATTCGGCCCTGCAATTCTCCTTGAAGTCTAAGAATTGAATTTAAGACTCGATTAAAATGCCTACTAACTGTTTCTCCTGAGCGTAAGAAGTTAGTTTTTATCGTACAATTTTTCTCGTGATGTCCAAGAATGTACAGAAACATTGCTACTTGTTCATCTACAATTATGCTCCTGGTATCTGTTAATCGACCAATAGTTCTAAGCATATTTACTAATATTCTAAATGTGAATCTATCCATACACAACTCTGAACGACATGTTGAATCACTAGCATATATCAACCTATAAAGGTATTGGGATCGATCGTATTCATCAACAAAGTATGGAGCTTTCAAACAATATTTTCTATGATGCAATACTACGACCGAAAGGATATGTAATATAACTCTTAACATGTCTAATCGTTTCTTTTGCATATCCATTAATAAATAAAATAATTTCTTCTTTGCAGCCAAATCTATTCCAGCCATTCTTTATCACTTATCAATTAATCAACAAATTTTAAAATAAAAAATTAAACTTGATTGAATAGATTAAGAAAACACTACAAATAAGATGCTACAAATACACATGAAGATCAAAATCTGCAACATAATAAATTAATTATACTTGAGAAAACTACCGCAATACGAAGATGGAAAGAACAAATGCTATGTCCTAACATTATCAAGACTATTATGTGCAGAAGTATATCGTATAATGAGAAAGAGGGAAAACCAATAGATAATATTTTAATTGATTGATAAAAACTATTAAAGTTACATAGGTCCTGATTGAACTGAACATATTTTGTGAGAACTTGGGAATTTAGGATTAGAAATAATCTGACGAAGACGAAGACGACAGAAAAGTTATGATGGGAGAAAAATTGCATCTTTGTTTAACAAGTAATATGATCACTTCCAATCAAGGCAATCGGAGTACAAAAACACCATAATTTAGTCTAAAGTGCTACTGATTGAAAAAAAATAACAAGAGCAATAACATAATTGCTTTCATAAATCAAACAAAAACTACATAGAAGTTAAGTAAGAAGGAAAAATATGAACCTGATGGTTATTAATTAAAACTTCTGAGCAAAAATATCCAAAATCCTACTAACAGAAGAATAATAAGAATAGCTGAAGAAGATGTAGGGTTTTATAAAAGAGTTGTCGTAAAGTTGAGAGAGAAGGAATGATTGAATTGGCTAGCGTATATTTTAGATTAAATTCATGAGGAAAGTAATCTAAATATCAAAAAGAGTGTTGTGATTTAGAATCCAAGTAAAGTGCTACTATTTTCTTTAGATTGGAAATTTTTTTACTTTTCTAACTACTCAAACAAATGAACCAAACGTAATAATATAAATTTTAAGAAAAAGATTACTTCCCCAAGCAAGAATCCATGCCAACTAAATAAGGCCTAAATTTTTATGAAAATCATACTAAGAGGACCAATAATTCTGAAATTTTTAAGTCCAAACTTACTTGATGCATATATACGTGTAGTTTTTAAGCAAACGAATCTCAATTTAAAACTTGAAGTTGGTGGGTGATGAAACTTGGGTATATTATTTTCTTTAGTAATAATCAATGAAAAATATAAGTTGACCAGGAACATGCAAATGGGAGTTAATAATGTCCAAAAACCTGTGAGGAGATTAAGTTCTACACCAAATCGTTTCTGGATTATCATTATTATTAGAGACGTATACATATGTATGTGTATATTTTGATAAGAATTAAAGCTGATTATTCGGTTTCCTGAAATTAATTGTGAACAGATAGCGGGTTCGTAGGATCTGGCACATAAAGCAGTTAGTTGTTGCCTATGTCTTTAGGAACCAAATTTCAAACATTTAAACTGAAAACAAATTATCCGAATGCGATATTATTATGCGCATACCCCCTACAGATATGAAGAGTTAAGGACCCCAAAAGAAGACTAAATAAGTCGATATTTAGCATTTGAAAATCGTAAAGAATTACTGCCAAAGTTGAACTTTGAACACTTGTCCTGTCATGATATTCTGGGTTTAGTTTTATACAAGCCTGACAACTACACAAGTAATTTTTAAAAATGTTTTTTGGTACATAAGAAAAGGGTCTAAAGTTGTTTATTCTTTAAAAATTTCTATAGTTGTAGTTGCTTGATTCTTAAAAGAAAATATTTTAATGGCTTCAAGTACATACAATGCATTCATCGAGATGCTAAATTACCCACCGGTGAATCGAATTAGGCAATTACCAAGCAGCTTGCTAGACCATAATGATGACCAATCACCCAAAAAGAGAAAGAAGTAAATTAAAAGATCACAGAACTAATAAATGGTCAACCTCGCACGGGGGAATGTGCCAATGAACAGTGTTGCTGCCTGTCCTACAGAGAAAGATGGGAGCTGTTGGATTTTGATGATCAGTTAGGATTTTGTCAGTTCTGTACATGACAGATACCATATAATGTACAAAAAGATGACGGGCAATGGAAGATGCTCTTATGACCATTTAATGATATTGTGTCACAAAAATGTAAAAGCAGTCAGCACTCAGTACAGTAGACACTGGCTTCTCGTTTAAGTTCATCGGAATAAGCTTTTACCATTTCTTGGTTTTCTCTATATCTTTAATATTAATGGTGAAACCGTGAAAACCGAAAACCCCTTTCACCAGAGCCGACAGCAAAGGTTTGGAGATGATGATTTCAACGAAACATGTAAAGTTACCAAACGTAGGGCACACCCTTCCTTTTATAAGGTACAACAGATCATTTTGTTACGCTACTTATTCATATAAGCTAACTGTTCCTAAGTAGATGAATATAAAATAGTAGAGCATTTCTTTTCTTCTTCTTCTTCAGATTTTTAAGTTGACAAGTACAAGAAGGCGGAGAAGTAGATGCTAGATTTGGACAAAAGGAGAATTACAGCCTATGGCTTAGACTGTGTGGCCATTTTCGTCATCATAACCATACTTGAGTGTTAAAAGGGGAATATAATAGCGGACACGCTACGTTGTTTCATTATAAGCTAGTTCAAAGCTGATGAAGTTTCTATAGGGAAAAAGTATTAGTCGATCAGAAATGTATGTGCATGCGTTTGATCTTGTACAATTCCTAAGTAGTTAAGTGGCTGCGTGATTGTGTTATTGCATATCTAGTTTACAAATGAAAGTCATAAGAAAGAAGTTCAAGTTGTTTAACTTCTTTAGAACTATTCATACACCATGTTTTATTGCTACTAATTTTGTATACTAGCTGGTTAGAAAGTGGTCTCAAAGGTTGAGTTTCATGTCATGTGTTGTCCTTAAATAAGCTTAAAATTAGAGTTAGGATTCCGTAACTAGCCTTCCCCTTTTTCTTTCCTTTTACACTGCAAATGAGACCAACTCGTGTGAAATGAAGTTAGCGTCTGTCTTTGACCAACTTTGAGCTCTTACTATAACTATTGGAAAATGAAGCAGTTTTAAGTAGATCTCTACGCTTCAGTCGACAACTCGTGTGAAATGCAGATTCTTGTGACGCGTAGGCACATCTTGACAATGTTGTCACAAAATGTTAAAGCTTAAAAACAAAACACCAATGTTAAAGTTGTAGAATTTGGTCTAGTTTGTATACAACTGATGAATGAGAGGTGAGGTATACACTCTTTCTCTTCAATTTTAAAAAGCATAAACTTCACCATAATTATAATTTAATGAAATGGAGTTTAATTAAAAATTTGAAAACTGCCAAGATTTAAATGGAACAACGAAGATTTTAGTTGAAAATATTAGATTAACTACATGCAGCTTAAACCTTATTTTTATTCAATACCTTAATTTGTTCCGTTTAATAATTATTAATTCACCCAACAGCACTGTTAATTTGTTCCGTTTAATAATTATTAATTCACCCTACAGCACTGTATGATATTCATATAATAGGACAGGTGCCAAATGGAAGAGAGTAACATGCTACATTATTTTTGGGGTCAACTTTCTTGCCTATATTAAATAAGTCCGACATATAAAAAACTAACAAAACAGTGATAACTCTTACACACCCAAAAAAGGCATGCCAATTAGATCACGACCTTAATAATCACGCCAGTTGAATTAATTAATCAATGATGAAACGGTAGGATTGGCGATCAAAGAGGCAGGTGACTGGAGATAGTACCGTTGTATCTTGGAAAGTACCAAAAACGTTCATGTAACAAGCAAACGACAAGTCCTCCATCATTCTTTTAAACATAAAACACTAGCGTATAAGTTCGAAGTACGCAAACTGACATATGGACGGCCGTAGACAGAAAGATGATGGTGATACTGTCAACTAATTTCTTTTGTCTTCAACTTCACCTGTGTTTTGGACCTTCTACGTACGTATACGGACGTAAACTTCCAAAGAAGCACATACACATTCGTCTCATTACATCTTGTAATGAAAGACTAAAGAAAGCTCCAAAAATATATGAAACGTTGGTTTCATATCTTCCTACATAAATAATGATTTCCAATAAATCTATGGCGGATTGGTTTCATACCTTCCTATACAGTATATAATGATTTCCAATAAATCTATGGCGGTACTAAAAGTTTTTGGTAGATGTACTTGAGAAGGGTTGCAGATCAACTGAAAATTCAAAACCATGTTTAGTTACCATAACATTTAACTCTCGGTGAAATATAAGGGGCTGTTTGCATTCCTTTTTTTTTTTTTTGGAGTTTTTTGTTGTTATTTTTGTAAAATAAGAAACTGATATTATAATCGTATTTGGATAAACTTGTTTGTATATTTCATTTTTAAAAATTAAAAAATGGCAACCATTTTATGAAAACGTAAAAATAATTTTTTTCGTGAATTTCGAAAACAAATTTTGTCTATTTTTGAAATGTTTTTTTCACAAAAACAAATCATATTGGTTTCTCTCTCTCTGCGCCGACTTCGTTTTTGTTTCCTCATTGGTGTTGCGATTTCTACAGGTTTATTTTCATATTTGATGGTTGCTGCAATTTCTGCAAGTTTGTTTTATCTGTTGTTTGTGTGTGTTATCATATCTGTTGGTTGACATACTATTGCCGTTACATGCATTTATAGACTTTTCTTGTTTCTCTTGTCCATAACATTAGAGTCATCATACTTCTTGCAACCGTCAATACTACTTTCTCGTTTTCTCTTTGTGTTACTTGATTTGAGCTCCATTCTTCAAGTTTCTTATGAATACTTGACAGTGCCTTTGTTGTCAACATTTTCCTAACTTCAATAGCAATTAAATCTCCCTCTGAGGTGAGTATATTATCCATGAGTAGTAAGGTCCATCACATTAGTTTGGTAGTAAATAAAATAAAACGGAGAAACTAGGCACGATGGGTGCCGTTTTGATTTGCATTTTAATGAACAACAATATGACTAGTTTTAGTTTTAAGAAAGTTGAGACTTGAAAATGAAGAGAGATATGAAGAAAATAACAGTACTATATATTTAGCCATACTTACTAAAATGTCTTTGACAGAAAAGTTAAAAAATTGAGTAATTAGAAGAAATAGTAGACCATGTGTAGAATTACGTCAAATGTTGGAAGAGAACAGGGTTCTGTGTTTTGAGCATAAGCTTCTGCATTTTTTTTTGTGATGATAAAGAATATGATGCGCTCTCATTCTATGTTCTTCCTTCGAACAAGAATTTTTCTGACTAGAATGAGTTCTCTAATGATTACCAAAGCTCTTCGTTTGATCATAATGTGTTTTAGTTCTTCAATTAAGACTTCACCTCCTCTGTTAAACTGATCGATAACTTCATCTTCTGTGGCAAGTTGATACTTTATAAAGAAGCAACACAGAACCATTAACAAGAAGTTGAAACAATAGTTGTTAACATTATTAAGACTGAAACTTGACATTTATAAAAGATTATAAATGTTTATGGCCACAAATGCAGGGACATTTTCTCCTTAGTCCTCACATCATTTAATGTGGTGACAACTAATAGGGCATAGAGTAAAGCCTACTTCAATGAGTTGCAATCAATTTATTTCCCATGTTGGTTTAATAAATGAATTGAAATATTTAATGCATATGTACACCTGAGTTGAATTTGATTGTATCTAACAATTGAGCATTAAATAAATTAGAATCCAAGTTGAACATTAGGCATAATAAATAATCGAACCTGGAAGCTGCGTCTTGGGCAGCTTCGGTAATAAGAAGGGCTTGGGAAGTGTTACTGGGTTGTTAGTAGATGATGTGCAGCTGGGTGTGACTAAGATGTTAGTTGACGTCCAATAGCAACCAACTCATTATCATCCAAGTCTAACACCCAAAATGCTTTAAAAACTCTCTATATATTAATCTCAGTTGCAAACTCACCAGTGCAGCCATATTCTTCGTATTTATAATCCATATTTATAATACTATAAAAATAAAGTAATTATAATATTTTTTTGAAATTGTTGTGGTTGTCGTATGTTTATTTTGAACCATGTTTAGCATTTAATATTTTGTAGAAATTGTTGTGATTGATGTCACTTATATGTTATTACATTTACTGATGGAAGGCTTGAACAATATGAACAATTCTAATGATTGTATGGAAGTAAATGAAAAAGATGAGATATGGAATGATACTATAAAGATGTATTTAATCTCCTTGATGGTTGAAGAAGTGAAGAAGGGAAATTGAACGACTACTACCTTTTCCAAATCTGGTTGGAAGAATATTAAAGTAGCGCTTCAAACAAAATTCAATAAGGAGTATATTGGCATTCAGTTGAAGAATAAGTATAATGGATTAAGGGTTAGATTGAAGAATTTCAAGACCTTACTTAAAGAAACAAGAATCAGTTACAACTCTTTTACTGGTGAAGTTAATGCTACAAATGAATGTTGGAAAAATCTATTTAAGGTAAAATATGTTATTTGTTTTATTAATATATAATATTCATTCTCATATTCCTTTTTCATCATTATAGGTGCATAAAATGGTTCACAAATTCAAGAAAAAAGGATATAAGGAAATTTTTAGACTTGTGTCATATTTTTGGAGATACTACTGCAACTGATGTGCATGCACATTCATAAACTAAATCTCCATCGATAGTACAGAAGAGGAACATGAAAATGATGTTGATGAAGATTACTCGTGTAATGAAAAAGAAGATCAAGATAAAAGTTCCTCATCTAAGAGAAAGAAATTTCCTAAGAATAAGAAGGTAAAGAAGACACATTCTAACATTGTAGAAAAAGTCTTACTTACACTTGGTGAACAATCATAAAGGACGAATGATTTACTTGAGAAAAAACTGAGTGAATTGTCATCCATTGCAGAGAATATATCTTAAGAGTCTAACATAATGATGGAACATCTGAATTCCTTAGATGAATTGGGTGTTGACGGTGTGCAATACGGAAAAGTTGTGAAGGCTTTACATGATTTTCCACCTTATGTAATGGAGAATCATGTAACTATTCTTGACATTTAGCAGCAACTATAATAGTTAAGATTTTCGTTGCACTTTTACCAACATTTAACTCTCGGTGAAATCTAAAATTGTCTCTAATGTATCAATAACGATCTTCTTTGGCAATATTCCCTAAACCTAGACTAGGTTTTTTTTTTGGACTTTTAGGAAAATTGTTGGAAACAGTCGTACAAAATATTATCCAAAATAACATGCCAATATCTAATGTTAATTAATGCAAAGTGCTTAATGATTCAATTAGACCTTGCGATTTTGGCAATAAATTGGAAAGAAAATTAGCATCGTCGCTCACTGTCCTATACATTTTGCCAACATTTGCACAAATACTTTTCGACAAGTAACACTGCATCTTTGCACAAGTATGTACATTTTCTCCAAAATTATATTTTCCATGTGTTATCTTTAATGTTCCGTTTGATTGACTTGAAATTTTATTTCCTTTATTTTAAGGGTTAACATATTATAAAGTGTTAACTTTTTTGAATTTTTTTTAATTCGGTGTAAACTCTTTTATAATTTTTAATTAAATGATTGACTTTTTATAACTCTAACAATTCAATTCACAATGTTAGTTTTATTATTAATTTGTTCATTTGGCTAATGGAACCACCTTTGTCCATTACATATGGGTTTATACATAGAAAATTAACAGACTAGGCACACTTGTGGACTAATACACTTAACGCATATTCTGTACTCTATAACACATACTCATAACCTATTTTAGTTCAAAATAACCCACACTATCTTCATTTACCTATTTTCCCCCTTTGTCATCATCTGGGAAAAACCTTCCTCTCCTATTTGCCCTTTGCAATTGGAAGCACCACTACCACACTACATTTGAGCTCTTCTCTTTTTTTATTGTAGAATCTATTGCTTTTCTATCTTTCCACATGCCTCTCTAGTTTGAAAATTCATTTGCTAGGTATGTTTTCCTTTCCTGAAACATAATGTTTTGTGTTTTGGGGGGGCGG
>JAOTAX010000197.1:15968900-15987086 GCA_025629825.1 Erythroxylum guanchezii
TCACAACAATCCTAAACCCTCTTGGCCCTTTGCCAAATTACCATTCTACCCTTCCCGTAGGGGGTGGGATGTTACAAATATGTCATAGATAACTTTACTTCTTATTTAAGAACAATTACATGTACATATGGTGTCGATAGCCTCAAGCCCCCAAAATAAAATTAAACAGATATAAGACATGAAATGTAGCCTCAAAATATGCTACAAATTTTGCTTCCTAATGAATGAAGCAATAACAGATTGTTAGCACTCTTTTGTAAAATTAGTCCATCTGCTAGTAAAAATAAGTAGCCAAACGTAGTTTCTTTTTACTATCAATGCATCTACCAAAATCTGAATATGAACATACAATAATTTCTAATGAATTAGATCTTCTATACATAAGCATACAATCCTTCGTTCCTTGAAGATACTTTAAGACTTTTTTTGTAGCTTTGCCATGTTCTACAGATCAAGTCTCATGTATATTTGTAAATACATCAAAATGGCAACACTATAAGGATATGAAATGAATTCCATTTGTTAATGTTCCACATCATTCTTTGGTTATTGCATGAGACTAAATTTATCCCTTTTTTAAAGATAACTCCTACTGAACATTTGTTTATATTAAATCCCTCAAGAATTCTTTCAATATAGTCTTTATAAGATAACTGTAATCCTGCTTGTGATATATTTGAAAATATTAAAATTTCTATCACACAGGAAGTCTTTCTCATTCTTTCATTTCAAAATTCTTAGAGAGAAAAACTTTAATCTTATATAATATGTCCAAATCATTGTAAGCAAGTAAAATATCATCAACATATAGAATTAGTATAAACATACTTCTATTTAATTTTTAGTAGATACAGCAGTCAACAGTATTTTCCTGAAAACTAAAAGATGTTATTGTGTCATTAAACTTAATATACCATTATCGAGAAGCTTGTTTAAGTCTATATATTGATTTCTTAAAATTGCACACCATGTGACCTTTTCCTTCTATTAAAAAAAGTTTTAGGTTAATCTATATAAACTTTTTCCCAAGATCACCATTCTGGAAAATAGTTTTGATATAGCTATAAATCAAACTAAATCATTAATGCCATAATTATTCTCAACGAATCTTTCTTTGAGGTGGTACTTAACTAATAGAAGTTTAGCTCCAACAAATTTTTTATCCATGGAGAGTTTATTTTGAAAATTTAAAAAATTTTAGGGTTAAACTTAAATGTTCTGAACTATTATAGTTTAAATTATATTCAGATGAAGACCTTGAATTTTAAATTATAATTTTTATCAATTGAAAAAATCTCACAAAATTTAACACTTTAAAGTCTTTGATCTCTTATTTTAACTACCAATTGAAATGTCATAGTTAGTTGTTTAATAGAAAACTCTCCCATCAGTCAATTTTTCTTATGCAATAGTTAATACAAATAAATTTGTAGAAAATAAAAGTCAACAAAAATTTAAATCACATGTGAAATTCGGATCATTATAATAATTTGTTGTAATTATGCAAACCTTCACATATAATTTAAAACTTGAAAGTATCGTTGTAATATTTGACTTTTTAATCACCATCAAGACTTACGGTAAATCGAGCGTTGTCAATATCATGTGATAAATTGATTTCATGGATTGGGGCCCACTAAACAGAAAGGCATCTGGAATCTGGATCAATCACATATTTATGATTTGGCATGCGTTAGATTTTGGCATGTCGGACGTCGATTCCATCGGTGACCTAAAAGGAGGTTTAGGCCAGTTTGTTCTGAAATTTGTCCAGACGGAAGTTGAATTCTTGTTATAAAGACAACATCAATAATTAATGCTGTGTACTCCTTCAGTTTTAGTTTGACGGGAGTCATTAGTAGGCAAGTCCGATCCATTTCTGGCTATTAGAACAGGAAATACACAAGGCACAATTAGTTGACCTACATACACATGGCCGTCCATATAACCTGGCGGCTCTCTTCATTGTGAAACAATGCATCCTATGAGTAATTAAGAATTGCTAGAGGGCATAATATGGATTGAACATAGATAAAGACGAATTGGGTTAGTAATTTCAGAATCCATGAAATACACATTTCTCACTTATTACAAGCGCTACCGACAATATCTATATATCCCAATGCTGTGTAAACGCAAACTTTGTTTTTTATGTCGTTGCCAGGGAACGACGGAGTACGGAAATTGTATCTATACTTGAAATTGACTTGTCTACAGGCTTGCTTTGGTATCTCTGACGCTCGATAAATCTTATGCGAGTCGCTAAACCTACACCTGCACCTAAGTGTGGTTAACATCAATCTGAAACAAATTAAGAATGATTGTTTCCCTTTTTAGGTGAGCTAAATACTAAGAAGAATAATTGTGGTAGCTTTGTTAATTTTGCTACATTGGTAGATTCTGTCATATAATACTAAGGACTCGTACGATTCCTATAAGCCTTGATTATAGGTATCGTACCATTTACAATCTACACTGCGCTCTAGAAGGTTCTGGGGCTTGCATTTTTAGTTGTCCGTCGGTAGCTTTCGCTTATCTACAAACTCGTCTTCTTTTAATCGGCATTGTTTGCAAGTTCCTTATCTTCCATCAGTTTCTTCTATTTACCAAGCAACATATACGATAGAAAGATCATATCATTGACCAAGGCAAATTCATCTTTAGACCCCACTCTTGTAACAAACTATCATTCATGAAATGGTAGGAAAGGCTTCTTATGCCATGGCGATAAGTTCAATAACTCACTGTCAACGTTGATTCCTAAAGTCTTATATAAACTGAGACTTGTATACGATGATTTGTTTTTCATGTACCTGAAACAGATTAATCCAATGTGTCGAGTCAATTCTGCCATTGAAAAAGGAAAAACTTAAAGGAAGCAACCATTCGTTTTCAAAAGTCTCACATCTGCACCCGCGCCTGAATCGGGCAGGCTGCTTACAGTCCACTTGTAAAACTGAAGTCAGAGGCTCAAAGTGCGTGATTTGGGACCAGTTTTTATCTCAGAAGAGGCGTGCAACTTACAAGATGGAGTTCTAATCTGCTTTGGAAGTCCTGAGTAGGGGGACCACAGGTGACGGTGAGGTGACCCTGCAGTGCTGACTGCGAATTTCTATTGCAATTCCAGCGACCATAACAAGTTGTGTAGCAAATTACAGTTAAGTCTTGGAGGGTTTAGGTCATCATTTTCTTGACAGATCAAACTCAAAGACACCGTTGCAATAAATTAAGCCTAGTGGAGTTATAGTTGGCTATCTCTTAAGTCAATCGTGAACTTACCCAATAATTGCAGTACCTACCCTGATAAATAAGCACCCAGTAAATGTTAATCTCTCGTGTTCACCTACCCTAACATGAGACTTTCAGATATCTGGATTACAATTGTATATAATTAAATTAATGCCCTCTTGTTACCTGTTTATTTTGAACGGGCAGTTGTAATCTATAGTTCTAATTACTTGCATCATCAATATTTTTCTTTTTCATTTACTACAAATCATCTGTACTTTTTTCCTTCTTTTTTTTTTATGCAACAATTCAGAGAATGTCGTATGCATATTGCCCGAATCCTTCCTTTAAACATTTTGTGACGAAACAAAAAGCAAAACATTATCGCGGATTTATGCATAGGCCAACTTAGCATCAGTGTTCAGTAACGATTTCCTATATATCTTAGAGCAAGCAGGAAGATGACGAAAAGCTAGAAGTTGCAGGAGTGCACACATTTTTCATCATGTGGAATAAAAGAAATCAAATTTTGTGGGATCTGAAAAGTTGAGGCAACAACAAACACGTGGGTTTTCAAGGGAAATAAATGCCTTGGTCTCAAATAGTATCTCAACGCAAAAAATAAGACAAGGAATTGGATCCAAACCAACTCCGTTCATTTTATGAATTTGGTTCCAACGTGACTAGAACAACCAAGACACTACCAAATAACTACATCTGCTATAATAATTGACAATGTAAGAAATCTAAAGCTTTTTCTATAACTAGTGACCAACAATAGTCTTGTTGGAAAAAAATGGGGTGGTAGCTACACAATTGCAGCACATTCTACATTTCAGTATGATAAAGCTGGCGACCTGAATGAGACTCATTAAGGGATATCTCCATCTCAAGTTGCTGTAGTTGCTGAAACTACCGCAGAAAAGGAAATTAAATGAACAGAAGAACATACTATGATGACTAAATGAAAATATCTAGATAACGAATGAGACATTTTGTCATTTCTTGAAGCCATGATGCATGAAGTTAGAAAATTAGAAGCTATGCGACACAGCAACTTGTCATCCCTTGCAGCAAAGATGCAGAGTTAAGACTACAGTTGTCTTGTTCCATGTTACATGTCGCTAGTGCTAAAGCATGGAAATTCCACCAGGAAGAATAACAGATAACAGGAATAAGCTAGCTAAGATGATGATTAGTTCCTTTGGCAGGAGGTTCATCTTGAGGCTTCATTGCTAGGAAGAGTAGCACCTCATGCTCTCAAAAGGCATGAAAATGGTTAAAAAATGCAAACGAACCCACCTATAATTCTTGCCTAAACACAAAAAGAAGAGAAACAAGGGTGTCTAGCACAAACCTTGATATTTGTGAATCAGTTAACAACATAGCTATTCCCCAGCCACCAGTTGGAGGCAGCCCATACTCAAAAGCTGTAAAAAATGTTTCATCTAAAGCCATTGCTTCATCACCACCTGATTGTCTATCGTAATTTAATAATAGATCACCTTCAGGTCACTTTCCAAACATATAAAATCTGCAAGCCTTTTAGTAATCAGCGGTACCTTAAGTTGGTCAGCAAATAGCTGACGTACCAAAGGATCATTTAATTTGGTGTATGCATTGCATAGCTGATACAGAAATTTAATAATAGGCAGTATGAATCAAGCCTAAGAGAGTACGACTAATGTAAGAAGAAGAGCATCAATCTTGAGGATAGGAGGAAGTACTTCATGCTTATTAATAAATAGTCCAAACGGTTCAGTCAAGCCTGGCTTTGACCTATGCCGTTGTGCCAAAGGACTCATTGAAAGTAGGATTTATGCATGTCTCCTCCAAAAAGTGTCCCACCAGCTGCAAACATAAACGTGATGAAAAATCAGAATAATATTATGAAATTGAAGCAACCAAAAATAACACAAAGTAGACCGACACTATGCCTTGATGGAGACAGATAACCTCATAGAGGGTATACCTACCTTCCAAACTTCAGTTGTATCATACAAGCATTAAGAAACAAAACAGTATGTTCCCCAATCATTATTAGTTGCAGAACTGAATAGCACCTTTCTCTAAGTAACTAGCAAAGAGATATATCAACATGATATAACAAAAATGAGAAGGAAAAAGGACCAATGCAAAAATCCACTGTATGTTTGGTCAACAGGACTTCCAATATAATCGAACATGGAATGAGGTCAGTGGCACGCCAATTACCCGTTGTTTATTGATAGAAATATTCCTCAGTACAACCTTGTTCTTCCCTATTAAAAAAGCCTTGAACACACTATTATATGGGGCAGGTTTACATTACACCAATTCATCTAGAATATAACAAATTATAGCACATGTTACCAAAATAAGAGCTAAGATCGTTAGCTTGAGTAGCAACTTAACAACAGCTACTGACAAAGGGATCAGGAAACTGCAAAAAAAAAAAAAAACACACACACACAAAAACACAAAAACAAAAAGAAACTGAAACAAGAAAAGGAAGAGATATTACCTTGTCCAATGGACAGGCTGTCGTTTGAGGAGTAGGGCATTTGACCTCAAACATCTCACATGCAGCCACGAGATACATGTTAGCCTCATCACTAGACAGGTCCTTTGGTATGTTAAGGTTGGCCATCTTCTCTAACTCATCTATCATGTCAATTCTTCTGCAGAAATTAAACAATTGGATTATCCTAAGTCCATAGCTTCAAAACACTGTGAAGTTATAAACCAATAGAATTAGTAACAAAGCTAAAAGGGGGTGTAAAGTCAATATCAATAGGATCTATATCTAGCCCATTAGCATGATATTTAATTTTGTAGCCTCCTGTAAGTTGCTTGACCATTCCTATTTTGAACAAAACAAAGTTCTAAGACAATATACAGAGCAATCCAGGAAGAGAATTGCATATAAAAATAATGAAATGCATCGTGCAACAGAAAGATGTTATTCCTTACCACTTATTTCTCCGTAAGATCCATCAGATCATTGTAGTCAGCAAAGGCCATGTAGAACTCGCAGGTTGTGAATTCAGGATTGTGAGTCAAATAAATACCCTCATTCCTGAACTGTTTTCCAATCTCATACACTCGGTCAACTCCGCCCACAACAAGCTCCTTAAGAAACTGTTCAGCTGCAATTCGCATGTAAAGCCTCATATTCAATTCATTGTGATGAGTAACAAAAGGACGGGCAGCTGCTCCACCCGCAATCATGTTCATCATTGGGTTTTCAACCTATGGACAGAACCACAATTGCCAAAGTTAGTTTGAAAAGACTCATTACTAGAGGGGCAGAGATTCAAATAGAACCAAATGATGATACCATTATTTAAACATTCACACAAAGATGACCGAACTCCAAAAAATCAAGGTTTTCAGGAAAACTTCTTATGCATGTAATGATCTGTGATCTTGTCTTGAATATTTGCCGAACCTAAAAGTTTAACAATAGATCCAAATAGCGTTGATGATAGCGAGTTTCCTAGGACCCAGAAAGAATACAGAGAATAAATATATGGAACCCCAGAAAAGCACAAAAGAAGTAGCAAAGATCGAAAAAAGGTAAAGAGCTATTCCTACTCCAATATTCAGAAAAGCATAAAAACATCCCCACAAATTTTTGAGTAAGACATCAGGGAAAACAAAACAGAATAGGCAATATTTCAGGAGACTAGTGCCCAAGGATGAACTTAAGGACAATAACCAAAATGTACTTAGAGGTACAGCTAACACAATATCTCATCTCTTAACTTTTAGATAGCTTCTTTTCATCGGACAAATACCTGGTCTCCAAGCACATATGTCTCTGGATTCCTAGTGCACCCTGGTAACCAAGCTTCAATTTTCTGCAAAACAGAAGACTCTCTCTCTCTCTCTCTCTCTCTATACACACACACACACACACACACACACACAAGCTGAATAATAAGGAACATTTTTCACCTTGTCACTTATGAGGTAGGGCCAGCTTTTTGCCTCGGCATCATATGAAGATAATGAGATCAAACTGTGAAAGATGTAGGGAAAATGCTGAAAGATGTAGGGAAAATGCTCAGCTCCCCCCTGTTAGTTTTTCCTGGAACAAAGAATCAGCAGGCACACAATCATCAGTGTTACTATAAGGTAAAACTAGAGATAGATCTTGACTTTCTCGTGGAGATATAAGGATAAATTTTCTTTCATTGAAAGCCCATAATCAATGTCAAGTTCATCCAAAATAGGTATACAAAGCAAATTAACTATTGACTTGTAATGCACTAAACCTGGAAACCCAGTGATACCAACAACATCACCACGCTTGACAAGAGAGTGGAACTTTGAGACTTGAGCTTCTTTCATGCCTGATTTTCTGAAGTATAACAATATGCAATAAACCGCTGAGTCAACCCGAGCAAAGAAAGATAAACTAAAAAGGAGAAAAATAGAGATGGACATAGTAGCAGGGTTATGCTTCTATTTGTTCAGGTCATTGTGAAAAAAAAATATATTGTTTTCAGGCAGTAACTCAATTCCATCAGTCATTCAGATGTAGCATCCAGGAATTTCAATATTAATAGCCACCAAAGATAAATTAATAACAGTTATAAGTAGAAGGAAAGGAAAACTATATATACCTTGCATCAGTCATGATTTGGACTTTGGGACCTCCTTCATTCAAATCGTAAAAGAAAGCTTTGAGGAAGAAGATCGTTTGCTCATGATTCGCCCTTGTAGATAAGAGACAGAAAGTGGTTTACAAGGAGAAACAAGGTAGCAACAGAATCATAACACCATATAAGAATAAAATGTCTAGCTTTAGGTACTAGCCAAAGATACAGTTCTCTCCTCAAGATGCTCTCCGCTGCGCAAGGATCCAAATTACCCAATGAATTCAGAGATAGACATCGTAACATGGAACTTGTGTGGATACGGATTTTTTCCTTCCTCCTTCAGAGCAGCAAGATATTTCAGCCTGTTCTCGAAGTATTGATGCAACATAATCATACCAGAAAGTGCACTCAATAAAAGCCCCATTCACTCAGACAAAGAGAACCTTGATCCCTGCATAATAAAACAAAAGGGTATTCTAAAAGTAAAGAATATAAGGATACTGTTGGGTCCATCTAGCCATCATCACCAGTAGCTGCAGATTTCTGCCCCTGAGAAGTAGTCTTGATGGCAGCCTGAAGAAAAAGGGAACAATTTTAACATAATTAACAAGTTCAACCATGATTACCAGAGCAAAACAAAACCCAAAAATTTGAAATATTGTTCAAAATCCATGTTGGTTAAAACAAGAATGAAGTTTTTGCACAAGGAAACACTAAACATGTTACTAAAAGCAAAATGCACCTGGTTGGCTTCACTTCCTTCTTTCGTTTTCTTTCTTCCTCCTTCTGCTTGTGCTTCAATTCCCTTTTGAGCACACTAGCCAAACATATAGCACACACAATAACAGAAAAAGCCAACATGGCGGTCCATGGGATCGTAAAGAATCAAGCTTTTAGAACAGAATCAGTTAAAGAGAAAACAAAGGGAGACAATAACTCACTTCTTGCTGATAGTCTCTCCAGAAGCAGGAGGAATGTAGTTCATAGTTAAGCCAGAGAATGCTTTGGCTATGTCGTCAACGAATGCAGAGTCGGAGCCTTCCACTTGCCTTGTGAAACTGGTGACTCTCTGCTGAAGTTTGCTAGTTTTGGAGGCCTACACATATTCTATAATTACTAATCACTAATTACTTCACTCTAACTGATCTAATGATCTTATTCCTACGCCTAAATAAATATTAAGTGTGAAGTTGATACGTGTTCTGACTATAAATTTAATTTCTTAGAGTAAATGAAAAGGGCACATAAAGCACCTACTGTTTTACTTTGTTTTTTTTGTTTCATAAAAATAATAGAATCGAAAGAAAAAAGAAAAAATTAGTAGTCTATCAAATGGAGTTTTATGAGATAATTCTAGAAAAGTTGTCCAAAAGAAAAACTATTTTAAATTGAAAGTTACCAACAGCAACTTATTTAGGGGTTGAGCTCAATCAAACCAGCTTTTGCCTATTGACAACCGCATAGCAATTGTTGACAATATGTGCAACATAAGTACACTTTCCAATTGAATGCAATTAGATTTAGCTTCTTATCGGAAGAAAACAACATCTTGCTAATGAACATAAATTTGATGTCTTGCTACACCAACCTGCCTCATTGCTCATCATCTCACAAATGGTACCAGCAAGTACTCCGCATAAAATAGCTGTACAGGGTCAAGGAAATAAAACCATTACTTAACAACAACAGAGTACACAAAACAAGTATTACAACCTTGCTTTGATTCCTTTTATCTCTTATTTTGCTTTACATAGGCACTACTATCAAATGGTAGTTCCTTGTTCCAGTTTATGATAGTTTATTCACATGCAAATTGAGGGTCCTGAAAGCAAACAAATGTCAACCAACCTAACCAACTTCTATCATAATCTTTTCACCATTTTAAAACTCTCTTCATATAACCAATATACTTAAAGCACAGGAACTAATTTCTTCAGGTAATTAAAACATAACTACTTGATGTGTGAAAAGTTCAATATGAGGAACAAAATGTCATATGTTTAGCCAAGGTAAACTTCATGCAAGGTTGGTGCAATTGTTCATACTAAGTGCTGAACCAGGACAGGTGATTACCTTCCAAATAAACATGTAGCATGAAGTTATTGCAGCTTTATTCTTCAGATCAACAGATTTAACATGATTCCACAGTAGGAACGCCAATATGGCATGGCTGAAAACCTATATCATCAATCCAAGTTTGATCACACAATTTTACATCAACAAAAAAAGGAGCTCAGAACTCTGTCAAGCATCCAACTGTTTATTAAAGTCCACAATTGGGATGCCTGAAATTTAAGTACAACTTTCAAACAAGGTTATTCCAGAACCATCACACTGTAAGTCAGCTTCTGAACCTAGTTACCAAGGAGCTGTCTAAAGCTTGGCTGAATCACATTTGCCCCCACTCAAGTGAAACGTCAATTAAGACTCAAAAGAGGTGTGGTAAGCCTATAATTGATAGGTCTTCTTTTATAGTGCTGGACGTCCAAATGTATCAAATTTAAGCATAAACCCTTAAAAGAAAAGGAACAAATTACCGTGATCCATTTGCTCTAGGTGTAAGAAGATCTTAATCCAACTAAAACAGCAACACCATAAGCAACTTCTAGCAGTGCAATACAGGTCCAGAATACCTGAGCAAGATCAATTAGGTGCAAAACAAAGGAACTAGATACTCTATTAAGAGAAAGCATATATGTTGAGAGCTAACCCGCTTTTTGCCCAAACTCACCGTAAAGGTTCGTATGCCATATATCTTATCACCTTCCATATCAGGAATATCCTACACAAAATACTATTTCAAGTCTATAAAGAATATATAGTAAATGTGTTACCAATTTACAAATTTTCTAAGAATATAGAGTGAATGTGTTACCAAGTTAAAAATTTTCTTCCCTTAGGAATTTTCTATCACTGAAATAAAATTGTAATAACAGTTACCTTAAATAAGGCTATAACAACTGAAAAGAAGCTCATGAATGCAGTTGAAAAAATTAGAGGCCTTGAGTAGATAGCTGGTCTTCCATACACATGAGTCTGGAAATGGTCAAGACAGGTATTTAAGTACTTCAAGCATATTCCAGGAACAAAAAAGAAAAGCACCTATCATGCAATTTAATGAATCTCTGCTATAAACAGATTCTTGTGCTCACGTATGCTAGACACCTTTTGAGACCTCATTGAGCATGGCAGTAGCCAGAAAATCAATTTAAAGAGTACATGATGGTCAAGAATTGAACACCAGCCTTTAAGGCACTACCATGAAAACAAGCTATACTTCTATGTGTTATGAGGAAACTTTTTCAGAATCCCAATGGTAACACCTTTCTTGAGAAAATAATTTTTCCTAAACTTTAAATGTCTAATAACACAAAATGTGGGAGCAAAAAAATACCTGCATATGCAGATAGAAGGCAACTTGAACAATCACTGCCCTAACAGCAAGGATGCACATTGCTGCAATGACTGCAAACCTTTTCCATCTCAAAAGTGGCAACTGAACAATCGCAACTTGTAAAGACCATGAATTAGAAATCTATGGTTTATCATATTAAAGCATCACATAGATATTCAAACATGTGACCAATTGAAAAATAATGAAAGAAAGTTCAAGTTGTTAGAAGGACATAAGACTTATTCTGCTCCAATAGTATGGTCAGAAGTCCAAGATTAAGCGAAATAAGTGATAAAGGAGCTAATGTTCAAAAGTATTTATAGTAAATGATCGCAACCGTATAAATTTATGTTAATAAGAATAGTTTGTCGTCTCCTGGTTAATAAGAGAAACCATTCAAACTACAATGCAGAAGATGAGGTACAGTTTCACTAGAGGCAGCATCAATTGACCAAAATAAGTAGGCATCTCTAGCATCAAGTTTTTGAGTTAAAAACTTTGTTATTTACCTGCTTTTCACTTGCTATTGCTACTGCAATAAGTTTTCCAGATTGATAGACATTAATTGTGACCAGATGAAAAGACGTAGAGAAATTTATACATATATTTCCCCATTTACATTTTTCTCCATTTTCAAAATAAAACTCGAACAGTAAGAACTAAGTTTAACAAAAAAAAAATATTTCCCTCAGTATATTGTATTTCTTTTGTGTGAGGCACCTGCCCACTGTACTGTGCTTTGCTCACAAAACTATATGAATGCTATGAGAAATTCATAGTGTACTAAAATGCACTTACATTGATTGAATATGCTGTTCCAAGAACAAAACTGATGAAAAGTGCCCAAAATAATGGCCATGATCCAGCAATCCATCCAAGGCAAAAACTCTGTGGAGATGAGAACGATGTAAAAAATTCTTTTACATGAATTCCAACATGGAGATGTAGCAAACTTCGGAACTGCAGGAAAGGTATTACTAAAAGTAAATTGGTCTTTTGGAACTAGATTCAAGAAGAAATAATACACGTCATCAATATTGGTCTCTGTAAAGTGCCATCTCATCCAACATTTAAAAGACATTTAAACTTAGCATGCTAAGATGCACAAACTTCATGAAAATTGACATATACGTAACGTGGGTAATACACAGAGAGTTAAGGGTATTTCATAACTAATAGATTGAGCACCAGCTTGTAAACCACCTAAAAAGGTAGAAAGTTCCCAATGATATAAATGTTGCAAACAATTTCTGAAATCATATGTCGTCTAGTTTTGGAGTTCTGCACTTAGAAAGTTGCAGAGTGTAGGTGTAGACTATATACGGTGGGAGAGAGGAATAGGAAGAAAGTTTGGGTGTCTTGCATATTGTTTTTGTAGTTTAGCCAGGCATTTATTATACTCTGTTGATACTTTGGGAACTTGTGAATTTCGGCGATTCCAATATCACCAATTGCGCCGCATGCCTTCTTTTTGCGTGTTTTTTACGACTGGAGACTGTGCATCAGTCTTTTCCTATTTTTTACCGTTAGTTACACGTACCTTTGCCATTACAAGTCCTCCGTTGGTAGTCCAAGTTATAATTGTGCTAGGCTTTCATGTTTATGAGAAATCTGTAAACTCTTCAAAGATTCCTTCGACAACACACTTTTTTTTTTGGAACACTCTTACATGGACGAGAACGTGGGTGTTTTTACAGGATTGTGGTTCCTTTGGATAGCTCACTAATTTTTTCCTGTCTCCCGTTTTATTTTAGTACTATTTTATTTTATTGTCTTCTCGTCTATGTATTAGATTTATTATTCGTATAATTAGCTCTTTTGAGTATTAATAGTATTAGTATTATTTGCATTTATTTTATTTATATCTTGAGTTTTTGGTATTTTTATTATTATTTCTATTTAGTGCTTTTATTATTTCTATTTGTATTTATGTTATTTTAAGTTTTTATTGTAATTTTAGGTCCGTAGAAATTTTCTGTCCTAGTTTTTACTTTTCTCTGTAACCTGCATCATTATTATATTGTCTTATTTGCATGTGAATCCATTGGAAACAGCCTCTCTACTACGTAGAGGTAAGGCTGCGTACTATCGGACCTCCCTAGACCCCACTTCATTGCGGGATTTCGGACTGGATAATGATGATGATGATAATGATATGGGACTATCTTTCACAGTTGAGCATGATCTGTAAACCTTCATTAAGACTATCTTTCCACCAAATATCATAACCTTCTAGGCTAGATACTCCATCCAAAAAAAAAAAAAAAAAAACGGAGAAAAGGCTGATTAGAGGCTTATTGGCAAGTCATACAAAGAACGATTTTTATAGGATACAAACTAAATTTTGTATTTGTCTAAATGCCAGCTACGGTATCAACACTCAATTATTGGATATTTTTTGTTTTGAACTATCTTTGTGAGCATGCTCACAAATTCCATCAAGCTATAGAGGCAAAAGATATTATACCTTATATGAGCGGATGCACAACTATATTTATGGTAAATAAAATGTCCATCAATTTGAAATAATCAATAAATATTTAAACTTGTAAAAAAAATGTGATAGATGTCTTTAAATTTTCCTTTGTTTGTAGATTTTTTATCTAAATAGGCTACGTGCGAACTGTCCATTTAAGTAGGACAAGATGACAAGAGTTACAATATGAGATCACATCAACATTGACAACATTGGATATTGATAGAATATTAGAGCACCAGTACTAGAAGCTAAAGGTAATGTTGTTTCGTCACCAATTTATGGTAACATTTAGAATATTATTTTCGAAATTTTTAATAGAATAATTACCTAACTAATCTTAAACGTAAAGGGTTGACTACAACAAAGAATACCTCACGAAAGATCATGGTGGGGGGAGTCAATGAGGAAGGTGAAGAAAGTATTGTGGGAGATGGAAAAGGCAAAGGTATGAAATTAGTAAGTTGTTCACTTGATTGTCCATAATTTTTGGTTTTTGTGTGAATAGTTATTAATATTTTAGTTAAATAAAAAGAAAAAGAAGAAGTCTGAAGTCGTGAAGAGATGCCTATGACGGAGAAGGTACGTGAACAACCAATCTCATGGCATGAGGAGATGCCAATAATAGATTAAAAAAAAAAGATATCTTGAGGCATAATGAGATATTAATGAAGAAGTATAAAGATGAGGTTGTCCTGAAGCATGGGGAGAAGACATGAAGGAGAAGACCAAGAAGAGGAAGTTTAAGAGAGTGGTATATCCCGGAGAAGCTTTCGATACATTTGGATAATAGTTATAATAATTTTTGATATAATAGCCAAAATGGAACAAGTGTCTAATTCATTAAATGAGAAGAAGAAGAAGATACAAAAAAAGGCTTGAATAAAGAGATAAGATAACATCATTAAAAGCTTAACCAAGCAAAATTATGAGTATTGTATGTATAGCATAGTTTATATTTTATTCTCATACCACTTTAAGAAGCATGTTAATAGGTGAACTCATAGCAAGATTAGGTGCCAATAAGATTAAAGATACTCTGTTTAGTATAAGAGACTAGAGGAATATGTCACAACCATAACTATTTAACTACATCCTAAGCCACCTACAGAGATATAATCAGATTTTATACCATGATCGCAAAAGACGTTATGATAGCAGGACCAGTGCCCATGGAATACTCTCCTGAAGCCAAAGGAAGATATGGTTTGTTAACCTGCAATGAAACATGACACAACATTCATAATATGACAGTTATGATATAATGCATCTCTTTCATATTGTTCCAGATATACAAAAAGTCATCAAAATATCAACACAAAAGTTTCAAATACTTTAGGGAGTAAGGAGAGGAATAAATGAATAAATCTCATACTATCAATCATTTCCAATTATCAAACTCAGCCATTACTTAAGAATGTTATATTTAAAGAAGACATCCCAGATATTTTAATTATTTAGCATGCTGCAACGTGCAAAGTTACCTTGTCTATTTCAACATCGGTCAACTGATTCAATCCAACAATGTATATATTCATCATTAGGGCAGCAGTCAAGGCCTGAAGTAAAAGCAAAGGTAATTCAGGTCAATAAGAAGCAAAATTATTTTTGAGAGTTTAATTGATTTGACATATTGCACATCACCTCCAACAATCCTGCGAAAAATACTGGAGAGAAGTCTGAGAGCTTCTCGACTGCAAGGAGAGAAATTGATACAATGCCCAAACCCTGCAGATAGAAAAGTACTTCAAGTTCATTGACTTCTTCTTTACATAGTGAGGTTTACAAAATCTAGAAAAATGATACGCTTCATAGTAAAACATTAACTAGTCTTAGACAATATCACAAACTTAACTGTTCCTATAACTGTATGAGGCCGCGAAAATCTGTAGAAAGCATATAATGAGTTTAAAATAGATCTTTTGGGATCAAAAGTTCCAGGCTCTGATTCAAGGGGTTGTCCAGAGGCAGCATGCACTGAGAATTTCTCTTTTCTGTTCCAATAAAGTTGAGGTCTAACTGTGGTGGAGCCTTCAATAGTATCCTTGATGCAATGCTGCTGAAACCGAGTAACACATCTTCGGTTTAAGCTGTCCCATGCTCTGCACCATGAAATTTCAAGTGCTCCTCTACCTGTTATCAGGGTGATCAAACCAACCATAAATTGCATAATATGTTAAGGAAACGACTGCTATTACATTACCTTAAGGGCCTAAGAACAATCACTGTTTGAAAAAGAAAACGCTTACCCTTCAACTGGCAACTCAATTATAGAATGACAAAGGAAATATCATTCTCATCATGAAGTGAGCCACTTCCCAAAATGTTCTACCAATCATAGATTTAAATCCGCAAAATAACGCTATATTTCGAAGATTTCACTATAAGCCTCTAAAAGGATCTATATCTACATGCATTAATGTCTCCATGAGGGAACTCAAAGTATTCAGTTGGGTGTGAAATTTGATAATTACAGTGAAAAAAACTCGAGACTAAGGGTATGTTTGGATGTAAGTGGAGGGATAGAAGGGAATGGAATGGAATGGCTTAAATGACTCAGGCCATTGTTTGGGAGTCTGTTTTGAAAGAGGATGGAATGACAATTGATGGCTTTGGAAACCGTCCTTTGCCATCCAAAATCTAATATTTTGTGACCACCCAAATTGGAGGGTCAGGGATGGAATGACATGGCTTGCCTGCCAAACCCTAATTTAATGACAAAAATATCCTCAAAAAATGAAATTACAACCCCAGTTCAGTAAATACCTACGCAGCTGCATGCTACTATGTCCATTGTGTTTCTCCTTCAACTGGCTTCTTCCATTGACGAACGTTTTCCTCCACAGCTACTAGGGTAATTTTGGAAAAAAAAAATAGTACAAATTATTCCATTCTATTCATTTTTAGTATCACTTCCAAACAATGGTCAAAGGAGTCCCTCTCTTATTTTATTTAAACTTCCAAACAATAGAGTGGCCAATTTCATTCTATTCCATTCCACCCCATTTCATTCCGTTCCATTAATTGCCATTCTATCATAAACTCCCAAACATACCCTAAGAAATACTAATGAGAGCAATAATCAACGGTAGAGGAGGAGAAGCAGTAGGACGGCAACAATGGGAACTTACTTGAAGAATGGTCCACTTTAAGATTGTCGCTCGTCCGACAACTTCCAACTATTAACATTTCCAATCATCATATGAAGAACAGTCAACATGCCCATAAAAGCAACCCCATAAGAAATTAACAATGAAATTCAAATCTAATCATTGACAAGACGATAGCGAAAAGTAAAAAGCAACTAAAATATGTTGTAACAACCAGAATTGAAGTGAATACTTTGAGTTTACAAAAACGAAAAGAACTGAAAAAGAAATCCGGTAACTGGACTGACGTAGATAAAAATGATTGAGAAACAAATTTCGCAAAAAAGAAATTGAGTTAAAAAGAATAACGTACCAGAAGGAAAAGAGGAAAAAGAAGAGAGTTTAGGAATGGTGGCAAGGAGCAGAGACTCCATTTTTGGCGAGTTGAACAGGGCTTAGCCAACTAAAAAATGCTTTCCAAGTACAAGGCTGAAACAGGGTTTACAAACGCATTAAACAGTCTAGCCTTCTCAACTGCAATCGGAGTGAAGGTGCAGCAGTAAAAGTCAAGTGCAATGCAAGCTTTGGTTCTGCTCTGCAACAGGGGGCGTGGTCGGTGGTGCCGGCTAATGCTGCCAAGTGACATTGTCAGTTAAGAGTCTGTTTAAATTTAAATTTAATTTTTTATTTTCAAATTTAATAAAAATTTTGGTTTCGATTTTTTTTCAAATTTTAAAAATTATAAAAATATAATTTTAATTTTCTGTTCCTATTTATTTATTGATATGATTTATTATGAACTAAATATATATCATTTAATATATCAATTTTTAATATAAATTATAAGCTAATTATTAATAATAATTATGAATAAATTAATTTTACTTAACAATTTTATTTAATTTTTGTAATTAAATTAAATAATTAAATGTAATAATTATTATTAAATATAAACAAATTTAAAATATCTTCAAAATAAATAAAAATTGGATTTAATAAATAAAAATATATAATAAATAAAATTTTAAATTGTTTAATTTAATAAACAATATTTATTAATAATTTGTTAATAAATATTATGTAAGAAATTAAAACATATTTATTTAATAAAATAAGTTTTATTTAATATGTATATATTATTAGTGTTACAAATATAATGTCCGAGGCCCCGCAAGTATGGGTCACGCAATTAAATATGGAAGTAAGAGTATCGATCCATAGGGAGTTACTGAACAATTACTAAGCTAAAATCATTCAATTATTTGGACTGACCACTTAAATGTTGATTATTGAGAAATTAATTAGTTAACTGTTAGGATTTATTTTTAATATATCATATTTTTATTTTTGGCATTTTTATTGGATATGGGACCTTTCCTAATAATGGCATAACTTTCGGATGTTTGCTTGTTT
>JAOTAX010000197.1:15995416-16007567 GCA_025629825.1 Erythroxylum guanchezii
TGATTGAACCGTTCGTTTGCTTTGATTTGGTTGAATTGTGTTTCGCCTTTCGTTTCGCTTGGTTATTTCGATTTTGTCGCATTATGATTCTTTCGTTTTGGTTTCGCTCTTTCAGTTTGTTTTCGTCCGTTCTTTCGTTTTCGTTTCTGTATTCCGCTATTCCGGTTGGGGCCCGGTTCCGAGATCGGGTCCCAACAGTTGGTCACCGCTAAGTCATCACCATCTTAAAGTTTACAACGTTTGTTCGTCACTATTACAGCTGAAGTCCTCAACATCTTCAACTTTGCAGCCTCTTCAGTTTACTTTGGCAATAAGTTATTTCAATATTGTATCTTCTTTGGGTTGCTTTCATGTATTTTTTTATTGCTTCTTATTCATGTCTACCTATCTGTATCCTTCTTTTGGCTATTTCAGTTTTTCGTGTCTTTATTGTTGTTTCTTTTTTATGTCTTTGTTATTACTTTTTATTCATGTATGCTTCAATTTTCTTATATATATGGTTTTGCCTACTTTAATAATTATATCTGCATTTGGTTGGTTCAATGATCGTATCTACTTTTGGTTGCTAGATTTTGTCATATCTTTTGACTATTTTTCATCTTGTGGTTTGCATATGGGAAGCAATCTCATGTAGGGACATATGTATTTTGATTTGCCTCTCATTTGATCCCATCTGAATTTTAATGTTATTAGGCTTATCTATATAACAAAAAACACTTTTAAGAATAAAGTCAAAACAAAAGATGACTTGCTATTACACTTTCCTATTTTTGTATCCATTGACCTAGTCTAAATTCCCTTTGCCACTTCCTTTTCTACTCCAGCTTCCCTTTGATACTGCAACTTAGTACCTTAATAGGAGAAGATGCATGTGCATGATATAGCTTCCACACTCTTTACCTTCAAGATCTTTGTTCTACAGGACCAAAATTTGTTTTATATAGTCTTTGTTCTACGTGATCAAAATTAGTAAATTAAGGTTTAGATATTGTAAACCAAACACAGGGGTCTTGAAATCAAATTGATCTTTTTATAATTTACAAATTGAAATAATGTTTACAATTTATATAAGCCAAACTTATTGACTGTTTCTTAAGTAATATGTCTTACTCTCTATGATTTAAAATTGCTTGTGAATATCTTTTTGATTTTCCTACAAAAGGTGAGTGCAGTTGGCACTGAATTTTTGTTTTTTAACGGTTTGGGGAAGGGAAATAGAAGGGAAAATCTAATGAAAATGAGATCGACAGTTTTATGCTCAGGCCCTATTATGGATGAAATTATTTTTGACAGGCCCCTATCCTGTAATGACTAGGCGACCTGCCCAACACTCCACGGTGACTCTTCAGTCAATATCTGAGTCAGCTGGAAAGTTCCTTTAAAGCTAAGTCTATTGCCCTTGTTAAGGAAAAGCTTCAATTCATAATAAGAAATGTAAACAGTGGAGTTTTGTTTTTCAGTTTATTAAAAATTTCGACAACACAACAACTGTATTTTGACATCCCAAAAATTTCAAAGTCCTTGTAAAAGTTCAAAACACTTTTATTATCACGTCAATTTCTCAACTCCAAATTGTGGACTTCAAATATACTCACATGAAGTCTTAAATAGTTACATCAATAAACTTTGAAAAACTAAAACAACGTCATGCATTCCATTTAAAAACCTTTATACACATCCATTCTTTATATAAATGTCCTTTCTAAATATGTTCAAAGATATGCAACAATTTTAAAAAATATGTACAAGGCAAAAAAAGCCTACATAGTAGCACTTGACGAAGTAGACTATTTGCGAGGTGGAGTCCTTGCTACCAAAGCCCCTAAGCTTGCACCTGGGATGTTTTATTTAAAACAAAAAATAAAGGGTGAGCTAAACGAGCTCAGTAAGTGTTATTAGTTTCCAATAAAAAACATTTATACAAACATTAACCTCCATAAAAGAAAACAATTTTTTTTCTTGTCCAGTAATAATCAATATTCTTACAAAACACATTCTTTTCTTTTCATAAGATCAATGCATATGTAAAACAAAACATATATATTTTTTCTGAGCTCAAGTTCCACTTTTCTTGTAAAGTAAACAGTGATGGCAAACAATACTTTGATGAACTTTCTTTTTAAAACATAGCCTATCACTAATTTTCTTTGCCATATAGTAGTACCTTTAGGTGTAAGGCCACGGAACTGGTTCTGCATCGCTTACCCATGCCTAGTTAACCTCTATATATCGATTGTTATGAAGATGGTTCTGCATCGCTTACCTATAATGATGCTAGCATTACATATAAATCAGTGGTTACGGAGCTGATTCTGCATCGCTTACCCGTAATAGTGCTAGCATAATATATACTCCACATGTGTAGAGGGCAACTCATAAGACATACTGACAGACACAACATCACCCATGTTAGTGACAAACGCCCCCAGACACCGCAATGCACGTTAGGATGTACTCTGATCGATATAATCGTATGTATAAAGACCTAATGACGTACCATAGGTTAAACCACAATTAATACATAAGCATGCCTCATTTCAAAACCAATTAAAAGCATATTCAAAATCCATTTCTATGCTAATTTAAAGCATATGCAAATTTCAATTCAATTCCAATTCAAAGCATGTGTACAACTCATTAGTTTCCAAGTGCATCCAAAACTCAATTCATTGCTAAATCAAAGCATATGCAAACCTTATGAAGATTAAAATTTAAATCCAAGTAGTAGCACCAATGGAATTATTCATAAACATACTTTCATAGTAAAGTAAAAACCATCTTTATAAAATCAATTTAAAGATACACTCACTGTTTATCGTTAACCACCCTCTCGTGTTTGGTGCTTTTCCTTTATTAGTCTCGAGTCTACGGTAACGAGAACACTTTATGGTCTTACTCATTTATGAGGGAGACCCTTGAAGGGTTCCTAAAACCTGCCAAGTACATCCATAACTTACCACCTTGTTTTATAAATTTTATAAAAAAGGTCTTAGCCAAAATCTTAGCATTTAGTAAGATTAAAACATATTGTCTTCTTTCCATTTAAATAACGTACATAGTATCTACCTACTGTTTTCCTTACATTGAACCATTGAACTATGTACAACATACATGCTGCCATTGAATAACCATTAAGCCACATATATAGCATCTACATGCTGCCAATTAATACCCATTGAATAACATACATAAGATATAGATATACATGTTGTTTTCCTCTCCATTTAGCATGCCGTTTTTCTCTTTATTTAACCATGCCTCTACTTTTTCCTTAGTTTTCATATATCAAACGTTTAAATTAGGTTCTAAAGTCTTCTAGACATTTATTTCGCTATGTCTCTAGTTTCCATATCATCAAAAATCATGCCATCTCACTTTCTAAATTTTGAAACACATGCCAAATATCACAAGCTACTTCAACATAGGGGCAATATTAGGTTACCATAATCAATCTCAAATTTCAATATCATTTAACTAGAATTAGGTTTAGGTATCTTCTAGATATTTTTATTACTATGTCTTAGGTTTCATTTATAGTTTGAATCACCAAAATTGGAGTTTTGAAGACTAATTTATGGCCAAAACAGTTGGACTGTTCAAGGAAATCGAGAATCCTAATACAAAATTTTACTAAACATAGTTAGGAAAACTTACCACTTTCTTTAAATCATGCTCAAACATTCACGAAATTCATAAGGAAATTCACATTTCTAGCTTAAGCATTCACCTAACCAGCTAAAGAGGAAGGACAAGAGTGGTTTAACATACCTAAAATCAGATGGTAGTGTGTTGTCCATTCTTTTTCTGCACACAGCTAACGTTGATAAAGATGTCCACGATTTCTAGCTTAAACACCATGCTGAATTTATTTCCTAAAGGCAGTAACTTAGAAGACCTATGTGTGAAGGGAGCAGCTGTAATTATTCTTTAACAATTCTTGTCCAAAGGAGAGCTGAAACTTTGGTGGAGCAGCTTCTCCATCATCTTTGAACATGCTACACATTGAGGAGGGTTGTCTACACGTTGCAAAGTTTACTTCCACCAGCTGTCCACTATTTTAATTAACTCCATATTTGTTTAATTAAACCACTAACTTGTTGTATCATCCACAGCAATACTTATCTCCCACATATAACAAGGTGTTTTCATTTTTATCTCACTAAAATAACACATGTCCACACCATATATTGGCCTCACCTGTAACAAATTTTTTGTCCTTCACATCCACTCCTTTATAAGTGTGATAACACGAGGTTTTCATGCATTCTCACTCCAAAATAATGAGAACTTCTTCATGTATGCGAAAGCTGCCACTTAAGGTTCATTCACATGTACATGTATTATTTCTTATCTAAAATAATTACATGGCTTAAGAAAAATCTGTCTAATTTCGATAAAAATTTCATGTCCACTTAATAACATGTTACATCTAAATATATCAACATATAAGTTAGATCGATTTACTTAAGTATTCGTAACTATGACTGATTCTTATGTCCTTATATTTCAGCCCAAGAATGCTTCAAATTTACTCCACAAAAATTTAAAACAAGGTCAATCTTGATCTATCATAAATTCATCAGATTGAATTTATTTTTGGCCCACTTCCATAACAGTCAACTCCAATATTTTTCGACTATCATTTGACTTTAATACTTGTTATTCAGGGTTGGGTTCCTAATTCACCTTTTAGTGAAAATGAAATTTACATTAGCTCGAAAACATCATTAACATGAAATGAAATTTTATAGACACGTGAAAAGAAAAATTTGGGGTTTTGCAATTTTTAATGGTTGCTTTATAGTTTTTAATGGCTCAATATGGAAGTATAAGGCTTTTTTACGGTGGATATTTTATATTGGAGCCTTAATTCCTATATGTTGGCAGGGATATTGCTACATTTGAGAATATTGAAATTGACTATATTAGTAATAGATAAATATATGAGATGGGAAGGATTTAGGGTAAAATCAAATGGATAAGGCATATTATAGAATACCTAGTTTTAACTTTAAAGAGTCATTGAGAGTTATAAAGTCAAACCAAAGTTGCATTAGGCTAACAAACCTTATACAAATACATGAGATTATTTATGTGTATGTAACTCATCATTTATATACACCTTTTCATGCTCATGAGGTATTATATATAAATAGAGGAGAAGAGCATAATGATGATGAACATGGTGTAAATATGGAGGAACTAGGTGCACATAGGAATGTGGAGGAATAAGGTGCACAAGTGAAATATGGATAAACAGGGTTCACATTGTCAATCAAACTTTAGTATTGATGAATATCCTAGTGGAGAGGAGGTAGGTGAATGATTAAACCCAAGTTTCTTAGATAAATTGGTGACATTTTCATGGCTTTTACTACACTTCTTAGCTCTTATTTTTAGATTTTATGCTTAATTTGACTCTTAAGTGCTTACCTTTACTTTATATAGTTTGAGAGTAAAATTGTCACAAATAATTGCTAATTGCGCTAAATTAATTTTCCGAGAACAATTAATATTGTAAACTACCATTTGTTTATTGTAGGAGACTCAAGAAGTAGAGCCAACAAGTACAGGCAAGGAGTGAAGGCTGAAAATGATAAGTCAACAAGTCAACCGGGCAACAAGAAAGTTCGCTATAACGAAAGTTAATGTGTCGTTGCGGCGAAGGATGAAGCATTCACACAGCGAACGCATCCTGTCATCATGGTGAACCTTCAAATACCCGAACCATTTTTGGAAATTTACCTACTGTGCAACCCGATCCATCAACCTGGTTTTTAAAAACCTACCTATTTTAGGTTAAGTAGGGAGGAGAGCTGACAATGGAGAATCATCATTCACTCTCTCTACCATTCAAACAACTCTTCTACACACTCCCTCATCTCCTCTCATCCACACCACTGTTCTTCTCTTTCCACCATCGACTGCTACCATGGATGCTTCTGGTGGGTTCTTGGTTGTGAAGTCTCCTGGAGTTATACGTGGCTAGGCACCTTTCTCCCCTTGAAGATGTAGCGATGGCTTGAGTTCAATGGGCTTAAAAGGGGAGTGACTTAATCCATGTTTAGCTATGATTTATAAATTCCTAGGTTTAGGTTTGTAATTAATAGTTGAACATTCTTGATTAGAGTTTAATCAAGTATTGGATACTCATTGTGTTTTTGGGATTTTGTTGATGTAGAACTTTGAGCTTAAATATATGAAGTCTCATGTATGTTTATTTGTGATCTTATTGAATCTCTTTTATCTTGCATAGTTTTGTTTGATATTGAGTTGAATTGGGATCCCAAGTAACTTGTTGCATTGATTTACCCACTACACACACTAAGGGCATTTAACAAGGTCTTAAGGAATGGAGTTCATTGATTAAGACCTTGGACTTAAAGAGTTCTTTAAGTTTTACCATTTGAAACTGAGTGATTTTCACTCCCACTAAAATTTATTTCGAACTATGATAGCCAAAGTTCATTTTCAAGAGGATTCTATCACATTTGATCATTGTCTTTATCTTTCCAATTTCTTTTCCCAAAAATTCAAAAAAATACTTTTTACGCATTTTTCTTACAATTCATTTAATTTTGTTAAGAATTCTAAAAATCAAAACCCCCTCCTTTCTAATTTAGCTTGCATTTCATGATATATTAGCTAGCTTAGGTCTACTACATTAGGTTCTGATTAAGTGAAACGACCCGAGGTTGCAACCTATATTGGAATCCTTGGATTATATTTTTGATTTGATCTGCAAGGGTTAGACTAAGGTCTGGATCAAAATGGCATCGTTACTGGGGAACCAGGAAATTGGTTCTCTAGGTTAGCTTTTGTCATTTTGTTGCTAAGGGAGGTTAGGAGCCTTTTCTTTTAGTTTGCATTCTAGATAGTTTAGCTTCATACTTGTTGATAGTATAAGTTCTCATTTTGCATACTACTTTCTTTCATTTTCGATAGTTAGCATTTTATAGATTACAATTTCTGTGAAAGTTCGCTAAGGCTAACTCTTACTTTCACTGCGGCAAACATTTTAGGTAAATCTGGCATAGTGGAGGTTGACATCGACGTGGCAATGGATGAAGTTGTTTCACCACAAGATGGCCATCTGTCAAAGGTTTACCGAGAGAATCATAAACCTCCATAACTCCCAGGTTGTTTCTTTCCTTCACTTGTTTACTACTTTTGCCCTGTGACTGCTTATGACATATTTTTTGAGCATTAGTTTGCTAAGTAAGTGTGGGGAGAAACTACCCCAGTAGGAAAGTAGTTTAGTTTTTAGTTTAAATAGTTGTTTTTCAATTCAATAATATCTCCTTCTAGTTATGTCTTTTGCCTTTCATTTGTTGTGCTTATTTGCCCTGATGCATGATATATCCTTAATTTTGGAGCAGTTTTCTTGAGCTTATTTGGTACATTATGATCATACATATGCACTTAAAGGTTTTTTGAGTATCCAATAGTTTGTCTTTTTTTTTTCTATTTCTTTGCTTATTTGTCATGTTGGTAATTTCTTTGTTTGTGTTTTTCTGTCTTATTGAGTTTCAGGTTAACTTGAAATACCCCTTTATCTTCCCTTTCCTTTATGTTTTTAGTTTAAGTATGCTGGATACTTAGTTTCCCTTTTCTGAGGTATTTTTCATGGATCGTACTGGTCTATTTCGCATAATGTAACTTTTGCTGATTCTCATTGTGTTTTGATTGCCCCCTATTCTTTATCTTTCAGTTGCTCTATGTTTATCTTCATTATGCGCTTGTATTTTGCTTGTTTATCATTGAGGACAATTTTATGTTCAAGTGTGGGGGATGAATTTATCTTTTTGAATTCAGCAAACTAGCTTCTTCATACATCAATTTTGGCCACTTAAGTGTCTTTCAATAGGTCATTTGTGTGCTTAAAGTTGTTAACTTGATTTATTTTAAGGTGAATCTGAAATTGTAGGCATTTTTTCACTCTTTTGTCAATTTTCGCCGTGGCCATCATTGGGTTCTCCGCGGTGAAGCTCTTTTTGGGCATACTTCACCGCGGCCACCTTTGTTTTCGCCACAGCAACGCCCCATCATTCACTCTCTCTACCATTCGAACAACTCTTCTACACACACCCTCATCTCCTCTCATCCACACCACTGTTCTTCTCTTTCCACCGTCGACTTCTACCATGGATGCTTCCAGTGGGTTCTCGATTGTGAAGTCTCCTAGAGTTATGCATCGCTAGGCACCTTTCTCCCCTTGAAGATGTAACGATGGCTTGAGTTCAATGGGCTTAAAAGCGTAGTGACTTAATCTATGTTTAGCTATGATTTATAAATTCCTAGGTTTAGGATTTGTAATTAATAGTTGAACATTCTTGATTAGAGTTTAATCAAGCATTGGATACTTATTGTGTTGTTGGGATTTGTTGATGTAGAACTTTGAGCTTAAATATATAAAGTCTCATATATGTTTTATTCGGTCCCGTTTTTGGAACCCAACTCTTGCGAATACCACAATACATACTTAATACTCTCAAGTTGGATTCCCGTGTCCCGTTTTCGAAACCCAACTCTTAACAAAACCATAACTATCATACGTGAGCCTATTTCCATATAGGGTTCTATCTATGAACCCTTATTAGGCATCATTCCACAATGGTGGCGTGCCCATGACAATCAAATATCAAAAACCAACTTGCTATAAATCAATGTAAACATACAACTCACAACTGAACTACTTAAACCTATCATTTCATTTCTTACAGCAACAGAGTTTGAAATACTTTGTTTACAAATCAAAAGCCACACCATTGGCTTATTACAACAGTACAAAATAGCATTTGAAGCAAAATCCCTTAGGCTCTTGAACACTTGATCTTCTAGCTATAACCTGAGGATGGGACAGAGAGGGGGGTGAGCTTAAAAGCTCGTAGGTAACAGTTTATAACTAAAGAATAAGCAAAAACCTTGAAAACATTTTTCTTGTCTTAGAAAACTTTCTTTGAGTTCATCAACACATGATTCTTAGGCTTTCAACCAAAATCCATAGGTCATAAAACATGAATGCATCAAACTTGATCAAACATATCATGAGCACATCAGAATGGTTCGGGTGGATCCAAAAACAGAACGTACTACACATTTCTACTTAATGGTCCTGTGTAGCCGTGAACTTATGGGAGTCCATGAAGGAGCTCCATGCCACTAGTGGGCAGGCGGGAGAAGCCTTTAACTTGGGTCAACGTGCACACGACATAACTTAGGGGACCACCACAAACCCACATAACACATATTTCATAACTTGTAAACTTGTTGCCCCAAAAAGGCACTTTTCTTGAAAACTTGCTTATCATATACTTGACGTATATCTTGAAAACCATTCTTGAAAACATGATTTCATAAACATGCATCTTTTCAAAAATATCACTTTTATGATATTTTCCTTTTTAAAAACATCACTCAAATCATGTAACAAACATATAACAGATTTCACAAATCATTCATAAACAATTACTACAGCATTTATGATGCAAATGAAATCAGAAAACTTCTTTGATTTAAAGAAAACAGTAGTAGCTTATTTATATTATAAACATGTACCCACCTTGATTTCCTTTCTTAGAGACTTGACTTGCTCAAAATGCTTCTTCTCTTGTTCCTCTTATCTCTCTTTCTCCTTTTATACAATAACAAAAATCCTACTCAATAGGGTTTTCAATTGAAAATCCCACAAAGCACAATCACTAAAATTGGTTCTAAAATACTTAAACCCAAACATTTTCTAAACTTCATCAACTAAAATCCTTTCAAAAACCCAAGAGTTTCAAAATGATCTTACCTTCATTCTTCACCAAATGAAGGGATCCTTAGCTCAAAGGGAAGCTCTTCTCTTCCCCTACCTCTTTCCTTTCTTAAATAGCTTCAAAATCTCTCTTGAAGGCTAAGGAAATTAAGACCCTAGCTTGTTTTCTCTTCTTTGTCTCTTTCATTCTTTTTCATGTCTCTCTTTCTTATCTCATTTCTCATCCACACATTTTGTTTCTCTAGAATCTTCTCATTCACGTTTTCCCCTTTATTTATAAACAATACAACACTTCTTCTTCCAATTTTTCCCTTAATGAGTCCAAAAAGTCCATTTTACCCTTCCTTATAGGCTTATGTTCTTTTCAACTTAAGCGTCTTGCCAAAAATATCCTTGCACATTCTGACCTAACACTTTCTTCTAGAAAAATATCCACCATTGTCTTAAGTTTCTAATGCCACCGAAATAATTCAATTTGGTTCAGTGATTCAAAAGATAGACTTCAAACATTTTTAGACTGCTCTTGTCTAAAATAGTATACTATGCACAACTTCCACCCAAAACTTAAAAGTCTTAGGAGCTAAATCACAGCTCACTTCCTTTAGATACTTTGTAGATCTATGTCTCTAGTTTATCACAAATCAAAAATCATCACATTTGGATTCCTACAGATCAAGATATCATCAAAACACTGAAGTATATTCAGTGGAATAACACCAGTACATAATACTTAAGAGCACACTCACTGTACTCGTCCCACTCTTTTCACTCAATCTTTCTCCATTCAATTCAGATAGCTTCTATTTCTGGTGGAGATGTAGATCAAAGTCTTACGAATCCAATGGTTTAAGAATCAGGTCATTTGGATGTCTAGAAAAGAAGTTATGGTCAAAAGAAGAAACCATGTTTATGACGTAACTCATACTGAACCTGTTTCGGGGAAACAGCCATAACTTTCTGTAGAAATTTCTGATTGAGGTGTTCTTTAGATGCTTAGAAAGAAGAATTCAAGATCTACAACTCTCATGAAGACGTCGAAGGCAAATTCTTTCATCGGAGGGGTTGAAAATAGAGCCGACGATATGACATCATTTTTGAGACGAAGTGACGTCATCAGATGAAACAAGGTTGGAACAATTGCCATAAATTTCTCTACAAATATTGAATTAAGGTTCTCTTTATATGGTTGGAAAGAAAAATTCAATAGCTACAACTCTCATGGAGACATCGAAGGAAAATACTTTCATCTGAGGGGTCGAAAAGGGAACAGACGATATAATGTCATTTTGAGATGAAGATGTCGTCATCAGACGATAGAAGGTTGGGAAAATTGCCATAACTTTCCCTACAGATATCGGATTGAGGTGTTCTTTATATGGTTGAAAAGAGGAATTAAAGATCTACAACTCTTATGAAGACCATAAAGACCAATTCTGTCATCTATAGGATCAAATTTGGGCTAGAAAATGTTTTGGCCAAAGTGAGACGATGCTGACGTCATGAGGCGAATTGCTGACGTCATACTGAGACGAAATAAAATGAGACGGTCAAACTGAGACGCAAAAAGTCAAACTAAGACGAAGATGACATCATACTAAAACGAAGATGACGTTAGTAAAACTAAGACAAAGTTGGCCAAAACTAAGACGAAGATGACGTCCGAAAAACTAAGACGAAGATGACGTCATACTAAAACGAAGATGACGTCAGCAAAACTAAGACGAAGTTTAAGGCTGAAGCAATCAAAGGGCATAACTTTTACTACAAATATCAGATTAAGCTCATTCTTAGACCGTTTTAAAGAAAACGTCTAGGTCTACAACTTCCATGAAGACCTCAAAGATAAATTCAATTTTCCCAGGGATCAAAAATGGAACAGAAGATGGAAGATGAACAGTAACTTCGTCTTACTTTCCTTTCGTCTTACTTTTGCTCCAGAACATCTCCACTTATAAAGTTCATAACTTTCAGCTCAGATGTCCAAAATTTTCATGCTATATACCGTTGGAAAGATAAAAGAAAGATATAAAACTTTCCAAAAGGCAACTTTGTTTAAATCTATTTATAGCAATCCCAAAATTGCCCCTAAAGTCCAAAGACAAATTTTCCATTCATGCACCAACATACTGCACCCAATTCTTAACTTCATGACAACTTTTTGAGATTCTTAGAGACAGAATTGAAATTCAAATTCTTCATAAGAAATGTAGCCATATATCTTTAGTTTAATCCAAATTAAGAATCATCTCATTTGGATGACTAGAGAAAACGTTGTGAGTAAAAGACTGAAGCATACTCAAGGAACATTTTCTAAAACAACTCTTTATTTCAAAATCTTTCCTTACACAACTCATACCAAAATCATCTTTTCTACTTCATTTACTCCTCATT
>JAOTAX010000197.1:16007667-16018416 GCA_025629825.1 Erythroxylum guanchezii
ATTATTATTATTATTATTATTATTATTATTATTATTATTATTATTATTATTATTATTATTAATTATTAATTATTGTTTTTAAATTATTTTAAATTATTTTATTAATTTTTATTATAATTTTATTAATTTTTAATAAGTTATTCTTATTATTATTAATTTTTAATAAGTTATTCTTATGATTATTAATTTTTTAATTATTAGTATTATTATTAAGTTATTCGTATTAGTATTAATTGTATTAATTATTATTATTATTATTATTGTTATTATTATTATTATTATTATTATTATTAATTTTGTTGTTGTTATTATTATTATTATCATTATTATTATTATTCGATACTAATTTTTAATTGTTATTATTATTATTTGTTAACTTTTTTACTAATACAAATCGTTCGTAATAAAATTATTAATGAATTACATATTTATAATCATATTAAAGAGCAGGGGTATTTCGTCATTGACACAATTTTTATGATCTGTCCACTACAACCAAACGCATTTCTGTCCTCGAGACGAAGACAGTTCTTTCTGCTCTGTCCATTACAACCAAACACCTCACTGTCTCCAATTTTTGTTCCATTCCGTCTCAAAATTTTTATTTCGTTCCGTCTTCGCATACAGGAGACAACAACCATACACAGCGTAAGTTTCTAGTTTACTCTGAATTTAAATTCATACAATTTGGATACCTACAAGGCAAGATATGGCTAAAATACCGAAACCTATCTAGTAGAACTACTCATCCGAACCAGTTTTCAGCATGTATCAAACCTCATTTCTTTCCCATTTCAGTACACAATTGATCCATATCAAACATCAAACAACACATGCTATCACAGGATACCAAGTTTATAATTCCCTTACCTTACTAAACTTCAAATTCAACTCCAAGAATCTAGCTAAACCAAGCTTCTAAACATCCGGCACATACCTAAGTTTAAGTTGTAACTTTTAGCACTACCTAAATAATATTACATAAAGTTACATGACCTACTTCTTGATGAAATAACTTACAAAGATGATGATCCACGCTTCAGCAAAGATCCAGAAGTTAAGAGGGGGAGTAGAAAAATTTTGGTGGAGAGAAAAGAACAAAGTGAAAACTTGCTCCAGCAGAATTTGCCACATCTAAAGCTAGGTGTCATAGAATTGGAGCAATATATGTCTCCATGCATGAGCTTCATGTGTCCCTTAAAGGAGCTACCTTGTGTCAATGATACATTAGGTCATATGTCAAAAACTTAGTGCTACCATTTGTGAATGCTGTAACCATGCCAAATGTCACTAACTTATCGGTTAATCGTTTTAATTTTCATGTACCAACTTAACTTGCCACTTGACAACTTTTCCTAGACCAAATGTATGTTTCAATACCTTAATTCTCTAATGAAATCAATTAATTCCAATTCACTAACCATTATCTACTTGACCAAAAATTCAAATCATACGTCTTTCATATTCTAATCATGGCAAAATTCTAACTCCTGTCACACATGTACTTTCATAAACATTTACTATTTCAACTAGGGTATATTTTGGGGCCTTACAACTCTCTCCCGCTTAAAAGAATTTCGTCCTCGAAATTCATACCTGTTAAAATAGTTGAGGATATTGAGCTTTCATGGTTTCTTCAGGTTCCCATGTTGCTTCCTCAAGTCCATGATGTTGCCAGAGTACTTTTACCAAAGGCACTGACTTGTTCCTACGCTGTTTAACTTCTCTGGCTAAAATAGAAACCGGCCCTTCTTCATATGACAAATCCGATTGTACCTAAATTTCTTGCACTAGAATTTTATGTGTCACATCAGATCGATATTTTCTTAGCATAGAAACATAAAACACATCATATAGCCTAGCCAATTCTTTAAGAAGAGCCAACTAATAAGCTATTGGTCCAATTCTTTTCAGAATTTCATAAGGACCGATGAATCGCGGACTAAGCTTACCTTTCTTTCCAAACCGAAGTATGTGTTTCCATGGTGACACTTTCAAAAACACCTTATCACCCACTTAATACTCAATATCTTTCCTTTTTAGATCAGCATAAGACTTCTATCTATTACTGGCAGCTTTCAATCTTTGTTGAATAATCTGAATCTTTTCTTCAGTATCTTTCACAATTTCTGGTCTGATCATCTTGTTTCCTCTCAACTCATTCCAACATACCGGAGTTCTACACTTCCTACCATACAACGCTTCAAAAGGTGCCATGCTAATGCTCGTCTGATAACTGTTATTGTAAACAAACTCCATCAAAGTCAGATAATTATCCCAACTCTCGGAAAACTCCAACACACAACCCTGCAACATCTTCCAATATCTGTATAACTCATTCAGAATGTCCATCTATTTGGGGATGGAAAATAGTACTAAACTTAACCTGAGTACCTAATGCTTCCCGTAGACTTTTCCAGAATCTCAAAGTAAATCAAGGATCACGATCAGAAATAATCAACAATGGTACTCCATGCAGCCTCACATTCTCATTCATATACAAATCTAGTAGCCTATCCGAAGAATAGTCATGACGAACAGGCAAAAAATGAGCATATTTGGTAAGCTTATCCACAATTACCCATACTGTATCATGCTTCCTTTGAGTAAGAGGAAGTCCAGTGACAAAGTCCATCATAATGTTATCCTATTTCCATTGAGGAATAAAAATAGGATGTAACAAACCAGATGGGACTTGGTGCTCAGCTTTAACTTGCTGGCATGTCAGACATTTTGTTACATAATCCACAACATCCCATTTCATACCTAACCACTAGTAATACTTCTTCAAATATTGATACATCTTGTTTCCACCCAGATGCATAGTAAATACTGTATTATGAGCCTCAAATAACAGTTTCTTCTTCAATTCTTCATTAGCTGGCACACAGTCGATCCTTATAATACAATTTACCATCATCTTGCATAGAAAAATCAGACTGTTTACCTTCCTGAGTAGCTAAGATAAGTTGTTATAACTTATCATCAACTCTTTGAGCATCACAAATCTCCTGTCTCAAAGTAGGCCTTGCTTTCAATTGAGCCATCAAAGCTCCATCAGATCCCAGTTTCCATCTATTCTGCTTAACTGATAATGCTGAGATGGTCTTTTGTCTCAAGGCACCAGTTATAACATTAGCCTTACCCGGATGGTAGTCCACAATACAATCATAGTCTTTAAATAATTCCAACCAACGCCATTGTCTCAGATTGAGTTCCTTCTGGGTAAACAGATACTTCAAACTCTTATGATCTGTGAAAATTCTACACCTTTCACAATACAGGTAGTGTCGCCAAATCTTTAAGATAAAAACTACTGCTGCAAGTTCCAGATCATGTGTAGGGTAATTCTGTTCATGAGTCTTTAGTTGCCTAGGGGCATAAGCAACTACCTTTCCTTCCTGCATCAAAACACAACCTAAACCGATTCCAGATGCATCAGTATACATAACATACTCCTTACCAGAAGTAGGTTGAACTAATACAGGAGCTTCAGTAAGCATATTTTTCAGCTAATCAAAGCTACTCTGGCATCTATCAGACCATTCATACTGCACTCCCTTCCGTAACAGTTTAGTTAAAGGGGATGCTATCACCGAGAATCCCTTAACAAACCGACGGTAATAAACAGCCAGACCCAGAAAACTTCTAACTTCTGTCACATTTCATGGTAGCTTCCAATTAACAATCGCTTCTATCTTACTAGGATTAACTCTAATTCTTCAAAAGAGACAACATGCCCCAAAAATGATATCTCCCGAAGCCAGAAATCACACTTAATCAGCTTAGCATACAACTGTCTTTCCCTCAGAGTCTGTAATACAATTCTGAGATGCTCAGTCCTATTCACCCCTAGAATAGACCAGGATATCATCAATAAACACCACAACAAACTGGTCCAAATAAGGCCCGAACACTCTATTCATCAGATCCATAAATGCTGGTAGAGCATTAGTTAACCCGAATGGCATTACTAGGAATTCATAATGTCCATAACAGGTTCTAAATGCAGTCTTCGGTACATCCACGTCCTTTACTCGAAGCTGATAATACCCCGATCGCAGATCTATCTTTAAAAACACTCCTACATCTTTCAACTGATCAAATAATTCTTCAATCTTTGGCAATGGATACTTATTCTTCACTGTGACTCTATTCAATTGCCTGTGATCGATGTACATCCGTAGTGTGCCATCCTTCTTCTTAACAAACAACACTGGTGCTCTCCACGATGACACACTAGGTCTAATAAACCCCTTATCCAGAAGCTTTTGTAACTGCACCTTCAACTCCCTTAACTCAGTAGGAGCCATTCTATACAGTGCTCTGGATATAGGAACAATACCAGGCATGACTTCAATAGATAACTCCACTTCCCTTTTAGGAGGGAGTCTCGATAATTCCTCAAGAAATACATCTGGAAATTCATTTACTACAGGAATGTCAAGCAGTTTACCACCCTCCTTCTTAGAATCAAGCACAAAAGCTAGATAAGCTTCACAACCCTTCCTGAGAAGCTTTTGGGATTGTATAGCAGATACCACATTAGCTAAGGGGCTAGTGTGGATGCCACGCAATATTACTTCAGACTGATCAAATCTCCTTAGCATAACTGTCTTAGCCTTACAGTCAATTACCGCCTGATGGTTGGATAACCAATCCATATCCAGAATCAGATCAAATTCATGAAAAGGCAATCTGATCAGATCTGCTACATAATCATTTCCTTGAATCATAATTGGACAATTCCTATACACCTAATTAACTAACACACTTCTGCCTAGAGGACTGGTTACTTGGATATCGTACTCTAACTGATTTATAAGCATCTCCTTATCGAACACTTCTTTAATACAGATATATGAATGTGAAGATCTAGGATCAATTAATGCATACATGTCAAAATCAAAAAGAGAAACCATATCAGCAATGACATCCGGTGCATCCTGATCCTCTCGATCTTTCAATGCATAAGCCTGAGCCGAAGCAGTAGGTACAGCTGGTCGATTCACAGTTTTTGATTGGTTACTTTGATTCGGTCTATTCTGCCCAGAGCCTCCTTGACCTCTACCATGTCCTCTGTTCCTAGTAGATGTATGAAAGACCTGTCGACTGGCTTGTGATATTTGAGCTTGGTTGAGAGGCCAACTGGCTATCTTATGCTCAGTACTATTACATCGAAAACATGCTCCCGTAGCCCTACTGCAAATACCCCAATGATGTACATAACAATCAGGGCACTCCGAGGGTTCAGAATCTTAGCCTCCAGGCGACCCCCTGCCAAAAATTGCCGAAGAGGGAAAGTTTTGTCGCTTTCCACGAGTCACAGATCTCTGATTATTTTTTGGTGTAGAAGTAGTACCTTCCCAACTCCGTTTCCCTGAGGACTGACCTCCTCTACCAAAACCCCTCCTCTGACTTCTTTCTTTCCTGACCATCTCCTGTCTCTCTATTTTCATTATAGCTCGGACCAACTGATGGTACGTCACTTGCTGCAATAGAGTAATTGTTGCCAGATGCTCCTTAATGGAATCATGCAATCCATCCTCAAACTGGTGACATCAGAACTCCTCAGTAAGCATAGATTCAGAGGCATACTTACTGAGTCGGTTGAACTTCTGATCATACTCAGTAACTGATAAGTTTCTCTACTTCAAGTTCAAAAATTGCTTCCATTTATCCTTTCTGTAAGCCTCTGTCACATACTTAGCTTTAAATTCTTAGGCAAAGTAATCCCAAGTCAGAGGTACCGGCAGCTGGGGACTTCTCAGAATGAACTTCCACCATTTATAAGCTGGTCCCTGCAGAAGGGAGACAGCACAGTGCACCATTTGCTCAGCTGGACAACTGATCTCATCCAGTACCCTCTTTACCTTCTCAATCCAGAACTAAGCCCTTTTAGATTCCTCTAGAGATGTCCCAATAAATTCCTTGACTCCATACTTTCTCCACTGATCAATCGGAGCCTTAAGTGTTGTCATCCGATGCAGCAACATCATCATATCTTAGGACAGCTTAATCAAAGCCTCTCCTTAAGCTGAAGGAGAGTGTGGCATCCCAGCTTCACCTCGATTGACCCTAGAGGGTCTAGATATTACCGGATGAGTTTGCTCCGACTGATTACTCTCGGCTACTTTGTCAACAAAATCATGAGATCCCCATTGTAAATTCTATAGACAAAATATGGGACACCGCGTTAGGCCAAAACACAACTTAGACACTCAATAGAAGCAATAGATAAGCGCTGGTTAAACCATAATCACCTAAACCATGCCTGATACCAAAAATTGTGACACCCATATACCCCTTAGAAGGCTATATGAATGCCACACAAAACAGTACAAACAAATCAAGGCATACAAAAACTTCCAGTAAACAATTCAGGCAAACATACATTAAATTACATAGTATTTAACATAAACTCGCTGAAAGATTCAAACCAAACTGAAGTATCATTGTTACAAACTTACAAACAAATTCACATATACATATCATATACAAGCCCAAAAGTCAAAGAAAAAATCTACATTATTTCAAAACAACACTCAGACTCCATTGGCCATTGTAGTTGTCTTATACTAGCCTTTATAACTTCGCTCAAAACCTACACAGGGCAAATATACCATGCTAAGCATATAGCTTAGTGAGTAATAACCAAACTATTCATAATTTGACAATTAGTCATATTGAATCAAGTTATAGCATAAGCAGATATTTAAATTTCAAAACAGTTGCATAGTTAACAGAACTGAGTATCAAAGAAGGCACAATCCTTTCGGTTCAAAACATCATTTTGTTTATTTCAAAATCCAACATATATTAGACTACTCAATCAAATGACTACTAATCCGTCAACAGAAGTAGGTAATGGGACTTATACAAAAGATACCATAATTGGTATCATATCACAGATGAGACTTACATCTCAATAACAGAAGACACCAAAGTGTCAAACATCAAAGTGTCAATAATAGAAGACACCGAAGTGTCAGACACTGAAGTGTCATAGAAGCAGCTACAGACCCTTTAGGCATGCCTATTTACTCACAACTAGGACTCAATAGTTTTAAATAAAATAAGGTCATTTCAGACATTTTATGTGCAAATTAAGTAGTCAATCACATTCACATGCAAGTAGCACTTCCAATGATATAAACATGCATCAAATGCCTTGGACAATCATTATCTGGAATTCAAAACACAATCAGCATAAATCAACTTCAACAAGCAAAACAAAGTCAGGTGTGATCATCTAAGATTACTTACAATCGCTCCCTTTTGCTTATTGCCTTGAAGTCTCGATAATATCTGGAATAGGTCACTCTAAGGGTTCCTCTAAAACATTCAATACAAACATATATTACTATTGTGCACAATTATGAATTCAATTATGCACATTCATGTATACTAAATATGCATGATGCATGTTCATGTCAAAAATCTAGGTTTCTTATCCTTAATCTTATCACATTATCAATCATATGAAATCATACTCAATCCCTCAATTGAGATTTATTTCATAATCCACCTTTGAGTCCACTTTGCTCAATTATTCTCATCAGAAAGGTGAGATAATTGGGTAATACTTCCTTCTAGAAAGTTTTTCCCTCTTTGTATTAGGTTTCCAATAATACCAAGTTCATCCAATTTAGTTTAGTATTCAATGAGTTATGCTTAAAATACCACAGACTGTGTACATTTGAAATTTTTGACTAATGCATGATCATGCCTCTAAGTTGTACACCTCATAACTCTCAATTCCAATATCCAAAAATTACAAACTTTATACCAATTTAAAGCTAAGAGAATAAGCTTCAAATTTGGTGAAGATGCCTCAGTCTAATTCGGCCTACATCAATACAGTTTATTAAAAAACCACAGGATATGATTTCTGTCCTTAGTAGTGTTACAACCTAAGCCAAGACTCAATTTCATGCCAAATTTTGAAAATCTTAGAGACATAATTAAAACTCAACTTCTTCAAGAAAGTTGTAGAAATATGTCTCTAGTTTAAATTGAATTAAAAAGCAACTCATTTGGAGATCCATAGTTCAAGTTATAATCGAAATACCAAAGCAAGTTCAGTGAAAACACTTCATTTATCAAAATCCAGCATACTTCACATTTTCTTCCAGGTTTTCCCTAAAACAGACTTTCGGGTCAATGTTACACGGTCATTTTGACAATAAAAATGAAGGATTTGGGCCAAACATTCTTTCAATCATTTGTTCCTTTATGTCTTAAGTTTCTACTGACACCAGTGTTATGCAATTTGCTTCAGTATTTTGAAAAATATCCCCAAATGACTACAGACTATTCAGAAACAGCGACAGATTCTAGATACTCAACTTCAAGCCATGACACTATAAGTGACAGAAATCAAATTCGACGCCTTCATGAAAGTTGTAGATATAAGTTTCTAGTTTACTCCGAATTTAAATTCATCAAATTTGGATACCTACAGGGCAAGATATGGCTAAAATACTAAAACCTGTCCAGTAGAACTACTCATCCGAACCAGTTTCCAGCATGTATCAAACCTCAATTCTTTCCCATTTCAGTACACAATTGATCCATATCAAACATCAAACAACACATGCTATCACAGGATACCAAGTTTATAATTCCTTTACCTTACTAAACTTGAAATTCAACTCCAAGAATCCAGCTAAACCAAGCTTCCAAACATCCAGCACATACCTACGTTTAAGGTGTAACTTTCAGCACCAATTAAATAATATTACATAAAGTTACACGACCTACTTCTTAATGAAATAACTTACAAAGATGATAACCCAAGCTTCAGCAAAGATCCAGAAGTTGAGAAGGGGAGTAGAAGAATTTCGGTGGAGAGAAAAGGGCAAAGTGAAAACTTGCTCCAACAGAATTTGCCACATGCAAAGCTAGGTGTCATGGAATTGGAGCAACATATGTCTTTATGCATGAGCTTCATGTGTCCTTTGAAGGAGCTACCATGTGTCAATGATACATTAGGTCATATGTCACACACTTAGTGCCGCCATTTGTCAGTTTATCAACTATGCCATTTATCAATGTTTTAAACATGCCAAATGTCACTAACTCATCGGTTAATCGTTTTAATTTTCATGTACCAACTTAACTTGCCACTTGACAAATTTTCCTAGACCAAATATGCATTAAAATACCTTAATTGTCTAAGGTAATCAATTAATTCCAATTCACTAACCACTATCCACTTGACCAAAAATTCAAGTCATATGTCTTTCATATTCTAATCATAGCAAAATTCTAACTCCTATCACACATTTACTTTCAAACATGTACTATTTCAACTAGGGTATATTTTGGGGCCTTACATGTAGTATATGAGTAGATATTGGGAATGGAGTTCAAAACTATAAAAGAATTTAAAGGTGTTATTGAGACTATGCAGTACATACTAGATACAATGTTAGGTTAAAAAAGTGTGAGAGTAATCAAATCAGGGTTGGGTGTATTGATGGATGCCATGGGTTTTGTATGTTGGATATGATAATAACAAGAGATGTTTCAAAGTTAAAACTTTTAACTCTGATCACAATTGTTTCTGCTAAATTCTTGATGAGACACTTTAAGGATAGAATTATGGAGAAGTCTAGTATCTCATCCAAAAAAATGGTCAAAGAATGTGGAGAAAACTCAATATTTTTGTTAATTCAAGTATGTGTAGAAAAGTAAATAAGAGATTGAGGAAAAAGAGAGTAATAAATTATATTAATGAATATGAAAAGTTGCAAGGTTATGTATATGACTTAAAGATAAGCAATCTTGGATAAATATTAGAGTTAAAATAATCAAGGAATCAAGAGAGCTCATTGCTATAGGTAATGATAAATGAAAATTCCATTAACATATTAATACTTCATTATGTTAAGTTATACATTACATTAATACTTGTTGTTTGTTGCAATTCAAAAGATTATACATTTGTTTTAATGCCATAAAAAGAGGATGGAATAATTTAAGACCAAATTTTGGGATTGATGGATGCTTCCTAAGTGCAGAATTCCAAGGCCAATCATTATACACAATTGGTAGGGCTGATGATGGAGGAATGTATCCATTGTCCTAGTTAGTTGTGAGGTAGAAAACACAAATTCATGGACTTAGTTCATAAATATGTTGACACCTGATTTGGAATTAGATAATGGTGAAAGACCTACAGTCATATTTGATATGTAGAAGTTATGATCATGTTAATATACTTACAATTGAAAACATTACAATATGAAGTATTAACTAATATCTTTGAAATTTGATTTAGATATTGGTTAGTGCTATAGAGGAGACTTTGCTAGATGGACAATGCAGCTCACCGAATGTGTGCTAGACATATATATCATGATTGGCATGGGAACTGGAAGGGAAAGGACCTTAGAAAGTAGTTTTGGAATTACGGATGGTCAACCTATGTTGAAGATTTCAATTAGGAATTGAAGAGGCTTGTCAAAATAAGGCCTAGATGTTCTTCAACTTTACTTGAATATCCTAAAGAGAGGTGGCAAGATGTTTCCAATCTTTTGAAACTAAATGTATGATAGTTAACATCAATATGAATGAAACTTTTAATGGGTGGATCCTACCAGTAAGGGATAGGCTAGTGATTAACATGCATAAGATAATTAGAATAATGGTAATGAAGAGGCATATATGAAGTGAATCACACGTCAGTATAACGATATACAAACACAAGAAAGGGGGGTTTGAATTGTGTTATCTTTTCGGTTA
>JAOTAX010000197.1:16018516-16033067 GCA_025629825.1 Erythroxylum guanchezii
CAAATCTACTCAAATCTCAAAGTCATCAAAACCAATCAATTCTTTTCTCATCAATTTCCTTAAAGCACAATAACATCTATAATACAATACATATACAAAAACACTCATTTCATACATCAACCTAAACATCTCCTTGCTGCAATTTGCTCAAACTAACTTTACTCAAATAGAACCTTAAACACAATCATTCAAATTCATAAATTGTCTTTTTCTTTGTACATAACTAATTCACCACAAAATTCTCACTTAATGTTATTTTATAATTCAAAATCCCACTAAAAATCGGGGTCCAACATATTACAACCAATAGAAGGTGAAATTTTATGTCCTTCATGTGATGTAGAGGTGATACATCCTCCAGCTAAAAGAGTTATGCCCAATATACCCAAAATTGTAAGAAGGAAATAACAAATGACCCAAAGAAAGTAAAAAATCTAAACAAATTAACTTAGAAAGTACAAGTGAAGAAATGTTAAAAATGTGGTAATTTTGGTCATAACTCGAGAAAATGCAATAATGACAACATAGCTCAACACGCTGAAGCTTCTTCAAAGATGTGTACACCTTACTTCAATCATATGAATACGATTTTATAAACGTATAGTAAATAATGTTTATCATCATCTTAAGTAGGTTATCATAGAGGAAACTTCACAAGGATTCAACTTTTCAGTCTTATATCAATTATTATTGGTTTAATAACTGACAAAGTTGTTTCCACAATAAAAATAGTTAAATGGTCTAAATAGAGCCGACGAAATGCTATACCGAGTCAACAAAGCAATATTATAAGGAATGTGTTCTTTACCAAGTTGTCTTAGTTAAAATAATTACCAAATGTGTTTCTAATATTTTATCTTCAATTTTTTTAGGTTGGTACATCTGGACATGCCAGAAAAAAATTTGGAGATGTTGATTTGTCCATATTCCAAATATCATTTGAACCAAGGGGTTGATGATTCAAAGGACATTCTATTATTACTTTACAATAGTTACAAGTTGAAGCAATCAAAAGGAGAATGTATTTGACACAATTTTCACAATATGAACTTTCACAGTCAAGTACAAATGAGGCAAATAATTGATTAATGATGACTCTAACTTTTTGATATTTTGATATTTGTCCCATTGACTTTTACATGTATATGCAACTAATAATGGTGACAAATGTTTACATTGTATAAAAATAATGTGATCTAGATTTTTGATATTTTGATATTTGTCCCACTTGCTTTTAGATATATGTGTTATTAATAATGGTGAAAAATATTTGTGTTATATAAACACAATATAAATATTTTATATTTTTTCACTTGACCTATATTAGCTGATTAATCTTGAGAACCTAATTTAATATCAAGCATATAATTTGCCTTCAATTTATATAGACGGAATTATTCAATGTCTATTGATTTTATGTAGTAGTGTTATTTGTCCTTAATTGTTGAGCAAGTTTTAATCTTATAAAACCTTCAATATACCGCAAGTACACGGGTCGTGAATGTAGTGTATGAGGTGTTGGTCCCTCAAGGAGTTGATGAACTAATCTAATTCTAAGTTATCAAAGGCCTAAAAGGATATTAAAATGAAAATAAAAACTCAACGAAAAAGTAAATTCGTGAATGTGAATTGATTGAAAATTAAATTGTAAAATCAACATACAAGAAATCAAAATTGCTCACCACCAATTTACAATTGCAATTCAATCAAGGAAGATTAAAAATTATGAGAAAGGAGATTTATCTTATCATTAACGTTAACTTAGTCGCTTTTGTGTTAATATGGTGTCAGTTATAGACTATCGTAGGGTGGATTACTCTCTCTCGAGTTATAATAACTAAGCCCTAATCAATAAACCCTAATTAAGTTGCGCTACCAAACATGCAATCTTTTGATTAACAAGTAGCCCACAACCTAATCAGATCTTAAGCATTATATTAAACAACTGGGTCCTCATACTTGACGTCTCTCCACCAATTTGATTATTAACCAACCTAATCATTTTACATTCAGTTCACTCTCTTGATTTATTACCAAAGCATGCAATTACAACAAATAATCACAACACCTAGATGCGTTAACACTAAACAACTAGATTAACATTAAATCAAGAACAAATCCCTAAAGAAAAGTTAAAACGTTGTTAACCCAAGATTCATCATCAACAATCCCATCTCATACATAAAATACATAAAATAAAAGATGGACAGAAAGAAGTAACTTGGAGGATTGGGGATTGAAGTAGCTGAAGCTCCACCTTCTTCTTTCTCTTCCTTCTTCCTTTTCCTTCGATCTTTCCCAATGTAGAAAAATGGAGGCACGAAAATTAGGTTTTTCTTCTATCCTCTGTAGTCTTTCCTATTTAGGGTAAAAACTCTGCATTACTTGGGCCCAAAAAGTCTAAAATAACCCCACAAAGTTTAGTTTTAGAAGCCGGTCTGCGTCTGCTATCGTGCAAGCCATGATTGTGGCTAATGAGGCCACAATCGTGACCTGTCCATTTTGTTTCTGTTACGATTGTGGCCTAGGATCTTCCACTGGGCTTCCTCTAAATCTTTTTCGTGCTACAATATCTAATCTCAAACACTAACAAACACATCAAGGCACCTCAAATACAGAAAATCAAAGCTCAATGGCATGCTCCAACCTCTATAGCACTCAAAACACACATATCTAACCAATTAACACAATTCTAAACCTAAACATGCATGAATCAATTAATTAACCACTTAAAACATACTAAAATGCCTATTAAAACATAATGCAACCTATACCTATCACATCCTCACATGAACTTTTGCTTGTCCTCAAACAAAATCAAAACAACAAAACACCAACACACAAAATAACAACACACACAAATGTAATAATGGTATAATGACATTAAACTTCTTGAAACAAATATAACTACAAGCACAATCCTTTAAGTTGTTCTAACTTGTTCATTTATGAAATTTGTGTCTAAGCACTACCAACTAAATATACATACTAATTAAGACCATAATGTCAAATTCATTCACTCCCATCACTTGCACACACACATTGATAATTATTTAGCCAATCAAAATTGTAATTATCCCTAAGTAACTTTTCATGAAAATTCAAGCTATTCACAAAGATCGATAGGATTTATTAAACAACACAATTTTTTTGTTAATTTTCATTAACATAAACCTAGCCTTTTTATGCAAAGGCAAATATTTGTGATGAATGTCCCCCAATTACTTAACTAGATCATGTTTTTATTAAGCGGCTTGGGAGAAGGAAAGCCTAAACCCCTAACGTCTACCAAAGAAGCACTCAGACTTGATTTGAAGCAATTATCTTATGACTTGATTTATACATATTTAGGACATAATAATACTTATCCTATTAATATCTCTTCTTTTTTTTAAGTTCCATGGAAGAAGATAAGCTACTAATGAAGGCTAATAAGTCATTGACTTGTAAGAAGAATTTTATGGAGCTAGTAGGGTAAAGGACTTAGTGACCAAGTTCATGTAAAAGAATTATAAAAGAAGCATTTACTTGGATGCAATCAAATGATTTAGATGTTTTTTACTTTAATTTGGTAGCTTTTAGAATCTTTAGTAATAATTTTAGTTTATTTTTACTTGGTGGTGAATTTTATTGCATATGTTTTTAGTTAAAACATTGTTAAGGTCATGGACGTTGGATCATAATTATCTTATTTGGGTGTAAATTGATGTAATTTTACAAGTTATGTATGAGATATTTAATACATAATATCAATACCTCATATTTGGGCATAATTGGTATTTAATTAGAATTATTTGTAATTCTCAATTAAATTACCAAAATGTCCAATTTTTTATTATAAATAGGCTTAATTTCTAATAGACCTGGCATTTTTTGCTTAACTCTTTCTGTAAAAGTTACAGAGTTCTCTCATCATGTTCAACGAATACTATTAGAAGTCAGACACTTGTGTGGCTACGATGGTTGAGACAGATTGATTTCGGAAACAATTCGAGGGATTCAATAAGATAAGGATCAAGGTTCAGAATAAGGTATGGATTATGATTCATGCTTTATTATAATTTAAGTGCTAATCATTTCATATAATTAAAGTGCATGATTTTTGGGAAATCAAAATAAAAAAAGTTTCATAATTATTCCATTGCGGTCAGGATCTGATTGTATCTCGATTTCCCAATAATTACTTTATCTCATATGCAACCATATGCGTAAATCTCTCTATCCCTTAATCTAAATATAAAAGGGGGACCCTTAATCAAGCCGAGATATGTCATTCTTCTCTACCTCATAAACCCTCTCTTACTATAAGTCAAACTTTAGTAATTTGAGTGTTAGTGTCAAACAACTTCCAATGCTCTTTTCTTGCAAGTTAACACATTTCAATTTTAGAAGATATTGGCTGAGCCCTATCATAGCAAATATTGAGATCAATGATGTGAATACCATACCAGCTCTGGTATCCAATTGGGTTCTGGTACAATATTGTACCAGTATTGGTTAATATCAGGTACCGTTTCGGGTAATTTTTTAAAATTTATGAAATAGGCCCTTTTAAATTTGCAAAATAGTCCACAGTCATATTATACAGTTGTACTATATACTTTACAAGTTTACATCAACCATGTCTCCAAAAATCATAATCATAAATAATAACCACAATTAATATGAAATAATAATAATAATTTTCAGATATTTCACACATAAAAAATAACCACAATGATTATAAAAAAAAGGCAATCATCATCATACGAATATAAAATTAAGAACAATATAAAGTATTAAAATTACAATATCATCATATAATAAATAATAATTACATCAAAAAATTCAATAAAAAGAACAAATTGACTCTCAAATTATTATAATTTACGACAAGAGTTCGTGATGAAGAAACAACCAAGTAGATGTAAAACCTGAAACAAAAACATTTACAATTACATTACATATATAAAATTTAACATATACATCAACTATAGGTAAAATCAATTTGGGACTGGGAACCTCACAGCCGTGACTCACCATTGCTGAAAAAACTAGCCTCAATTCGGGACAAATTGGTGGAAAAACTGGGAGGCCGAAGGGGAGTGGAGAATGGCATGCAGAAGTTGTGTGTAAATGGACTCCTTTCACCATATAAAATTTATGAGCTATTGAGAGTAAAACAAACAAGAAGACCATGGATGGCATTCATATGGAAGAAATACATACCTCCAAAATTCTCCTTCATTGCATAGCTTAGCCTCCGAAATAAACTACCAACAAAAGATAACCTACTCTTTTTGGAGATAGACCGAAAATGTGGCTTTTGTAATGTTGAAATAGAAACTATTGACCATTTATTTTTTAAATGCTCTTTTACAGCTGAAGTTTAGAATGCTATCCGGGAATGGCTGGGATTGACCCGAACCATGTCCATTCTACCTAATGCTATTAAATGGATTCGGAAAGACTCCGCTGGAGCACGTCTCAGAAGCAAAACTGCTAGACTAGCACTAGTGTGCACCATATACATGGTATGGAAGACAAGGAATGTAGTACAGATAGGGTCAGCTTCTGCTACGAGATTAAATGTAGTCTCCAAAATTTAAATAGTTATGTATAGGATCTTATATAGATTGTATCCCATGGATCTTATTACCTTTTGATATTTCGGATGTATTGGGGAATTTGAAGGTTTGGTTATAGCTACTGATCGGGGTATGCCCCAAGGATCAATGTACATATGCTTATGAATCAATATATTATTTACCTTTCATCCAAAAAAAAGAAGAGGAAAAAAACCTAGAATTTCATTCAATCGTCTACGGGAGGATACCTCCTATAACTACACTGACCCCAGTTATCATTTAGTATAAAATCCTCATTATTGAGAGGAGCCTCATCATCATCATCATTTAGATTTAAGCACTAAATGACATGTCAATTCTTTCCCATCCAAAATTATCTTCCAATTCATCCACATCCACCAAATCCAATTCCTTATAAACTCAATCCGCCAAAAGATTAATATTATCAATGGAAATTGGATCTGTTGAACTACTTGTGTTATTAAGAGTCCTAGTAAACAATAAATTTTAATGGATGAATTCAAATGTGCTCCAATCTATTCCTTTCCTTGAAATGGATGAATTCAAATGTGCTCCAGTTTTATTCACAGCCTGTTGCATTCACACATTGACTTAGAATCTGAATTGCAAACCTCTGCAATTTTGGAACACCACTTCCAAATTGATTCCACCAAGAAACTATAAGTCGTAAGATAACAAAAGTAGCATTATAAACAAAATAAAGTGATAATTAATTTTTAGCAAATAAGAAAAAGGAAACAGCTAATACCTAGAGAAAGTTTTCCTTTTTTTTGAATAGCAATCGACATTCCAAAATCCCCAAAAGACCATTTATACAACTCCATTTGTGAACTCAAGAGATCTTGTATCATTTCATGGCCAACAATTATGGTAATAGTGAATAGCATTCTTCTATTAACTTCAGCTTTCTTTGTAAAATCAAGTCTGAAATAGACACTGGGATTAAAAAATGCCCTAGTTGTAAAAAATAGAGAAGAAAGTTACCTTTCCCATCTCTCATTGATGATTACAAGATACAGTGTTTACAAAGAAGGCCTATGTTTCATATTGGCCTTGATTGCTTCCTTCGGCCTCTCCATGGTATTAAAAAAAACTCATTGTTGACTTTTATTCATTATCAACCAAGCGAAGCACACTTACCAATGGCTCACAAACTCGGATAACAAATTGACATTAAGACCAAAATTCTCTATGTTCCAGTCTAATGCTAGAAACCTCTAATCCAACATTAGACCTAGCATACTGAGATACAACTCACTTATCATTTGTAAACATTTTCCTTAACTCTTTCTTTATATAAAAAAGACTGAAGTGATAAGAAATTTGTTACAAATCTTGTCACAACAGGATAACAAATATTCCTACCATTGGTAAATTCCTTTCTCATTAAATTCAACACTCATGTACTATTATAGATGAACTTGGTCACCTTCTTAGCTTTCTGCATAGTCTCATCAATAATTAGAAAATACCTAGGATCCCCTATATTCTTCAACATTAAATCAATGCAATGTACAACACAAGGAGCCCAAGAAAAAAAGAATTATACCTATTCTGAAACCTACTTCCTGCTACTTTATAAGCAGAATCATTGTCAGTAATGAATTGAACAATGTTTTCTGGCCCCACTTCATCCACAACTTCATCAAATATTTCAAATAAAGTATCAATATTTCTAATAAGGCCAGATGCATCAATATACTTTAAAAACATTGAGTTATCTTAATCCTTGATTTTGTGCTTAAATTAGTCCTTTACTGTGAGCTTATATTTTATGCAATTTGTTAGTAAAAATTGTTACAAATTGACATTAATTGCATTATAATTTTCTGAGGACAATTGATACTGCAAATTGTTATTTTATATTGTAAGAGACTAAGGAGTCAAAAACGAGTCAGATGAGTTAACAGGACGTGACCTCCATGACGCATGCCACGGTGCATCAAGAAGAAAGCACACCGCGGCATAAACTAATTATCTCGCCGCGGCGCACCATCATTACTCCACCGCGACAAGTGATCCAGGAAGTGCACGCCGCGGCGCAGCTCCCTCATCACCACGGCGAACGGTCGGGCATCTGGATTTAAATTGGATAATTCTCTCACTATTTCAGCCCGACCCAGATCCACTATATAAAAACTTGCCAAATTAGGTTAAGGGGGGATCGGACATTCGGCAAAGAGCAGAAGCATTTTTTGGAGGACTGACACTTGACAACCATTCCACCTCTCATATGACAATCATTCTGCTACACCCATTGATTACTACACCGCCGGTCACTATTCCTACCATGGATAACATCAGAGCTTCAGCATTTGCGAAAGGTTCAGGAGTCATGCACGGCTAGGTCTTCATCCCTCTTGAAAATGTAGCAGCAGCTTGAGTTCTCCAGGGCTTCAAAGGGGAGTTAATCTTACATTGTCAAGTTTAACTGCATAGTTGTAAATTTATGAGTTAGGGTTTAAGACAGTGTAGTTAAATTAGCTTGATTAGAGTTTAATCAGGTGTTTAACAATGTCATGTGTTATGGATTTGGTTATATGTAGAACTTTGATGCTTAATATATGAAGTTTCATATATGTCTTTTGGTGACTGTGTTAGTCCTCTTTATCTGCCTAGTTGTGTTTGATATTGAGATTATGCTTGATCCAATTGACCACTTGCATTAACTTGTCTATTTCGCACACTAAGATGCATTTAACAAGGTTTTAGGAAATGGAGTTCATTGATTAAAACCTTGGACTTAAAGAGTTCTTTAAGGTTTGTTAATCGAAAACTTAGTGAATTTCACTCCCTGAAAATTGTTTTGAACCATGATAGCCTAAGCTCGTTTTCAAGAGGACTTTATCTTATTCGATTATTGTTTGAATTTTAAACTTCCAACTTCCCAAAAATCCAAAAATACTTTTTATACATTCTTTTCTAATTTAGTTAAGTTTCCTTAATCAATACCAATGATCCAAACCCCCCTTTTTGTCAACTTAATTCGCATTTTTGACAATCAGGCTAGCTTAAACCTTTTTCGCTAGATTCCAGTTAAGTGAGACGACCTGGGGTTGCATCCTATATTGCAATCCTTGGAATTTAAATTTTTGACTCGGTTTCTAAGGGACTAATCTTAAGATCGAACGATGGCATCGATCAAAATGGCATCGTTGCCGAGGAACCAAGAAATTGGTTTTCCGTAGGTTAGCCATTGTCATCTTTACTAGTCGTTGATAATAGGAATCTTTGCTTTTGCATTGCATTTTAGATCGTTTAATTTCCATACTTGTCCATAGTAGAGATTTTAATTTTCCTTTGCATAAGCATACATTTGGAAATACAAACAAAGCATATTTTCATACTTTGATTTTCCATACTTAGCAATTCTTGACACATACACACCATCATACATACATCAGACATTTAAGGAAGATTAGGAAAGAGAGGAAAGAACAAGAGAGAAGTAGGGTAGTTGAACAAGAAGGAGAGAATATGGCTGAGAACCCCTACTTTATGCACAATCCTAACTTTCCTGCGAACCAACCGAGAAATGGAGATAATGGGGCAAATGGTGAGCACGAGAGAGTAGGAGAGAACAATGAGAACCAAAGATGTAGGACTATTAGGGAAGCGACAACTTCTGACGTTAACTATGACCCATTTACTACTGCTTGCCCTAATTTTGATGTTAATTTTGAAGTTAAAGGCTTGTTGATTAATTCCCTTCCTAAATTTCATGGTTTGGCAGGAGAAGATCCATACATGCACCTACAGTCATTGTCGATGATCTGTTAGAGTATGAAGCCAGTAGGAGCGTCATTGGACCAAGTTCTATGGAAGGTGTTTCATCTATCCCTGGAAGGAAAGGCACGGGAGTGGTATATGAGCCTCCCGAGGCATGTAGCAAATGGCTATTATAGCTGGGCCAATTTGAGGAAAGTCTTTTTGGAGAAGTATTTTCCAGCCTCCAGGACATCATCTATGTGGAAGGAAATTTATTCAACAAGGGAAGATTATGTCGAGTTTCCGTATGATTATTAGAGCCACTTCCAAGACCTACTAGCAAGATGCCCCCATCACCAAATTCCTGATGAGCAATTAGTGCAATATTTTTATAATGGGTTGAAGAGTCAAGAGAAAGGTATGCTAGACGCAGCATCTGGGGGACCGTTGATTGACCTTACAGCGTCAGAAGCGTGGGACTTGGTTAAGAAGATGGGTCTAAACCATCAACAGTACAGTGTGAGAGATTCTAGAGGAGTGCATGAACTGGAAGCTTCAACGGCTCAACCCAAGAGAATGGAAAGTCTGGAATCGAAAATGGATTCACTAGAGAATAGGATAACATAATAACTATCTTTTATCACTGTAGAGTTGAAGAACTTGACTGTGCAGCGCCCATCATCTTCAATGGATCTTACCGCACCTAGTTGTGATACTTGTGGGTCAGTTATGCACATATCGAGTGTATGCCCAAGAAGGTATGAAGAGGTGTCGGCAGTGTATCCAGGAAGGACAAATCAGAAGTGGGATCCATACTCCAACACGTATTATGAAGGATGGAAGGCTAATCTGAGATTCAGCTGGAGAAATGAAGAGAGCAGAGTTCCGAATAGATTTCAACAAGGAGGAGGAGCTGGACCTTCCAATAACCAGTTCCCCAACCAACGACAAGCTCTAACGGTCCCGGTTAAAGAGGATACCAATCAATTGCTTCACAACATGATGACTCTGATGAAGGAAGAGAGGAATTCTAATGCTAATCAGTTCAATGCCATAGCAAATCTCATTCAACAGGATTCTTCGAAAATAGCTACTCGGTTCAATGCTTTGGAGAAAAGAATGGAACAATGGGAGACCAAAGTAGAGAACTTCAACTCATATGTCACTCAATTGTCCAACAACATGAGTGAGAATCAAGCAAGAATCAGTGGGACAATTCCTTCAAATACCGTAATGAATCCGAAGAGCCTCAATGCAATCGCTCTTCGAAGCGGAAAACAAGGTTTGACACTCCAGAAGAGGAAGCATGTGATGAGTAAATTGAGAGTGAAGAAGCACCTTGACCTAAGGAGAGAACCAAAAGATCCGAGAGTGTTAAGAAAGAGATTTTATTGAAACAGAGAAAGTCTACATGCAAGGACAAAGAAGCTACTCCAGGAAGATTCAAGGACAAAACTAAGAATGAGAAATCAAGCGAGCACGAAGCCAAAGGTAAGGAGGTAAATCTTCAAGACCTTCCTTTTCCAAATTCATATTTAATGAGCAAACGTATGACTGAGATCAAGCATGAAAAGGAAATCATTGACTTATTTGGAAAAGTAGAAGTAAATGTTCCCTTACTTGACTTAGTGAAACGAGTTCCAGCCTACGCTAAATACCTTAAGGACTTATGTACAAACAAGAGGAAGTTTAGGCCTAATGAGAGAGTCGAAGTGAGCTCGAATGTGTCCGCCCTGTTTAAACCCCAAATTCGTGTCAAGTGTCAAGACCCTGGATCTTTCACCATTCCATGCATTATATGGAAGGTAACTATAGGAAGAGCTCTGTTAAATCTAGGGGCCGCTATTAATGTGAGGCCAAAATCCGTCTATCAATCCTTAGGAGTGAAGAGTTTAAAACCCACATCTGTTGTCCTACAATTGGCTGATAGATCATTTAGGCACCCAGTGGGCATAATTGAGGACATCCTGGTCTAAGTAAAGGGTTTGATATTTCCTGCTGATTTTTATGTACTTGATATGTCTTCTGAAGTTGTGCAGGATACTTCGTTAATACTCGGACGACCTTTCCTACGGACAGCGAGCACCATGATCAACATGAAGGAAGGTAAGATCATTATGGAGGTAGGCGACCAATAGGTAAGCTTCAATATGCATGAAGCTATGAAGCATCCCCATGAGGACTACTCACTTCTAGGAGTTCATGTGCTTGATGTTGTCTTTGATGATGCATGCCATGAAATTGACTTGCAAGAGCATTCCTTTGATCCTTATTCATATTCACTTGAACTTGGGGAAAGGACTCCTGTTAATATTTCAGAACAACAGGGAAGTTCATTGCAGGTTGCGGCCGCACCGAATTGTCAAGAATCGGACTCCATGTCGGAAGAAACAGGAAGTGATCTCTTCTCTCTTGAACTTCATAAATTGATCCCTTCCATTTTGCAACCACCCGTGCTTGAATTAAAACCTTTACCTACCACATTAAAGTATGCTTTTCTTGAATCTGATGGGAGATTACCGATCATAATTGCTAATACTTTGTCCGACACTAAGGAATAGAAACTCCTAAATGTTTTGAGGGAGCATAAGCGGGCCATAGGATGGACTTTAGCAGACATACCTGGGATTTGTCCTGCTATTTGCACACATAGGATATTATTGAATGAGGGTTCCAAATCAGTAAGGCAACCTCAGCGAAGACTAAACCCACTCATCTTAGACGTAGTTAAGAAGGAAATTACCAAATTGTTGAGTGCTGGGATAATATATCCTATCTCCGATAGTGAGTGGGTTAGTCCAATACATGTAGTGCCAAAAAAGAGTGGGATTATGGTAGTCAAAAATGATAGGGATGAGCTTATTCTTGCTAGAGTTCAGAATTCGTGGTGAGTATGTATAGATTATCGGAAGTTAAACGACGCCACTCGAAAAGACCATTTCCCTTTGCCTTTTATTGACCAGATGCTTGAAAGACTCGCTGTAAAATCACATTACTATTTTCTAGATGGTTTCTCTAGGTACTGTCAAGTACCTATTGCACTTGAGGACCAGGATAAAACTACCTTTACATGTCCTTTCGGCACCTTTGCCTACCGAAGGCTGCCTTTTGGTTTATGTAATGCTTCAGGGACTTTTCAACGTTGCGTGATGGCTATTTTCTGTGAATTTTTAGAAGAGTGCATGGAAGTTTTCATGGATGATTTCATAGTTTATGGTGATTCTTTTGATACTTGTCTTTTCAGCCTAAAAGATGCATTGACAAAAACCTGATTTTGAACTTTGAAAAATGCCATTTCATGGTTAATGAAGGTATAGTGTTAGGTCATTTGATTTCCGGGAAGGGGATTGAGGTTGATAAAGCTAAAATCGAGGTCATATCTTCTTTGCCCTATCCTGTCTGTGTGCGAGATATCATATCATTCTTAGGTCCTGCAGGATTTTATAGGCAATTCATAAAGGATTTTAGCAAAATTCTGTTACCTCTTTCCAAGCTTTTGGGAAAAGATGACAAATTTGAGTTTGATACTTCTTGCAAGAAGGCTTTTGACACATTAAAATCAAAACTCATTTCCCCACCTATTTTAGTTGCTCCTGACTGGAACTTACCTTTTAAACTTTCATATGATACCTTTAATTGTGCTGTAGGGGCTATGCTGGGCCAACGAGAGGAGAAATTAGCAAGACTCATCGCTTATGCCTCGAAAACACTGGATCCAGCTCAAACTAACTGCACAACAACTGAGAAATAGCTATTTGCAGTGGTCTTTGCTTTAGAAAAATTTAGACAATATCTGCTAAATTCACATGTAATCATTTTTACTGATCATGTAGCTATTACGTATCTCCTTAAGAAACCACAGTCGAAGCCTAGATTGATACGGTGGACCTTGCTTCTCCAAGAGTTTGATATTGAGATAAAGGATCGAGCTGGCGTGACAAATCACGTGGCTGACCATTTGAGTAGGTTACCAGAAGACACACAAGGAATAGACTCTTCTGAACTGACTTGCGATTCTTTTCTTGATTCAGCCCAATGTGCCCCGGTTTTCAAAGAACCCTGGTATGCACATATTGTCAATTACCTTATAACCAGACTAACTCCTCCTTTTATGTCTCAGGCACAGGCTCAAAAATTAAGAAGCGAAGCTCGACATTACATCTGGGATGAACCTCATCTTTGGAGGCTGTGCAGTGACCAGGTAATCAGAAAATGTGTCCCTAATGAAGAATTTGATGCTATACTTTCCGCTTGTCATTCAATGGTTTATGGGGGACATTTAAGTGCTAGGAGGACATCTCAGAAAATTCTGGATTCTGGTTTTTATTGGCCTACCCTTTTCAAGGATTCATTTAACTTTTACCAATCATGTGATAAGTGTCAACGTTTTGGAGGACTACGAAAACGACATGAAATGCCACAATAACCACTTTTATTTTGCGAGATCTTTGATGTTTGGGGAATAGATTTCATGGGTCCTTTCCCCCCGTCTTTTGACCTTGTGTATATTCTCTTAGCTGTTGACTATGTCCCCAAATGGATATAGGTTGTTCCTACTAGAAAGGACGACGCACTAGTATCCAAATTCCTTAAGTCAAATATCTTCTGTCGATTCGAAATCCCTAAAGTTGTGGTTAGTGATCGAGGGACCCATTTTTGCAATAGAGTTATTGGTAACTTACTTTCCAAGTTTGGAGTTACTCATAAAGGCGTCACTGCCTACCATCCACAAACCAATGGCCAAGATGAAGTTTCAAACAGAGAGGTGAAGCACATCTTGGAAAAAATAGTCAAGCCATCCAAAAGAGACTGGAGCCTACGCCTAGAAGAAGCATTGTGGGCCTATCGTACCTCTTATAAGTCCCCAATAGGCATGTCCCCCTATCGGTTGATCTACGGCAAAGCATGCCATTTACTGGTGGAGTTGGAGTATAAAGTTTATTGGGCGATTAAATAATGCAATATGGACTTGGAGACTTCTGGTATGGAGAGGAAACTTGTTGGATCCCGATCCCGGAACCCAACCCTCGTAACAAAAGACCATAACAAACCTTAATTCATTAACTTGCTCTTATACCTCCTTTTGCTTTGATACCACAATTGTTTGGGACCCGACCTCGGAAGCCAGACCCCAACCGAAAAACGAAAACGAAATCGATCGAAACGACTCGGAAGGCATAAACCAAAGAACGGAATCGAAGCAAACAAATCAAAAGCAAACGTATCGAAAGCAAACCGAAGGCTCGGAATCGAAG
>JAOTAX010000197.1:16046160-16068972 GCA_025629825.1 Erythroxylum guanchezii
ACTTCCAACTTCCCAAAAATCCAAAAATACTTTTTATACATTCTTTTCTAATTTAGTTAAGTTTCCTTAATCAATACTAATGATCAAAACTCCCCTTTTGTCAACTTAATTCGCATTTTTGACAATCAAGCTAGCTTAAACCTTTTTTGCTAGGTTCTAGTTAAGTGAGGCGACCCGGGGTTGTATCGTATATTGCAATCCTTGGAATTTAAATTTTTGACTCGGTTTTCAAGGGACTGATCTTAAGATCGAACGATGGCACCGATCACATTTACAAAATAAATCAAAAAATTAATAATAGGCTCTTGTCTCCTATTTGTCCAACTATCACATATGATTGAACATCAAAAAGTTGTCCAATTCACTCTTCTTTCTGCCAAATAACTTTTAATTTTAAAAAGTGAGCAACTCAAAAGTTTTCCTCTTAAGTCATAAATCGAAGGAGCTTTGTATCTTGGACTGTAAAAGGCTATTGCATCCACATAGGCTGATAATAGTAAGACTAAGAAGCATTAAATAATGAACCTATATCATACCACCATCTAGCTACTGCCATATTGACATTATGAGCTGCATATCTTAATTGCATTGTACTACAAATTGAAGGATAGGCTCTAAGAGTTATTCGTGGTGCAAAAAACTAGTCACTTGCCTTCTTCATTTCCTAACATCAGGTCCAAGTGTAACATTCACTTCTTGCTGGGCCTAGGATGGAACACTAGCACTACTACTACCATTACCACCTTCAACATTTCTACAATCATCACGAAAACTAGTAAACGAACTTCCACTACCAATTTCAAAAATCAACCTTTCCTTACTATGTTTCTCATGCTGATATTTTTTAAGCAAAGTTTTCATCTGCCACTTTACATCATGACTTACTTTTTTACAAGGTTTCACATCTCTTTTAACCCCAGCTAATTCTTTAACCGGGTTATCCTTTCACCTTTCAAATGCTTGTTACAAAACAAGCAAATAGTATAATTCCTTATACTGGGAACCAATGCAGTATAAGCCCAAGTTGGATCATTACATCTTCCTGAAGTGGTTTGATGAGGAGTACTTGAACTTCCTTCCACTTAGCTGTAAAACTAAATGAATGCATATATCAAAATAAAAGAACATATAATTTCATTACACAATACGAATGCCATCTTATATAGTATAACTCATTGTGTATGATTACATTATACGTAATTCAATTTCATCAAACACAATTCACCATAATTCAAAAACTAATTATTCAGTTATTCAACATACATGATTACATAAAACATATTCAAACAATCACAAAACATACATAAACAATTTCCATTTCCAACAATTTTGAACAATTTCACGTCAAAGCTTCAAACATGAGGATTAAGGTGAAGGGTATGATTTACATAATCACCAAATAATGAATGACATATCTTAAACAATTGTTCATACACATCTATTCATAACATGAGGATCAAGTTGAAGGATATATTCATAACATGAGTATCAAGTTGAAGGACATAACTTCACTTGGAAATGTTTTCTTTTCTTATTCAAAACTTTGAATCTTCTTTTCATTTCTAACAAACATAATATTATATCCACCATTATATATTTGGTTTTTAAATATATAAGTTGATTTTAGGATTTTTAATGGACATTAATAAGTCTTAGTATAAGTGGTTAGGGTTTAGCCTACAACATGTTCATATTTTGGAAAAAAAAAAGTTCCTTTTAGGCGCATATACATCACTACTTTCACACATTATCTATTATAAATATTTATGATAGCCCACACATATATATATTACCAAATAATTCAACACATTTTACATATTGATTAAATGGAAAGAAATGGTAGTGTATGTTTCCAACTTTCTCTAATTTCAATTCAAAGTTTCAAACATCACAAAACATATATCAACAATTTCCATTTCCAAATTCCAACAATTTCATTTCTAACATTTTCTAATAATTTTAATTCAACCAATCACAAAACATACATAAACAATTTTCATTTCCAACATTTTCCATTACCAATAATTTTGAACAATTTCAATTCGAAGTTTCAAACATCACAAAACATACATAAACAATTTCCATTTCCAACAATTTCATTTATAATAACCAACAATTTCAACCATCACAAATTCACAATTTACAAAATAATGAAATATAAATAAACAATTTGCATTTTCAACAGTGTCCAACAATTTGCATTTCTAAATTCCAACAATTTCAATTCAACCATTACAAACACACACATTAACAATTTCTATTTTCAACATTTTTAATTCCAAATAATTTCCAACAATTTTGAACAATTTCAATTTAAAGTTTCAAACATCACAAACACATACATAAACAATTTTCATTTCCAAATTTCCAATAACTAACAATTTCAACCATCACAAATTCACAAGTCACAAAATAATGAAATATACATAAACAATTTGCATTTTCAACAATTTGCATTTCCAAATTGCAACAATTTATAACAGTTTTATTTCTAACAATTTAAATTCAACAATTACAAAAAGATACATAAATAATTTTCATTTCCAATAATTTTCAACAATTTTCATTCCAATAATTTTCATTACAAAACATACATAAACAACCAAATACAATGAATTTGTTTTTCAAATTTAAGAGTAAAAAACACACCTAAAAAATTAGAAACCAATTCAATATCGGGTCAGGTCGGGTTTGGATCTGGATCTATTTTAGATTTGGTAATTTTGGGGAGACTCCGTGAATGTTACTGATGCAGTGATGGGCTGGTGGTGTTGGGTTGTTGATGGGTTGTGGTGGTGGTTGTCGGACGGCCAAAGAGGGAGTGGTGGCAACGATGAAGAAAAAAGAGTGAGAGTGTGAGAGAGAAAATAAGGAAAGTAAGAAGGAGAGAGACGTAAGGAGAGAGACGTAGCAACCGTCAAGTAGGGGGGTAAAATTTTTTTGCTTTTTTTTTAAATCCCTGCATTTTTAAAATTTTTAATAACGGCTAGTATATGGCTAGTGTTATGAATAACTATAAACATCATATATAATAAATCTTTTAACTACAAACTTCAAATAAATTATACGGCGAGAGAAATATTTGAAAATTTAAAGCTTAAGAAGTTTGGAGGCCCACTTCCTAATCTCGAAAACAATCAAAGATTAGCACAGCAACCCTGAAGTCCATTTTGACCCAGAAGCCTAACCCATGAAAGTACCCTGAACCCAACCAAACGAAGGCGGTGACCCGAATGCGTACTCAAGAGAGAATCAAAACAAAACCGGCTTGAGACCCGACCCATTTCTCTTTTCTCTCTTTCAATTTTTATTCAATATCGTAGCTAAAGAGCAAAAAACATAAGCTAATTTCCCAAACATTGCCCACCACTCATTGTCTTTCTCACCGCCTTCTGACATAGAAAGAAACTCGACTGCATCTTCTGTTTCTCGATATTTTCAGTTGTGTTGTTATTGGGGTTTTGATCTTTGTGTTCCTTTGGTTTTTTTCGTTTGTGGGTTTCATGGGTTAGATATTTTTTGTCATCAGCTGAGCTTTTGAGATGGAGTGGGACAGCAATTCGGATCTGAGCGGCGATGAGGATGAGGAGTTCTCGCTTGACGACCCCGCGAGCGGCGGTGACTCTCATGGTCAGTTTCCCTTTCCCGTTGAGAACTTGCTCCAGACAGCACCATGTGGGTTCGTGGTCACTGATGCTCTCGAGCCTGACCATCCCATCATTTATGTCAACACTGTCTTTGAGATGGTCACTGGTTATCGAGCCGAGGAAGTGCTGGGCCGTAATTGGTAAGTGTGAATTTCTCTAAAGCCCTTTGCTTTGTATGGTTAGTGCGAGAAATGACGATTTATTTTGTGCAAAGTTTGTTAATTTGGCTCGTTTTGCTGTTTTTGCTGATCCTTTGCATCTTCTAAACCTACTTTGTACTTTATTTCGTTCAAGTAAAGCCTAAAATTGACTGGTCTAATCTATTACATCTTTAGGAGAAAGTTATGGCTATTTGGTGGGTTTGGTTTTTGCATACAATATTAAGCGGCTTCTCGTGAGGGATTATGGAGCTGTTAGTTTCAAAATTTTCCAATTATTTAAGGATGCAGGTGCATTTGCTGTCTCGCTCTCTCTTTTCTGAGTATTAGGACATCAACTGGGATACCCTTTTGTCCAATATGAACGGAGTTGGGAAATAGTTAGGCAACCACACTGCTGTTGTGCTTAAGCAAGCAACGCGCACCAAGAGTGGAAGGGTCTACATCAGTTTATTGTGAACTGTGGCTTTTTATTGGTCCGTTTGAATTATATTTTTAATTTACTGTCAAAACAGGCATTATCAAACACATGCACAGATCCTTAAATTTACCAACTAGCAGCCATCTAGTTCCACATAACATGCAGAAGCATCCTTTTTATATAGGCAATTAGCTTACTGTATTGAGAGTTCACACATGCAGCTGAATTTTGCAATAATTATGTTTTTTGGCACTGTATTTGTGTATGTTTATCAAATTTTACCGACTTGTTGTGAGCACAGTGGTCAACAACAGTTGAATTTTCTTTTTACAAAAATTTTATTTTTTTGAATAATATATAGATAGCTCTTGGCATGATTCGGTGTTGGTTATTTTTGAAGTTAGACAACATTTTTTCCAATGTTATTTAGTAGTTTTTAGAAGTTCAGCAAATTGTTGACCTGCAATCCCTTGAATGGAGTAGTTATGAATCAGGAATTTGAGTTATTTCTATTGGCTCTCGTCCACTGTAGGCATGGAAAAAAATACTAGATGTGTTGGCTTTTGTTTCCCCAAGTCCAAGAAAACGAAATCCTACCTATATTGTTGAGATCACATCTTTGTGGTGGTTTTGGTAACTGTAGTTTTTCTGCCTTCTTGAGCCTTTTCCAGTCTAGCTTCATACAAGTCCAGTGCTTCATTAATCTTCTCCTTTTGTGTTATTATCCTAAAAGAAGTGTTAAATTCAGGCCCCTTGTTAGATGCTCTACTAGGGGTTCTAAACCTTTGTGGGCATAGCTCTTGGCTCGCAATTCTATCTTTTGACTTTAAATAGCAACTGTAGTTGTGGACAATTACTGGACAACTGTGCAAAAATGATACTTGCATGTAAAATCTCTAGACGCAATACTCTGATTACTTAACATATCTGTGAATCTGTGATCATATTGCACCAAAGTATGCAAATATTTCATTATCTAAGCATCTTGAAATGTTTATCCCCAAGGTTGACTTGATTGATGCTGTATGCATTGATTTATCAGGTTTAATTATTTTAATCTGCACTTTATAGTTGTGTGCAATTAAAGTTGTACCAATCTTTTGCATGTATGGAATGTAGTTTTGCAATTGAATTCTGCAACTATTTATGCTACTTATTCCTTGGATTCTTGTCTTGTTTGTATTTTTCTAACATTTAGCAATTCAGACAATTGCTGTCAAATTCTGTGTTATTTTTCTTCTTTCAGTGGAAGAATTAGCATGGGTTAAGATCTTTCATTAGGCATTCTATTAGTTGTAATTCCTCATCCTTTTATGATCTGTGGTGGTTGGAGTACATTCTTGGATGACGTCTTTTTTCTGTTCTTTTTGGATGGTTCATTTGTGGAGGATTTGGCTATTGAATAAATTTTTGTATAGAGCTAGAATTTTGTGGTGTTTTGGAACAATGTCGTTGACCATGAGATATTTAGGTTTTGAACAAATGGGGAAACTGCTGTTAGTTGTAATTCATGTTGAAACTTATACTTGGATGCTCTTGAATGTGCTGGATTATCTCCTCGACCATGTAGTTTTACATCTGAGTTGCCTTTCCAACTTAATTGTATTATTTTGTTTTCCTCATTTTATTTCGTCAGTAAAGAGGAAAGGAACTTTATTTCAATGAGAGAAATCAAATGGTTCTCGATTTTTTGTTTATTCGCTCCTATGCAACCTTTCCTTTGGCTGTTTACTTTGTAAGAGTTGGCAGCCTGATAGAAACTCTAGCTTAATAGACTAGAGATATGTATATTAAGGATAGAAAATCAATGATCTATCGGCTATTACACTGAATCCGAAGATCACTCAAGACACCAGAGCAAGATTGCTCCTCAGGGGAAGAATAGCTCCCTCCTCTGTCACACTAAACTTCTTACTTCCAGAATACACTCTCTCTCTTCTCCCCTCCCTATTTCTCCCTAGCTGTCCCTAGTACATTCGGTTATTCTCCCTGTGCCACATCAGCACATCAGCCCTCCCCATTCTAAATAACTCTGACATCATTCCCTGCAGCCCCCCTCATTCTTCCTACGTGAATATACTCTCCATATCCTAGGCTTAGTATTAATATTGTCATTGGTCCTAACATTGCCTCCTCCTATAAGAGCAGCCTTGTCCCCAAGGCTGAAATGAGGAAATTGGCTACGAAGAACACATTCATCTTCCCACGTCGCACTCTCCATAGATTTACCCTTCCAATGCACTAACCATTGCCGAATTGAATGACCCTCCTTGATAATAACTCGGCTAGCAAGGACAACTTCTGGTTCCACCAAATCCTCCATTTCGACCTCCATTCCTTCTGGCAAGGTTGCCTCCACCGTGTAATTACCAACTGCTTTCTTCAATTGAGACACATGAAAAACCGGGTGGATCCTTGAATGTTGTGGAAGGCGGAGTTTGTAAGCAACAGCCCCTAATTTTTCCACAATTTGGAATGGGCCAAAGTACCTGGCTGCTAACTTTGGATTGATCCGCCGGGCTACCGAAAGTTGTTTGTGAGGGCGGAGCTTAAGAAATACCCATTCTCCCACCATGAAGGATGGGAGAGTCCTTTTCCTATCTGCAAATTTCTTCATCTGGTCTTGTGCACGTTGAAGATTATGTTTCAGCTGAAGCAACGCATCATCCCTATCAAACAACTCCCTTGCCACCGCCTCAACCTTGGTTTCCCCTTGAATATATCGAACTATGGATGGAGGCTTTCTGCCATACACCATCTCAAACGGAGTGGAACCTATGGAAACATGAAAAGTAGTTTGTACCAAAGTTCAGCCCAAGAAATCCAATGGGACCAATGTTTGGGCTGTTCCGAAGCAAAACACTGCAAATAAGTTTCCAAACATCGATTGAGAACTTCGGTTTGTCCATCCGTCTCCAGATGATAGGAGCTCATTTTGAGCATTGTGCCTTGAAGTCGAAACAATTCCTTCCAGAAATAACTCACAAACAAAGGATCACGATCACTTATGATTGAGGTCGGAACTCCATGTAAACGAACAACTTCTTTAATAAACACTTCAGCCACACTTCTAGCCGTATAAGGGTGCTTCAAAAGAATAAAATGGCCATATTTAGATAACCTATCCACCACAACCAATTTAGCTTCATATCCTTTAGATTTCGGGAGTCCCGTGATGAAATCCATAGGGATGTCCTCCCAAATCTGATTAGGAATCGATAAGGGCTGCAAAAGATCCCCTGGAGAAGTTGCGGCATATTTTTGCCTCTGGCAAGTGTCACAAGACTGAGCATAGTCTTGAATAGACTTCTTCATGCCAATCCAATAAAGATTCTGAGCAATCCTCTTGTATGTGCGAAGGCATCCCGAATGACCTCCCATAGGTGATGAGTGAAACTCCTGTAACAGAGCACGAATGAAGGTAGATTGGGCTGAAATCACTAACCTCCCCTTGTGTATGAGAACTCCTTGGTGCCACACAAACCCCCTCTTTACAGCTGGATTTTGCTGCAAGGCCTTTATAATTGCACTTAGCACCAGGTCTTTTTCCACCTCTTGTTGAAGAATCTTGACATCGGCCCACACTGGGTATGAGGTGATACTTCCTAGTTCAGCCTCTTCATAAATTCTGGACAAGGCATCAGCAGCTTTATTGTCAGGATCGAGCTTATAGATTACCTCAAAATGATACCCGGGCAACTTAGCCATCCAACATTGTTGGTCCGTGGTGGAAACTCTTTGTTGTAGCAAATAACGAAGGCTTTTTTGATCTGAATAGACAACAAAAGGCCGTCCCAACAAGTAATGACGCCAATGATGTACTGCCAAAACCAAAGCCATCAGTTCCTTCTCATAAGCAGACTTGGACAGATTACCCTCACATAAAGCCTTGCTGAAGTAGGCAATCGGTCTCTTGTTTTGCATCAACACCGCACCAACCCTCTTGCCCGAAGCATCGCATTCTACCTCAAAAGTTGAGAAAAATCCGGAAAAGCTAATACTGGAGATGAAGTAAGGGCTCTCTTTAGGGTGTTAAAGGACTCTAATGTTGCTGCGTTCCACAAAAAGCCTTCTTTCTTTGTCAATTCCGTGAGAGGCTTGGCTATTTTTCCATAGTTCATAATGAACTTGCGGTAATATCCCGTTAACCCGAGAAAACCTCTCACCCCCTTCACATTATGTGGCACCGGCCAATTCAACACATAGGATACCTTAACAGGATCAACTGCTACTCCATGCGCCGAAATTACATGACCCAGATAAGCTACTGTTCTTCTTCCAAAACTACACTTCTGCTTGTTAACCACAAAGTGGTTGGCTTGTAAAACCTCCAAAACATTCTCAAAATGCACAAGATGAGTAACCCAATCAGCACTATAAATGAGTATTTCGTCGAAAAATACCAACACAAATCTTCTGAGGAAAGGTCTGAAGATATCATTCATGACTGATTGAAATGTGGCTGGCGCGTTGGTAAGCCCGAATGGCATCACGAGAAACTCGTAATGCCCATCATGAGTGTGGAAAGCAGTCTTGTGAATATCCTCCTCCTTGACCTGAATTTGATGATATCCCGACTTAAGGTCCAACTTTGAAAAGTATCCTGCTCCATTCAACTCATCTAAAAACTCATCCACCACCGGAATAGGGTACTTATCTGGAATGGTAACCCGATTGAGGGCTCTATAGTCAACACACATTCTCCAAGAAGCATCTTTCTTCTTAACCAAAATCACCGAGCTTGAGTAGGCGCTTGAGCTAGGACGGATAATACCCATTTGCAACATCTGATGCACTTGCCGCTCGATCTCATCCTTGTGATGATGAGGATACTTATAGGGCCTTACACTAATCGGCCCTTGTCCCAGTTGCAGCACAATCGAGTGTGAGTGGTTTCTCTCCGGAGGCAGCCCTTGGATCTCCACAAAGACCCTTGGAAATTTAGCCAATACCAGATTCAGCTCACTGTTCTCATGGTGGGAAAGTTGCACTTGCGGTTCTTCCCATGTAGGTACTCCCTCCACCGAAAAGGACTCACCCTTTAACGTAGCCAATAGGCCATGCAAACTCACAGAACCTTCAGCATACCCCTGAGCTCTTCTGGATGAAGATTGAAGCCCCACATTCCCTTGTAGTTGGACACTTTGTTCCCCCTGTTTGAACTGCGTTGTCATCTCCCTCCAGTCCACCACCACTTTCCCTAGAGTTTGTAGCCAAGCAACCCCTAGGATCACATCCATTCCCCCTAAATCCAAGGTATATGCATCAATCTTCCACTCCAAGTCCCCCACCTGAATAGGAATTCCCAAGCATTGCCCTTGAGTGGTCACACGGTGGCCATCGCCGAGTCTGATGCCCATAGCCTTGCCTTTTTCCATGGTCAGTCCCAAACCAGTCACCAACTCCGGAGAGATGAAGTTGTGGCTGGCTCCACTGTCCACTAAGATAACAATCGGTACCCCTTGTAGCTGCCCCGCCAAACGCATAGTTTTACTCTCCGACATACAAGCTTCATTCAATCCAAACACCCCCATCGTCCGACACTCCAAAGCTATATCAGCCTCCCCCTCGTTGTCAACTTCTAGCGCCACTATTTCCCCATTCTCATCTAGGGTTTCGTCATCAGTCAAGATCAGCAACCTCAACTGTCTTTCGGCACACTGATGGAGAGGATGAAACTTCTCTCCGCACCTGAAACACAAACCTTTAATCTTGCGGTCCATAAGCTCCTGGTAAGATAGATGCCTCACCCCTCAATTTTTTCCCGGCTGTCCCCTTCGATCCCCCTCCGATCGCCTGGCGAGTGTTGCCGGCAGAGGAACGGTCATTCTGGGCGGTGCATCGGGTTCCAACGCCACTCCCAAATAGTCCTCGGGTCTCGCTGCTCCAGATCCACTCCAATTTCACCCACGACCCATCGGGTTTGGGCCATCCAGCTGATGGTTCGGGTTAACCCGATAGTTGCCCCTCATATTGTTTCCTCGCTGCTGATACCCGAGGCGTGCTCGCGACTTGATCACATCCACGCCCCCCAACTCGTCATTCACCTCCGCCTCTACTGCTTTAGCGATCTTCATCATCTGGTATCTGTTGACCGGTCCGAAAGTTCTCACCCTCCGAATATCCAGCCGCAACCCACTCATAAAATACCCCATAAACTGCTCCTCCGGTAGCCGCCCAACCTGAGATGAGATAAACTCAAACGTCTCAATGTACTCGTCCACCGAATCCGTCTGCTTTAGATCCGACAGCTCCTCAAAAGGATTTTCGAACCTTCTCCCTCCATAGCGATCTATGAGAGCTCGCTTGAACTTCTCCCAGTCCAATTCCACCTCTGTTTCCCGGAGAAGATTAAACCAGTGTATGGTGGAACCTTCCATACTCAATAAAGCCAGCTTCATTTTGATTTGTTCCGACGTGTTGTGCACTTCAAAGTACATCTCAGCCCGTGTGATCCACCCTACGGGATCAAAACCACCAAACATAGGTAGCTCCACTTTGCGGACAGACATTTGATATTCATCCATGGTGTCGTCAGAATGTGCCATCGGGTTGAACTGTCCGTGATGTGCATTCCGCTCTCCTGTTGCGTGAGGCAGCCTTCCGGAGGCATCGCCACTACCTTGTCCTTCCTCCGGTCGCTTACCCATCATCTTACTCATCTCCAGTAACAAGTTTCGCTGCATTTCCCCCATCGCCATCCGCATGGACGAATGGATTTCTTCCACCCCAGCCTCCAAATGCGCCATATGGGATTCCAGCACGTCCACTCTATCGGACATCTTAGGTGGCATCCAGGTGAGTTACAACTTCTCAAACCTCCACCAAAGCTGATCCTTTCTCCCGAGGTTGGGGAATCCGGCAGGTCGGCCCAATTGATAGAAACTCTAGCTTAATAGACTAGAGATATGTATATTAAGGATAGAAAATCAATGATCTATCGGCTATTACACTGAATCCGAAGATCACTCAAGACACCAGAGCAAGATTGCTCCTCAGGGGAAGAATAGCTCCCTCCTCTGTCACACTAAACTTCTTACTTCCAGAATACACTCTCTCTCTTCTCCCCTCCCTATTTCTCCCTAGCTGTCCCTAGTACATTCGGTTATTCTCCCTGTGCCACATCAGCACATCAGCCCTCCCCATTCTAAATAACTCTGACATCATTCCCTGCAGCCCCCCTCATTCTTCCTACGTGAATATACTCTCCATATCCTAGGCTTAGTATTAATATTGTCATTGGTCCTAACACAGCCTAATATGAATTATTGTATTTTTATGTCTGGTATTGTAGTCAGACATAATGCAACTTAAACTTTCCCATTATCTATTCTAATTTTTTAGTCCTTTTAGTCCCACTGGACTATTTCAAGGGAGAACTATTGTCAAGTATCAGCCTCTGGCCTATATCTCATAACTCTTATTTTCTTTTGCATATTACATTCATTATTGGATATGCTCTAGATGTTGTTATTCTGCTAATGGTTTGGTGATCCATTATTGTATTGATTAGAAGTTTGCTATTTTCCCCTTTCTTTCTCCATTTTACAGTCGATTCTTACAATTTCGAGGACCCTTTGCTAAAAGAAGGCATCCATTGGTGGACTCTACATTGGTTTCAGAGATAAGAAGATGTCTGGAGGAGGGTATTGAATTCCAAGGAGAGTTGTTGAACTTTCGAAAAGATGGATCACCACTTATGAACAGGTTGCGACTTACTCCCATATATGGAGATGATGATACAATTACTCATGTTATTGGAATCCAGTTCTTCACAGAAACAAATATTGATCTAGGGCCAGCACCTGGTTCTTCAGTGAAGGAGGCTGCAAAGATGGATAGGCTTCATTCTGGCTTTTCAACCTATCGCCATGTTCCTGTAGGTGACCGAAATGTGTCTCGTGGAGTTTGTGGGATCCTGCAATTGAGCGATGAAGTCCTGTCGCTTAAGATACTTTCACGATTGACTCCAAGAGATATTGCGTCAGTTGGTTCAGTATGTAGGCGATTTTATGAGCTGACAAAGAATGAAGACCTCTGGAGAATGGTTTGTCAGAATGCTTGGGGCTGTGAAACAACTCGTGTTTTGGAGACTGTCCCTGGTGCAAAAAGACTAGGATGGGGGCGGCTGGCAAGAGAGTTAACAACTCTTGAAGTGGCAGCATGGAGAAAGGTAACCGTTGGAGGTGCTGTTGAACCATCCAGGTGCAATTTCAGTGCTTGTGCTGTTGGAAATAGGGTTGTCCTTTTTGGAGGGGAAGGTGTTAATATGCAACCGATGAATGACACCTTTGTGTTGGATCTGAACTCCAGTAACCCAGAGTGGCAACATGTCCAGGTGAGCTCACCTCCTCCTGGACGCTGGGGTCATACACTATCTTGTGTTAATGGGTCTAATTTGGTGGTGTTTGGAGGTTGTGGAAGACAAGGCTTGCTTAATGATGTTTTTATTTTGGATTTGGATGCTAAACCTCCAACTTGGCGGGAGATTTCTGCTTCTGGATTAGCTCCACCACTTCCACGATCATGGCATAGCTCCTGCACACTTGATGGCACCAAGTTGATCGTTTCTGGTGGATGCGCGGATTCTGGAGTTCTTCTTAGTGACACATTTCTGCTTGATCTGTCAATGGAGAAACCTGTCTGGAGAGAGATTCCAGTAGCATGGACACCGCCTTCTCGACTAGGTCATACTTTATCAGTTTACGGTGGCAGGAAAATATTGATGTTTGGAGGTTTAGCTAAGAGTGGTCCCCTTCGGTTCCGTTCCAGTGATGTGTTCACTATGGATCTAAGTGAGGATGAACCGTGTTGGAGATGTGTGACTGGGAGTGGAATGCCTGGTGCTGCAAACCCAGGGGGTGTGGCTCCACCTCCAAGACTTGATCATGTAGCTGTGAGCCTCCCAGGTGGTGGAATCCTCATCTTTGGTGGCTCTGTTGCAGGTCTTCATTCTGCCTCACAACTGTATCTTCTGGATCCAACCGATGAGAAACCTACATGGCGAATCCTAAATGTACCTGGTCGACCACCAAGATTTGCTTGGGGACATAGTACCTGTGTTGTTGGGGGTACAAGGGCTATAGTCCTTGGTGGTCAAACTGGGGAGGAGTGGATGCTAAGTGAACTCCATGAGCTGTCCTTGGCGAGTTCAGTTGTCTGATTTCTGGCAGACTAGACAAAGCTTGGGTAAGGTATTGCCATAAGTCTGGAAAAGCTCTAGTAACTTAATGGGAAAAGGGACTGTTGTTTCAGTCTCCAAGAAACTCTTGACTAAAAGAATTGTTGTTCTAGCGTCTTGTAGGACCCTTTTGTGATAGGCTAATGAATTTTCTTTTACAAGGTAGTTCTGGCACGGGATGGCTATTCATAAGGTGACATGGGACCTTGTGTTTTTCTTCTTTTTCTTTTTTCCTTTGAGGTTCGCATTGAAACTACCTTTTGTCATGGCATCAGACAATTCTTCCATGTTAGGAATTAGACATCAGTACATATTAGATTTAAGTTTACTATCATATCCCTGTTTTGTTGAAACCGAGCTATGTAAAGTCTTTCCTTTTCCAAAAAAAAATTAAAAAAAATGGAGATAGAATGTTTATAATCAGTGTCCCTGTTCCTTAATTTGGCCTGTCAAGCCACGTTCTTTTATTGCTGTTAGTGATAGAATGTTTTTTTTTTTTTTTTTTGATCAGGTTAGTGATAGAATGTTGTATCCTTGTTTCCCGTGCATATGGTGTTCCAAATCCCAATCTTTCTGACTTTGCGAAAAACCAAAAACAAAAAAAAGGCAACCTGCCTCTTCCCTTAAACAGAATTATAAAATACACTTCTAAACAACTTTATTATGAAAGAAACATACCCTAAATTGAATTTAAAATTTGAAAAATAAGATTACTCATCCACTAACTCTTTTCCTGAGCCAGTGAATACAAATTCAAGTGGTTGGACTCTCGTCCTATTAAATCAAAAGAACAGCCCGTTTCTTGACAAAATATGACCTGGATTTTGAAGCAAATGCACGTGAATTGAGCTAAAACATTCCAAAAACAAACGAAAATGTCCAACTGAAAAATACAATAAACTATTTGGGCCAACCAAAGACAAAGATCTATCATTGTCCACTGCCGCCTTCGGATGTGTGTTGGTTTGGTCTTTGTAGAGACTTGTAAGTACTCTTAGCTTCACACCGACTGTACACACCGGCCAAACTCACTATCCGTCTCTGATCTCCTCTTACTTTAGTCTTTGCTCTAAGAAACCAAACCAAAATAGCCCTCATTTTCTCTCACCATTTACTCTCCTGACAACGCAACAATGCCAATCAGCAAGGATCTTGACACCTCAAAACCCACGATCTTCAAAATGGGTCCGTACACAGTCTTCAAGACTCCTACGCCTAAGCCTGACAATGAAGAACCCGCCTTTCATTCTCCTATTAAAGTGGTATCTCAGCCTCCAGTTCAGCCTCCGCCGCAGCAAATTGATAAGTCTTACTATGCTCCTGATGGCTCTGTTGTCGGCTTCTTAAGAAAATTACCAGAGTTCAAAATGCTTCGCGGTATTTTTACTGTTTTGTACGAGAAGTTTCAGTCTCTATTTTTGTTTTTTTCCCCTACCTGTCTGGGCACATGGGATTTCGAGTTGTTCTCTTTTGTTTTATGTTTATTTGGACCGATTTTTGTTGCGTTAAGTGGCAGCGCATTCAAGCTTGGACGACCATTTGGCACGCTGGTTCGGCTTACATCAGTCCAAGTACCAATGGGCGTTGGATGATTACTACGAGAACAAAGGATTGATATGTTTTACCCATGTAGAATGCTGACTCTAGACTTAAGTTTTGTTTTGCGATACCAAAATTGTCCGAAGATCATTGTTGTCATAATGTTTTGTCACAAGTCTTGGATTTGATTTATTTCTTGGTGCATAGTTATTGAGAAGAGCAAATCGTAGTTTGGAATTATAAAAGTCATCATATTCTAGTTAGCGTGAGGTTCTGTCTCTTAATGAGTCGGATCCTATCCTGAATTTCATTTTAGGTTTAGGTGGCCCTTATTGTGAAGTGGTTATCCCTCTTGCAATCAATGATCGGATTGTAAGCATAATTTAATGAATAGAGATAATTGCAATATTCCTTAATCTACATCGCAAAATTCTATATTTTATATCAAAATATAAAATAAGAATTACATTCCTTCATTCACAAATTTAGTTTAATCATAATTGAGAAAAACTTGTCCAATGATTAAATATAGAGAAATTTGATTGCTCTCCTCTTTCCATTAATAATCTTACTATGAGACGGTGAAAACGTAAAAAAAATTGGGAATGTATTATCTTTTGAATTAAAACAAGCACCTAGTATTTATCAACGATTTATGGATAATAATTTAGAAGGATTAGAAGAATTTACTTTTGTTTACATTGATGATATTATTATTTATTCTAATCAGGATAAACTCGATCATTTAAAAAAGGTTAGAATTGTTCTTTAATGATGTAAAGAAAAAGGACTAATTTTGAGTCAAAAGAAATCTAGAATTGCACAGCAAACTATTGAATATTTAAGTATAGAATTTAATCAAGGATATTTAAAATTACAACCAAACATTCTCAACAAATTACAACTATTTCTCGATAAATTAATTAATAAAACACAGGTACAACAATTTCTTGGATTATTAAATTACATGTCTGATCAAGGATTTCTAAAAGAATTGTCAAAAGAAAGAAAAATTTTACAGATCAAATGCAGTTCTAAACACCAGTGGAATTGGACCCCCGTCGATACTCAAGCAGTTCAGCGGCTGAAGAACATCTATAAGGAATTACCCACTCTTTATAATTACCTTCCGAAGGATAAACTGCTAGTTCAGATAGATGCAAGTATAGATACATGGGCAGGATGTCTTTTGGCACAACTACCCAACCAAAAGAAGTATTTACTTTGCAAGTATATAAATGGGACGTTTAATCCCACTGAATTAAAGTATCCAATATATGAAAAGGAAACACTGGCCTATCTCAAGACATTGAGAAAATGACGCATTGATCTACTTCCGGTTGAATTTACAATTCAAACAGACTCGAAGTATTTATGTGGATTCATTAGATACAATATTATATACAATTATAATCAAGGTTGCCTCATCCGATGGCAGCTCGAATTGAATCAATACAATTGTATGATTTAGTATATTAAAACCACTAACAATTTTCTTGCAGATATACTCACACGAGAATGGAAGTAGTACTCAAACAATTAGACGATACATTGATTCAAAAAGAAACCGAGCTTATAGATCTACAACACAAAATAAGCATAGTTACCAAAGAAATCAACCACCTTAGAACCACCAGTACTCTTCTTAAAGATTAGGAAAGCCCCAGTACCAGTACTGAACCAAAACAACCAACTGAACCTTCACCAACTGTTCAAACTAGATCACAAACACCACCTCCTAAAGTAGCCAGTCCTACGCCTATTCCAAAGTCTTCTCCAGCCATCCCTACATCCCTTATATCGCAAAAACACCACGATCAGAAGGAATCAAAAGTTTATGTTATTTATAATGGACTTATGTCAGGAATCTACGATGAATGGCATCAAGCAGCAGTACATATTACAGGCAAAAAAGGAATTCTACATAAAATTTTCGCTACCAGAACTGAAGCAGAAAAAGCATTAGCAGAATTCAAGCATCTACCTCTTCAACCATAATACAAGACTGTACTCACAACTACTTCCAGCATTCCAACCAATATGCAGACTCTTGGCAAGGCAATAGATTTAGAAAGAATCAATTCACTTCCATCCAAATCATTACAAGAAGAAGCAAGAGTGCTCACATAAGAAATGTTTTATGATTGCTTCCAAGCACACAACGAATGGAACAAACAAATGAAAATCTTCCAGTATTATCCACAAAATCGTGGAAGGTATGGACCAAAGGCCATTATCTTTCCCAGCGCTGATTCATTAACCACTTATTTATTTTTCCAGAGTGGATTAATCGACATAATCTATTTACAAGATCTATGCATATTATCAGATTTTCAGTTGGATTTACTCAGGCAATCAAGACTTATAAAGATAGTTTTGCTAAGGATCGTGAGATATTCATCAAGATTTATAGCAGTTATCCTATCTTTGAAGAAGCCGATTCTATCACTAGTGAGGCTATCAAATTACCACGACTTGCTTTTTTATAGATTGGAATTAGCAATGGCATATATCCACCATTAGAAGAACCTCCCCGACATGAGTTTCAATGGGAGACTATTAATCAATTCAATCTCAATTGTTTAGAAGGAGTCTTCACTCAATGCAACCGCATCAACAATAATTCAATGTTCAAGATCAACTATAAAGGACCTCAAATGGTTATGGTCTCTTCTTACAAAGCACCAATCAGTCAAGATGCAATTCATATTTAGCAACAATTCAGTCAACCTTTTACTCTTATGGATTGTATTTTTACTAATCTCTCCGACTCATGGAAATACGCCATTTGTAAACAACTCAGAGATTATTCAGAGCACAAATGTCCATACTGTCCATCAAAAGCAAATAGTCAAGATCAGGATGCACTCATAATTGAAGAATAATGACAAAAGAGTAATTAGACGAAGAAAAGAACAAAGCATGTAGGTCCCATAATGTGACAAAAAGTTGTAAATTATTGTACAACATCTTTACTTTGCTTTAGTCTAGTCTACTTTACTTTAGGCTAGTCAGAAGGACGAATCTTTTCTTTTTCTTTATCTTTAGTCAGTTCTGTCGGTCTCTCTGTTTTGGCCTTTTGTTCTTTTCTATGCCTATATAAGGTTGGACGAGCATCCAAGCTCTTTATGAACTACTAAAAAAATAAACACTTGTTTGCTCATCTTTCCTCTTGCATTTAGCCTTCGGTTGGTGTTCAGCATTAAACGGAAAAGGTATGATGTTTGTAAGTGTTTGTTTTCTTTGTAGCTTCATGACATTTATTCCATTTATATGATTTAATCTTTCATTCATTTTCATTCACATTCAAGGTCATAGAGAACAGTTATTTCATACGTAGAAGAACTCTCAAAGTATTGATAGCAGAAACCTATAAACGTGATAGCACTCTGGATTCATTCATTAAGCACTATCATGCATGCAATAAGAGAGCACACATTACTTATCAGACTACAAATTCTGCAAAAATCAAGCAAGTTGCTATGAGTATCATGGAAGATATAGCTAGACTTATCGAACTAGTTAAAGAACTGAAAACAATAGTATCTCAAACTAGACAATACTATCTATCCCTTATGTCTTACTTAATTGACTAAGTGTACCATGTATTTTGAAATAAAACGAATGCTTAAATAGTTGATTCATGTCTATTATCAGCTTGAGGCAGATTATTTACAATATATTCAATTTTATAAACAAACTATAGGGCTAGTTCAGCAACAGAATCATCATCAACTGTTTTTAGAATCACTCCAATTCTTAGCCCAATATCAATATTTATTACACTCTATTAAAAAGGATAGGAAAGATGCATAGCAACAGATTAATCAATTAATTGATTAAATGGAAACATTTTGCAGTTTGCATTTTATCATTCATTTATTATGTTTTATTTATATCCAACCTGCTATGTTTTACTTATTGTTTGTATTAATTATGTTCATTCAGATGATTTAATTGATTTTCTATATACCTGTACCCATACTGATTATTTATAATCCTGTTTATACTATTTATGGCAAAAGTTCTATCAAGAATTATGGCAACTAATCTTTTAAACTAACCATTCGAAATGACTTGCCCTATCTGTACAAATCTAGAAGAACAAATAATAGTTACACAAAATAACATAGCTCAATATTTAGAACATATTACATATAATGAAGATCGAATTAATTATCTTAGTTTTGTTGGAGTTAATCCTCTAGGACGGTGACCTTACTATGAACATTTACAAGTAGTTCAACAATTACTAGTTCATCAATTACATCAATTATATACATAACATTTAAATGCGTTAGAAACTATTTTAGTCAATCACAGAGTTTATCATCAATCTCTATAAAACAATGTTTGAATCATTAATAAAAGATTATACCATATTAGAGGTTGATACATTAGAATTAATAGAATCACTAGGAACATTCCATATAAACAACTTAGTATCAAATGACAAACAAAAATAGATAGCTAAAACATAGTTAGATTTAAAATCTAGTCAAGATATACACACCTTTGTTCTTAAAATACTTCTCAATCGTAAGAATATTATTTATTTTGGAAAAATGGTCTATGAAACACCAGTTAGAATGGATCAATGTAATGGACATATATGAATCAACCTAATAGATCAAGAACAAATTACTAGACAATTACAACAAATCTCAGAATTAAAACGAACTAAAATTGGGTACATTCATCTCTTTTCTGAGGTGGACAAGTAAATGCTGTTAATTCTTTTGTATTATTGTGTAGTCTAAGTTGCCAATATCCGAATTTTGCATCTAGGGTAATAAACCAAATATGTCCTTTGAGCTTATTTATAATATAATCTTTTCTTGGTAATTTATATGCATCTTCGATGGTGGCATCATTTAATTTTTTGTAATTAATAACCATACGTCTTTTTCTTTGTTTTTGTTCAGCTGCATTATTTACATAAAAGGCTGGAGCAGAATGTTTGCTAGTACTTGGGCTAATTAATCCGTTCTCTAACAGTTCAGTACATTCAAAAATAAATTCTTTGATATCTTGTTGTGTCTAAGGAATATTATTTCATATATTAACTTCTTATGTGGGATGCTTTAAACATATTTCAATGAGTTCTCAATTTGGATTTTTAACTGGGTCTAAAGGATTTTCGCTACAGACTTCATTAAGTAACGTATCTATTTCTAGTTGTATTAACATATTATTTAATAGATAAAATTGTAATTAATCTAATTTTTCGGTTATTATTTTTAACTGTGGGTAATATGTCGTATGATAATTCTAATGTATCAACCTCTAATATGGTAGAATTTTTTATTAATGATTCAGTCATTGTTTTATAGAGATTGATGATAAACTCTATGATTGACTAAAATGGTTTCTAACGCATTTAAATGTTATGTATATAATTGATGTAATTGTTGAAATACTTGAAAATGTTCATAATAAGGTCGCCGTCGTAGAGGATTAACTCCAACAAAACTAAGATAATTAATTCGATCTTCATTATATGTAACGTGTTCTAAATATTGAGCTATGTTATTTTGTGTAACTATTATTTGTTCTTCTAGATTTGTACAGATAGGGCAAGTCATTTCGAATGGTTAGTTCGAAAGATTAGCTGCCATAATTCTTGATAGAACTTTTGCCATAAATAGTATAAACAGGATTCTAGATAACTAGTATGGGTATAGGTATATAGAAAATCAATTAAATCATCTGAATGAACATAATTAATACAAACAATAAGTAAAACATAACAGGTTGGATATAAATAAAACATAATAAATGAATGATAAAATGCAAACTGCAAAATGTTTCCTTTTAATCAATTAATTGATTAATCTGCTGCTGTGTGTCTTTCCTATCCTTTTTAATAGAGTGTAATAAATATTGATATTGGGCTAAGAATTGGTGTGATTCTAAAAAGAATTGATGATGATTCTATTGCTGAGCTAGCTCTATAGTTTGTTTATAAAATTGAATATATTGTAAATAATTTGCCTCAAGCTGATAATAGACATGAATCAACTGTTTAAGCATTCGTTTTATTTCAAAATACATGGCACACTTAGTCAATTAAGTAAGACATAAGGGATAGATAGTATTGTCTAGTTTGAGATACTATTGTTTTCAGTTCTTTAACTAGTTCGATAAGTCTAGCTATATCTTCCATGATACTTATGGCAACTTGCTTGATTTATGCAGAATTTGTAGTCTGATAAGTGGTGTGTGCTCTCTTATTGTCTGCATGATAGTGCTTAATGAATGAATCTAGAGTGCTGTCACGTTTATAGGTTTCTGCAATCAATACTTTGAGAGTTCTTCTACGTATGAAATAACTGTTTTCCATGACCTTGAATGTGAATGAAAATGAATGAAAGATTAAATCATATAAATGGAATAAATGTGATGAAGCTACAAAGAAAACAAACACTTATAATCATCATACCTTTTCCGTTTAATGCTGAACGCCAACCCGAGGCTAAATGCAAGAAGAAAGATGAGCAAACAAGTGTTTATTGTTTTAGTAGTTCATAAAGAGCTTGGATGCTCAGACAACCTTATATAGGCATAGAAAAGAACAAAAGGCCAAAACAGAGAGGCCGACAGAACTGACTAAAGAAAAAGAAAAAGAAAAGATTCGTCCTTCTGACTAGACTAAAGTAAAGTAGACTAGACTAAAGTAAAGTAAAGATGCTGTACAATAATTTACAACTTTTGGTCACATTATGGGACCTACATGCTTTGTTCTTTTCTTCGTCTAATTGCTCTTTTTTCGTTATTCTTCAATTATGAGTGCATCGTCGGTGGTGTCTCTATCCTAATCTTGACTGACTGCTTTTGATGGACAGTATGGACATTTGTGCTCTGAATAATCTCTGAGTTGTTTACAAATAGCATATTTCCATGAGTTGGAAAGATTAGTAAAAATACCATCCATATGAGTAAAAGGTTGACTGAAATGCTGCAAAATATGAATTACGTCTTGACTGATTGGTGCTTTGTAAGAAGAGACCATAATTATTTGAGGCCCTTTATAGTTGATCTTGATCATTGAATTATTGTTGATGCGGTTGCATTGAGTGAAGACTCCTTCTAAAAAATTGAGATTGAATTGATTAATAGTCTCCCATTGAAACTCATGTCGGGGAGGTTCTTCTAATGGTGGATATATGCCGTTGCTAATTCCAATCTATAAAAAGCAAGTCGTGGTAATTTGATAGCTATATTGGTGATATAATTGTCTTCTTCAAAGATAGGATAATTGCTGTAAATCTTGATGAATATTTCACAATCCTTAGCAAAATGGTCTTTATAAGTCTTGATTGCCTGAGTAAATCCAACTGTAAAATCTGATAATATGCGTAGATCTTATAGATAGATTGTGTCGATTAATCCACTCTGGAAAAATAAATAAGTGGTTAATGAATTAGCGCCAGGAAAGATAATGGCCTTTGGTCTATACCTTCCACGATTTTGCGGATAATACTGGAAGATTTTCATTTGTTCGTTCTATTCGTTGAGTGGGATCCAATATTGTATCTAATGAATCCATATAAATACTTCGAGTCCGTTTGAATTGTAAATTCAACCGGAAGTAAATCAATGCGCCATTTTCTCAATGTCTTAAGACAGGCCAATGTTTCCTTTTCATGTATTAGATACTTTAATTCAGTGGGATTGAACGTCCCATTTATATACTTGCAGAGCAAATACTTCTTTGGGTAGGTGTTTGTGTCAAAAGGCATCCTGCCCATGTATCTATACTTGCATTTATCTGAACTACCAGTTTATCTGTTGGACCCCGAACTTTTGGTGAAAATTAGAAATATTAAAATGAATTTAAATGAGAAAGAAATTGGTGAGAAAATT
>JAOTAX010000197.1:16148521-16162594 GCA_025629825.1 Erythroxylum guanchezii
TAACACAACGTACTACATTCACTGTCAATTCCTCATCTAATAATTCTAACGTCCAATCAAAGTTCGGGGTCCAACAAGCTAAGTTGAACCGAGATTCTCCATCTTGAATCTGAAGAAATCATCCAGTAGAAAACGTCATTGGAGATGTCAGCGAAAGAAGAAAAATAACAGAAAGAAAAATGGTTGATTATTAAGAACTTACAGGCTGCTTGTGTTACACATCTTCATTCGAGCCAAAAAAACGTTAAAGAAGCACTACAAGATGAGTTTTGGACAACAGCTATGGAAGATGAATTGATTCAATTTGTAGGGAATGATGTATCAGAATTAGTGACAAGACTATCTGGTACTAATGTAATTAGAACAAAATGGGTTTTTGGAATAAAATAGATGAACAGGGTAATGTCACCATAAATAAAACAAGGTTAGTAGCTCAGGGATACTCTCAGGAGGAAGGAATCAACTTCGTCGACACTTTTGCACTGGTGGCACGACTTGAATCTATTAGACTATTATCGGGCATAACATGTGTGAAGGGGTTTAAGCTACATCAGATTAATGTAAAAAGTGCCTTTTTGAATTGATTTATACAGGAAGAAGTGTATGTCGAGCAGCCAAAAGGATTCATTGATTCAGCCCATACAGATCACGTCTCTAAAGTAAAGAAAGTTGTTTATAGCCTTAAATAAGCACCAAGGGCTTGGTACGAAAGGCTCACACAGTATCTTATAAAGAAAGGATATAAATGAGGTAGTGTTGACAAAACTTTGTTTATTAAAAACTTTAAATATGATTTTGTGATGGCTCAGATCTATGTTGAAGATAATGTGTTTGGTGCTACACATCCAAAGATAGTAGATGACTTTGTAAAGTAAATGACATCCGAATTTGAAATGAGTATGGTAGGTGAGCTAAATTTCTTTTTGGGTTTGCAAGTAAACAAGTGAATGATGGAATTTTTATATTGCAAACCAAATATGCAAAAAGCATAATAAAGAAGTTCGGTCTTGAGAATGCCAGACATGAAAAAACACCTATGAGTGTCTCAACAAAACTAAACAGAGATGAGAATGGTAAAAACATTGATGACAGTTTATAGCACAGCAAGATCGGCAATTTATTATACTTCACTGCAAATAGGCCAGATATTTGTTATAGCCTTAGTGTATGTGCTCGCTATCAAGCCATCCCGAAAGAAACACATCTGACAACGGTTAAGAGGATTATCAGGTATGTAAGTAGAACATCTGATTTTGGGATATGGTATACATCATATTCAACATCTTATCTAGCTGGTTATAGTGATGCGGATTGGGCTGTAAACTTAGACGATCGTAAAAGCACTTCAGGAGGGTGTTTCTTCTTAGGAAACAATTTGATCTCTTGGCATCGTAAGAAGCATAACTCAATTTCACTATCGACCACTGAGGCAGAATACATAGCTGCAGGTAGTTGTTGTTCACAACTTCTTTGGATGAAACAAATGTTAGAAGACTATGGGATTGATCAGAATACGTTGACTATCTTAAGCGATAACAAGAGTGCTATAGGCATCTCTAAAATTCCAGTTCAACATTCAAGGACGAAACATATTGATCTCAGGTATCACTTCAGTCGAGAGCTTGTGGAAAGCAAAATAGTCATCTTGCCACATGTATCTACGGAAAAGCAGTTAGCGGATATCTTTACAAAACCTTTTGATACAGCAAGGTTTGAACTTCTCAGAGAGGCTTTGGGACTCTGTAGCCTACATTATTAATGTGTTTTATTTTTTTTAAAAAAAAGAAAAGAAAATATTATTATTAAAAAAAGGCATCTTTCATTCGAGGGATTCATAATCCCTAAATCTCTTTTAACCCTTCTTCAAATATCACAACGTTGTCTCTACACATCTCACCTCGACTTCTGCTCATTCAATCCAGCCTCTCTGCTATAGCTCAATGCAAAAAGACGTCGTCCCCCTTGCTTATGTTCCTTTAATCAATCAGTCCATCACTGCAATGGCTTCATGCCAAACGACCACGTCGGTGATTTTCCAAAGCTTGACGGTAATCCAGTCCCTTTCATCTTCTGCTTTATCTACCACGACACATCCTACAGCTTTGATTGGACACATTATCGCTGCATTTCCATCTTCATCTTCATAGACGTCAACTTATATAGTGGATTTCATTCACCAATTTCACTACAGTGTCGTCTCCTATCTCAAGATCTGGACCTGACACTGGTTTATATTTTTCTTCTCCGTGGAGTAAGACCTATTTTGGTATTGTTTCCTTTCTCTTCAGATTATTTCAGCTTGATTGTGGTTGGAATCTATTGGTTTATGGTTGAAATTTGAATGCTTGATTGTGGTTGGACTTTGACTGATTATGGATGGAACCTATTGATTTGTGGTTAGAATTTAATTGGTTGTGGTTGATAACTATAGGAAAGAACAAAGAGAAGGTTTTATCCATAGTTTTTGACAAAAAGGCAGCTACTCCAACACGACGCTCAAGTCGATTACTGTTGCATCTGACATTCGGTAGGAGTTTCACTAGGGTTGGGTCCTCTTTGACAGCTCCTATTGACATTCCCAACACTACCTCTGTTCGGGATATAGCAGATCCAGATTATGATGTTACGTAAGTCATTTTATCTATGGTTGAAGATTCTGCTTCGGATTCCGACGTAACTCTCGTAGCATCTGCTCCACCAGCTGCACCTCTTACGGCTGCTGCTAAACGTACAAAGATGAGATGTCAAAAAATAGTTCGCCCACCTCGATGTCATTCTTCTGTTCGTCTGACTGTGGATGACGCCATTTCCTTCAAGTTTTATTCTTCTGTAGCTGAACAAAAGTGGACAACTCTCAATAATGCTGGGTTTGGTTTAGATCGTCCAATCAATTTAGTCGAATTTCAATAACATGGCTTGCACTCTTTACTGTAGGAACGTTATTTATTGCAAGCTTCATTGCATCCAAAGCATTACGACTCTGACCTAGTAAAGGAATTCTATTGCAACTTATCTTGTGACCTTTTGAATGAGGATGTTATGACTAATGGCATAGTATATGTGCAGGGTCGGGTAGTTCATTTTGATGCCGCTTGTTTGAATCTATTTCTGGGATTTGATAATTTGATTGGAGATCTTCTCTATGATGATGGTTGAACTGTATCAAATGATTTGATTGCTACTATATTAATTGGTGGTAAATTGACTACATGGCCATCTAGTTCTGTTCTTCGCTCTTCTATGCTGACTCAAAAATATTTTGTGCTCTTTAAATTGATTGTGGCAAACTAGATGTCGAGCACATATGTTGTTTCTGTCTACTTGGCATAAGCCAAGTTGATTTATGTGATTGGTATTGGCGTGAGATTCAACCTTGGCCGTCTCATTATTGAAGCGATGCTGGCTATTGAGAGTAAGCCACATTCTCTGTTATATTTTCCATGCTTGATCTCACAGTTTTTGTATGCCAATGAAGTTCCCAGGATTAAGTCCAGCATGCTTAAGTTGGTGGCGTTGATGAATATATCTCCCAGGATTTTTTGACAACCACAAGTGGTGGATTTGCAATATACCACTTCGGGTCCCTCGGATGCCAGGGATAACTTCTGTTAATCCACTTACAACTCTCTTTGATGAAATTGAACAGATTGAAGGGTTCATTCAAGTAGCTGTTGATGCTCTTCGCAATTTAAAGCAGCAAGTTCTTCGTTTCCTCGGTGCTTCATAAATTCATCTTTTTGGCAAGTATTGTCTCAAAAGGGGAGAACAATTAAGATAAGACTTGGACTTGTTCACTATATTTTTTTCTCTATATGTTTTGTTGACTGAAGTTGACTTATGCTTGTGCAATTGAATATTACATTGAGGGGGAGCATTATGGACTTTATCTTTATATGTATGGCTATGTTATTTAAGGGGAGTTTAAGAGTTGTGACAAATATGTCAAAAAGGGGGAGATTGTTAAGATATATATTATATATATGTTAAGATGTTATATATATATATATATATATATCTTTTATTTGGTTTTTGCATTTTAATTGGACATATAAAATCTTAATTGTAGTGAGATTCAAAAATTGTGGTTGTCATACTTGTGTTTGTAAAAGAATTCTACAGTAGATTGGAGTCCATTATCATGTTGATATTGGAATTGTCTTACTGCTGGACATGTTGGAAATTACCGCTAGATTTGCGGGCTTTGTGGATTGATGAAACTAAAAGGATGAGGTTGTTGTGTGTTTGAATTGAAGTGGTGGTTGCATGGTTGTAGTGGGACTCTGTTGAAGTAGGACTCTTATTATGTGAGGGATATGTGCACACCTTGAATCTACGACTCAAGTCAATCTCTCAAGTGTGTGTGCGGCATACAACGTGTGTGAAGTAAATTGATTATTGAATCAACACTACAGCTGTGGTGGGTGTGTGTGAGAGTGCTGAATAACGAGTGAGAGTGTTGGTGTCGTACACGTTTTCTAATCAAGAAAATTAAAGTGAATCTCTTGTGTTGCAAGAACAGTGGCTGTGGTGTGAGCGGTCATAGTGCAGTGAATGTTAGTTACGGTGAAGAGATTCAGTAGGTTAGAGTGTTACTTTTCTAGATGTATTCATCTGGGGTTGTGAGTTGTTTTTGTGAGCAAAACACCATGGGTCTTCATCTATTGTCTATATTTCCATATGGTTTAATCGAAGCTAAAAAAGTTGGAATGCATCGTTTCAATTGAAGGAATATTTCAAGAAGATGACACAATATGAAAGCCTTTCTTTTATCTCAAGTATATTGCCGTTCAGTTCTTAGTTGATTTAGTACTTGAGTTATTTTTTATTAATTTTTGTTTTAGTGGAAGTAGTTAGAAAAATACTCTGATGAGGTTAACACGAGTTGGTCGTGTTATCGAATGTGAAAATCTTTCACAAGAAGTGAGGTTGAGAGATAATTACAAGGATTGAGCGGTGTTGCTTTAGTGTGACCTTGTGTAAAGCTATTGCACTTTCTTGAAAGTATTAATTTGGGTGAGGAGCCCGTAGATATAGGTAAGGTGTGCCGGACTGCGATACCAAATTTCTGGTGTTTTTATTATTTCAGTTTTTAATTGCATTTGTTTTTGTTCATGCTAAAGATGTTTACGGAAAGTTTGCGAAACATTTAACACCGTCGGTTCTTCAATCCTGTTATACGTTTAGACTATCACACCAACATAGAAGGAATTACAAAATAAAGGGATAACTTTAGATGGATCAATCAAATCAATCTCTTTTTAAATTTTGAAAGATATATTGATTACTTTTTATTTGAATGAATTTAATTTCTATATTATAAACTCACTTTTAAAAAATAGAAAAAATTATTTCTTTTAACAAAAAGAAGTTAAATCATCGTTAACTTATAAATTAAATATCATTCAATAAACTTAATTAGTTAATAATTAGAAATAAGTGATTAGATAAATTTAATTGACATTTATAAATTTTATATGTTTTAACTTTTGATTTTTTATTTTTTAAAATTATTAAGGTGAGATTTAACTTTTTAAATTACAATTTTAATACAAGACCTTTAAATTAATCAACGCATAAGAGATTAGTTTTACCTCTTTCGCTAAACGAAGCTCTTATCTTTGTTCATTTTTGATAAATTAAATAATGGAGAGAGGCATGCACACGAACCCATTTTATTGGTTAGTAGACGTGACAACAAAAGAGTACTTTAATGGGAACCAACTTCAACCCAACGCCAATAGTTATTTATTTCATTAGTCTAAGTAGACAAATTAGGTTTAAACATAATTTGATAGTGTCTTTCTAAAATACAAATAATTGCATGTAAGGATTTTTAGTTGCACCAACACTATTTTTTTAAAATTCAATCCCCCCTTCAAACTCATCCACAATTACTGACGAGTTTACTTCATTACCCCTTGAGTTGCTACAAATTAATGACTCCTTATGTCGTGTCCTCTCAAAATAATTTGGAATAAACCTTTTTCGAAATAAATGGCCATTCACTTCATCAATAGGAAGAAAACGAATATGTTTGCACTTTTTATATAGACATCTGATCTTTGGGTCATCCATATCTGTAAGTTGAGAACATGCATAATGAATAATTGCTTCAGCTCCCTCAACAAACTTAGGATTAATGAAATCATCAGGTACTAATCGTGTATACATCAAAGATCTATCGACATTACTCATTTATGCAAAACCGCTAAGTTAAAAAAGTGATTTCATAGTCAGTATCCTTCATGTCCCCTAAGTTTACAGAAACATCTAAACTTACGAATTTCTTGTGTTAATACTAAGTTTGAATTAATCACATTGAAGTTGAAGTATTTGTGTTTGAACTAATCACCTACAATTGATTTTAATACTAGAGTATGTGGCATTGTTTACACCTGTGAATCAAGAAAGCAAATTCTTACTGTGACTCCTAGGCTCGTGGAATTTTTCACCAATAAGTCTCATGGGAGCTGCATCATGGGTTTCCAGCCTATATACCATCCTAAGGGTTTATTAAGCCTCAAATCATCCATAAGATCTAAAACGCATTCCACATAAAGTAAATACTTATGTAATCATACATCTACTCATCAATGATTCAAACATAACGCAAACATAAATACTTAAGACTATTAAAGAACATAAAAACTCATCAATGATTATAAGAATATTCTAAACAACACAAAATCAATTCCTCATTTGCATTTACACAAAACTCAAACGTGTCAGAATCGTATTATTAAAGCAACACATATAGTAGACATTAGTTGGATAACTTACCTGGATGGACAGACAACTACATACTATAAAGAAGAAGGGTGAGTGATGCTCTTCAACACAAAATACGATCTGCGAAAAAGAATATTTCGTATTTAATATATTAAACTTGTTCAACATTTTTGTTATATTTTTAATATATTAAAACAACTAAATCAGAAAATAAGGCAATTTTCTCAACATTAAAATCCTCATGGAATGGAAAATCTCCTGAACTATTTTGATGGCAATTTGAGCTTAGCTATTCATCTTCCTGTCTTATGTGTTTTGATCAGTCTATGTCTTGTAATAGTTAGTCCTAAGAGTGTTTGACCTAGTCTTATCCTCGAGTTTGAATTATACTACCAATTTGAAACAAAACCAACAATTCAACTGTGAATTCAAAACTTATTTAATCCTCCAAGCATTCCCGCTTTCTTTACTAATGGAAATTTTCTACTATGGCTATATTCCGTCAGAAAATTTGTCGAGATGATTTCCCTCCATATTTACTAAAGGATTTTTTTTTCCATCGCAAATTGAAACTTTTCCCAACAATTTTACCGATGGAACATGATTTTTTGTCGATAATTTCTTCAGTTCGATTTCCATCGATAATTTTTCATTGCTAATTACTAATTTTCTTGTAATGCGTACGTAGAAAGATTCTTATATGTCAAATGGGTAAATTAGTAAAAAAAATTATACTTTATTCAATTTTGTAATATTAAATAAAATTTTTAAAAATAGTGTTAAAATATTTAAGCTTTCAATTTTTAGCAAACATAGTAGTAAATTCTCCGTTAATATGCACTACAAGAAAAGCATGAATTAGCGACAAAAAATTACTGATGGTAAAGAAACCGTTGCAAATTACTGACAGAAATTCTAATTCCGTCGGTAAAATTGACTAGAAAAATTTCATTTAGTGGTGGTAGCAATATCCGTTGCTAAATATGGAGGAAAATGAATTTGCAATGAAATTTAGCGACGATATCAAATGCTCGTCGGTAAATAAGGCGGGAATTGTAAGTTTTTCAGTTTGCCAACGAAAATTTTTCGTCGGTAAAGTCCGTCGGTAAAACCTCAAGCTATACGTTGTCGTCTGCTTCTGCTTGAATGTTTTTAAGTTAAACAAAACGACATCGTTTGGTTTTAAACTAGGGGAAGGGGATTCGAGAGGGGGTCATTTTAAGTATAACAAAACGACGTTGTTTGGTTTTAGCTATACGTTGTCGTCTGCTTCTGCTTGAACGTTTTTAAGTTAAACAAAATGATGTCATTTGGTTTTAAACCAGGGGAAGAGGATTTGGGGGGTGGGGTCATTTTAAGGATAACAAAACGACATTGTTTGGCCACCGATCCTCCTTCTTTCTCCTCCAGATCTGCTGTTGCATCTCCATCATCCTTTGCGGCGTCTTCGTTCTGTTGTCAGCGTTGTGGAGCTGCTGTGTCTTCTTCGGCCATTGTCGTCGTCTTCTCCGGTTGTTTTCGTGGACGTATTTTTGTCTTCTCCGTCCTCTCCTCTATGTTTGTTTGTGTATGGGCATGAAGTTTCATTTACAAATTGATTTTTTTGTAAATATTTGTGTATAGGCATGAGTTTGTCTGTGTATGGCTAGAGTTGTGGGTAATTTTTTCAAAAAGACCATAAAAATTTTCTGGAATGGATTTTAGGGTTTGAAATCAATATGAATGCCTAGAATGGATCTTAAGATCAGAAGTTGAGATAAAATTTCTAGAATTGAGTCTTATGACTTCAAATTAACATAAAATTCGAAACTTGGCCTTAAGGCTTGAAAATAAGATGAAATGCTTAGAATTAGGTCTTAGGATTTAGGTTAAATATAAATATCTATAATGGATCTTAGAATTTGAAATTAAGAAAGAATACCTAGAGTTGGTGCTTAGGACTTAAAATTAAGATAATATTCCTATACTGGAGTCTTAGGACTTGAGTTTAAAAGAAATACCTATAATAGATCTTAGGATTTGAAATTAAGTTAAAATTCTTAGACTTGGCCCTTAGGACTTAAAATTAGTATAAAATACCTAGAGTTAGGTCTTAGGCATTGAAATTAAGATAAAATACTTAGGTTGGATCTTATAACTTAAGCATATTTTAGATTTTGATTTGAAAATAGAGAATGTCTAAGGTTTAGTGAAAAGTGATCCTTTCTAGGCTTTTAATTCAAATTCCTATAATCAACGAAAATAAGTCAATTAGTTTGGATGTGTGAAGCCAATTCATTGTCTTAATTTGATCCACTGTAACATTATACTTATTAGGAACCACTTGTACTAGACTTACTCACTATCTAATGAGAGCCAAGCATATTTATAAAACAAAAATTACATTTTCATAGCCAAGGTTTTAAAGAGTGTAATTATATGACATTCTTCTTGAGTTCCTTACTAAGTTCCATTCCTTCTTTTGTTTCCAAAGCAACAAGATTAGTGACAACAACCTCTATCTTGTCCTTACCATCTATCTTTAAAACTTCTTGTAATATTGAATCATCATGATCAATAGAGTTAACGGAAAAAACAAAATGAACATCATTAGAATACATCATGGCTTTAAAGATATTAAAATGGTTTACTTCACCATTAAGTTCCATTGTGAGGGTCCAATCACACCCATTTAGTGAGTTATGTTTAGGGATGATCTTCCTAAAAGAATTGGTGCAATGATAGGAGAAGAATCATCGTATGTACTAAGAATATAGAAGTCAAGTAGAAACATTTACTCATTTACATATATAACAACATCCATAACCACCATTTTACAGTATCTTAGTATGATAAACCAATTAAATAATAACATCAATTTCTTTGGAAGTGTATAAATTTAACAAGGTATACACAGATAAGAACACAACGTTAATAGATGGTTCTAAATCTAGCATAGGTCTCCTAATAGTGGTGTTGCCTATTTTATAAAGAATGGTGAACATATCTCTTTCCTTGCACTTAAGAGGATTTTTTCATTAAAATAGTGCCCAGACACTCTCACCTCTTCTAATTTTGTTATTGCTATTTAGTTTTCTTTTGTTAGGATATAACTTCTTTAAAAATTTTGTATACCTTAGTATGTGCTTGATGTCATTTGATATAGGGATGTTGACTTTCACTTTTCTAAATCTTTTTATGATCTCATTATCTTCTTATTTTTTCTTTTCCCTTGCTGACTTATAAGGAAAAGGATGAAATAGTTTTTATTTTCTTTAAAAAAAAGGAGATAGCTTACATTTAGGCACAATTGCAGTCTCTTTTTTCTCTATAACTTCTACCTCTGCATTTAGGATTGCCTTTTTTAAGTTCCTCTACTTCCTTAAAATGCAACATCCTACTACCATAGAGTATATACCCGAACATCCAAAGACCTTCGGATGCATATCCTATGATAATGGTATGTTAGAGCAAAACACATATCCAAATTACACATGGCATTATCTAATATAATTAAAAGTCATCAAATTAAAGACTATTCCTTGCATTGATTACCAAAAACCCACACTGTATTCATTGAACAAACATTTACAATCCTTATACAAGTTCTAGACAAAAACTACAAAATAGTAATTACAACTCTTCTAATGTCAGCTGATAGACCTTTGAGTCATAACTAAGTCCAAAATGTTCCTCTAGTCCAGTTTAAGAAACTAGGTCTCCTGTCTTGTATCTGAAAAGCTACGTTGCAATTTTTTATGAGTTTTGCGAACTCAATGAGTAAACCATCATTGATGATTTCACCCAGGTCAAATATACAAAATCACTTATTTTCTCATATATTCATTCAGAACATGTATATTCCAAGCACTCATATTAACATGGCACATCATGTAATCATTGCAAATTCAGAACAAACATATATACAAATACATATGCATATGAGATTCTAGATTCGTTATTATTGTTGTGATCAAGTGCTTTTCACATGTGGATACAAATATTGGCCCATTGGTCTCAGTTAGAATAGAATTTACAGAGCAAAGCTCTACGTGTCACGAGGCAAAGCTCTATGTGTAGAATACTGAGCTTAAAGCTCTATCAAACTGGCTACTATGATTACAACACCTTTATCTGAGCATGCATTGTATGAAATGCATCAAATACATAATATGACATGTATAACAGTCACATATGATGTACAGTCAGAATCTCATAGTCATCGGACGTAAGTCTGGTATTCAACTTTCATTGAGAATTCAAATATCATTCAGAATTTCACAACAATTCAGAACACTTCTACTACATACCCAAGTATTAAACCCCTCAGACTTTAACTCCGAAATTCAGAAACAATTCACAAACACATGACAATCAGTTCAATCATTGGAAGTCAAACAACTCAAATCAATCCTAGGAAAATCATCTAGATTGACTCACAGTGTAACATCCTATCATTTGAATTAGGGTTAAAATGGTGATTATTAGAGATTAATGAGAAATTAGGAAGCATAACTCATGCGTATGCATAATGGGGCATACACATACACAATATTATTGATCTTGCACATTACAATTATTTGTACATGCATTCATTGACTTTTTTGGGTATTATTAATTGTTAAAAATGTAATTAAAATGTGAATTGTGAATTATTTGGGCTGAAAATTTATTTGGAGAACATTTAGATTATTTTGGATTTTTGGGTTACGAAAATTAAAAAAAAATAGACCAGTAAATTTGTGACATGTGGCAGTATTGTATAGTGATACGTATTAACCATGCAAAATAGCCACGTAGAGTATAATTCAGTGCAGCTCATTTCTCTGTTGTTCTTCACCAAAAAGCCAACTCTTTCTCTGTTCTTTGTTCATCCATGGTGAAACAACTTGTAAAGTGAGTTTTGAGAACTGGTTCATGATTCCTACTGTGAAGTAAGAATTTCAGTTTATAGAGAGAGTTTGCTTATTGTTGAAATTTCATTATTCAATCACTCACCAAAGTGTGAATTGTTGGAAATTTAGCTAACCCAAGTAAGTTGAGTTTTAAGCTTTGTGATAATGTATATGGTATTTTGGTGATATTTGAATTTGACTGAATTGATTATGATCAAGGAAGTGATTGGAAATAATTGCAGAAATGGATATATTCATACCTTGTATACACTATTCTTGGTTTACAGAAAAACGTATATAGGTTATTTTTAGTATTCATGTGGGAATCTATGGAGTATGTATGGATATGAGTTTAAACTAGTTTGAGCGTAAGGAATAAGCAGAAAGTGTATCGAGATTGTGATATTTTGAGTTAAATGGAAATTAGTGAATAATTATAATTACAGAAAATAACTGTTTGATGTTCACAGTGATCATGTTTTGTTTTTCTTGCTGATATACATGAATGTTTTTGGAAAGGATTGAATGAACTAAAATGAGTTTGATGGTAAGGAATGAGGATTTGGTGAGGTCTTAATATAGAAAGGTGTTAAATGAAGTGAAAGTGTAGAGGAAAGTGAAAGAAATGCATCAAATGAAGATGGAAGAAAGATGCAGAAAAATGGAATATGTTAACGTGAACAGTATAATTTTTGATATGTATGTTTAAAATTTTGGATTTTTGATTTATTTGTATTGGGTTTAATTGAGATGGAAGTAGAAAAAAATGGTTATGCAATAGATGTATTAGTTGTGAAGTGTAGGAAGCAGAATCTAGAAGCAAAAAAATAAAAAAGAGAAAGAAAGAAGAAGATGAGAAGTGCAGTTTGGTGAAGAAGATGAAGGTTTGTGTTTTAGAGAGAGAAAAGGTGGTGGTTGCATGTATGAGTTATTAACTAGAGTATATCATTGAACAGTTCTAAGTCTTTTAGCTATAAGTTTTTGATCTGAACTCTAAATGACTTGAAATTTAAATCAATGGATTCCTAAGACATTTTTCTTTCTCTCCATAAAAATTTAGAGTTGTCTAAATTAATTTGAAAATGATTGATAGGATGAAAGTGTGGAAATCTACTGTAATGTCATGAATTGGAGAATTTTCAAGAACATGCTTTGGTATTCTGATTATAACTTGAGCTATAGATTTTGGAATGAGTTGATTCTTATTTAGATTAACTAGAAACATATGTCTACAACTTTCTTACAGAAGTCGACTTTTAATTCTGTCTCTAAGATTCTTAAAATTGGCATGTAATTGAGTCTTAGCTTAAGCTAAAGCACTACTAGAGACAGAAATCATATCTTGTGGTTATTGAATAAATTGTATTGATGTAGGTCAACTTAGACTGATGTGTCTTCATCAAAGTTGTAGGTTATTCTCTTAGCTTTAAATTGGTATAAAGTTTGTAATTTTTGTCCGAGGCGTTTTGATACATGAGAATGATATTGGAAGTGCTGATTGAAAGTAAATGCGTCTGCTTAAATGATTTTCTGATTCTCAACTGAAAGGTTGAATGTCGGACCTAGTCCGATGACCACTGCTACTGTGACTGTTACTGTAATTGATACTGTGACTGATATATTGTTATATTACATGAAAATGAAAGTGATTGAATTTGATGACTGAATTGTGGCATGCACTTCATTCCAATGCATGTAATATAAAGGAGTTGTGACTGATGTTGCTACTGATATTGTTACTAATAAAAGCTTTAAGCTCCCACGTATGTGGTTCGAGCCTATGGCTCACTTTGATCAATGAGTCACAGACTGACTGACTGAGCCCAATAATTCAGGATACTATAAAAGCACATAGTCACAACAATATAAAAATGAATGTGAGTCTCATACATGTCGCATCCGCATATAATTTGAATTCATTGAATGATTTGCAAAGTTGTGTGAATGTTGTTATATGATTGAACTGTATAACTGAGAAATGATTTATCTGTTATAGTATTTGACACTTGTCAAGTGGAGTTGAACTGTATGATTACGTACTATAATTGATCTTGTTTTATGATATGAGTGAACCATCGAGGATGGTTACTCTGCTGAGTTCGAAAAACTCATCAAAATTGCACCGTTGTTTTTTTCAGGTTTGAGAGTGAGACGGCCTAGCTTCTAAGACTCCGTAGAAGTATATTTTATACATCTGTTACAATCAGATTTGGCTCAGAGGTTGGTCAGTTGAGATTAAGGACTTAGCTGTTCTTTCATGTTTATGGTATTTGGTATTTACTAAGTTGTTTAAGCTCATAGGATAATGTTGTAAAACATGGTTGGTATTATGTTATATGAAACAATGTAAATTATGGATTGTGATATTGTAACATCCCACCCCCTACTGGAAGGGGTCAAATAGTAAATTTGGCATAGGCTGAGATTGATAGGGCTTTCTTAGCATTGTCCATTCATACTGGTACTGGTG
>JAOTAX010000197.1:16182111-16194823 GCA_025629825.1 Erythroxylum guanchezii
AAATGATGCATTGGATGGAAGACTCTTCTTTCCTTTGTTGTTAACCGAAAGTGGGAGAGTGTAAGAAGGTGTTCTTATAATTTTATCACTCTCTCTCCTATCTTGCATGAAAAAATCGAAAATTACATGAGAAATGTCTCATTGTTTCCTTCTTTCTTCTAAGACAATACTCCTCCAAGATGTTTCTTCTCCTTTCCCACCAAAGGATCTTATTAACCAAGTTGTCCAAGAAGAATAAGTGATAGATCAAGTTGGCTGAGAATACAACAATAAGGAGAGGATAGATTGACAAAGGAAAGGATTTAAAAGCAAAAGCTTTGGATACAAGAAGAAGGCGAGAATAACGCAGCGAGGAATTAAAGCCGTAGCGAAGGAGTTGGTAATATCACTATCTTGTTTATGTTTATTATTATTCTTATACCATATCATGTATGGATTGGCATGATGATTTGGATATGTTGCTTCCGTTGTAAATATGATTTCTAAAAAGTTTTGAATTTTACCGGTTCTCCAAATATAACATGCTTTCTTTTTCCGGTCCTACAGAAAAAAGATGAAGATTTAAGAAAGAGAAAATAGAGGTTGATTTTGTAAAAAAATTACGACTAATAGTTGTCGTGATTCTCATTTAAAGATATACCAAATTCTCATCTACAACGTGAACAACGAGGTTAGATACTCCTGTAAAAAAACAATGTCCATAAGGTTAGATACTCCCTCCACCGGCACCTGAGTGACCTGACGGTTGTAACATTTGACCATTCTCTTGTCCAATACAGTTATAAGGGCTCTATCTATTGGAAGTATTTATTATTGGTATTACCTGTCTGTAACGTTCATAGACATTATGAATGAGATATTTCGGGGAATCTATCCTATATGTTATCCATCCTATTTTATTAAGAATTTTATATGTCCATAAAATCAAAGAGCACTTAATTAGCTTTTTTGGATCTTGACATTTGTTTACGAGACTAATTTTAAGTAAAGCATATCACCCAATGGAGCTCACAATTAGTACTCTTCTTATTAGCTTGCATCTTCATCCAACTCGGTGCTCTTTCTAAGTTTCACTTAGGTACTTATAACGTCGATTCACTATAACTCAAGACTTGATCAATAATTATTAGTTTAAAGCGTCTACAAAATATGGTGGAAAACCGTACAGACGCCGAGCTAAGTGGCATTTATGGACGAGTGGTTGGTGAGTTGTACCACCATTCCGCTAACGCCAACCATTTGCACCAGTTGTGAGGAGTGTCTATCGTCATGCATTTTAGATAAGTTTTCACCAGTAGGTTAAGCACCTCCACTTGATTGTGAGTGGTAAGCTGACGAAAGACGCACGTAGAAATCGGACTAGTAAGTGCTGAAAATTATTGGCTCTCTATCACTCACAATTTCACAAGGCATCCCATGTGGCTTGAATAAATGTGTGAAAAATGCTTGAGCCACCTATTCAATTGTATAATGCTTAAGAAGTGTGTGAGACAATGCTTTAAAATGAACATACTTTCTTACTTTATCTATAATTACTGTTATCACATCATACCCTCTTGATTTTGAAAATCCTATTAAGTCTAAGCTCATTAATTGTAGTCCAACATTGATTAGGAATTAGCAGCAGCTGAAGAAGTCCTAAAGGTGCTATTATTTCATACTTATTGACTTCACAAGGCGGGCAACCTTTGACATGATTCTTAACATTCTCTGAACGCCCTTCCCATAAAATATCAATTGGATCTTCTTGATGGTGGCTAAAGTTGCTGAATGACCCCCCTCTTGAACTTTCATGGACTATGGTTATGATTTTTAACTCTTAGCTTTGTGTCATGACCCACTATAGTTCTTCCTTTCCACTTCAATATGTCCTCGTGCCATTGATATGTTATGGGGAGTAATTTGTCTTATTGCATTTTTAAAATCAGGTGCTACAACCCCTAACCCAACTGTTTTAATATCCTTCAACTAATCAGTTTGTATTTTAGATAGTATTAAAGTGAACAACTCCATACTCACGGTCCTTGAGAGCGCATTAATAACTACACTATTCTTCACTTTCTTGTAAACTATGTAGAAGTCCTATCCTAAAAGCTTTGGAAGTCAAACTTTTTAGAAAGGGATGCTAATTCTCCATTTCAAGAGATATTTTAAAATTTGGTGATCAGTTCTAATGGTAAACTTTCTACCGTTAAGTAAATAGTGCCAAATTTTCGTTGCCATTACTACTGTAAGCTCTTTTATAAGCTGACCTTGCTTGATGTTTTGGAGCTAATGATTCACTAACAAGAGTTAGTGGATACCAATTTTGCATTGGTACTACTTCTAATTCACTGTCACTTGCATTAGCTTCAATAGTAAATGATTAAGAGTGATTGGGAAGGGACAACACTAGTTTCGTGACCATTGTTTGTTTTAGGCACACTGATTTGCTTCACTCTACTTAAAATGATCCTTCTTCAATAGGCTGGCTAGTTTTCTTTTTTTCATAGTGTTTAATGAATCTCCTGTAATATTCATTAATCCTAAGAGATCTCTTAGCTCTTTAATCATTCTTGGTATAAGTCCTTTGTATAAGGTTTCAATCTTTGACATTAAATGACCTAAGTAATTGATTTTGTTGGCTTCAAAACTACATTGGTTGACTGCATTGTCTCTAACTCCATTTTAAGATGATTCAAGTGATCTTCAAATATCGAACTATACACAAAGATATCATTAAAATTAATCCACACTTCATTAAATGAGATTTGAAAACATGGTTCATTATACTTTGAAATCTTGGTGGAGTGTTACTGAAACCAAAGAGCATTGCCAAAAATTTGTAATGACTTTGGTAAGTTCTAAAAGCTATCTTAAGGATATCTTGAGGACCCATTCTAGTTTAGTGGTATCTATAATGTAAAATCAACTTTGAAAACCATCGTGCACTTTATAACTCATCTAAAAGTTCTTCGACCAATGGAGTAAGAAAATTGTCTTTGACTGTTTCTTTATTAAGATCCCGATAACCTAACACAATTGGAGACAGAAAAGGGTTGTTACTATGTTGAATATGTTTGTGTGTGTGTGTGTGTTGGGGGTGGTCTAGCATTAAGTACCTCCTTTCCCTCCTTTAGATGGATTTTATAATCATAAGCCCTTTATAGTGATAATAATTTGGGAGTTTCAAAGATTGGGTTATATTCTATCAATGACTCAACTAAATTCATACCTCTTAAAGTCTTCATATTATCCATTTTTAGGGTTAATTCAGCATTCATTGCTCAATTGGGCCTATCGATTTGAGCATGCACCAGTGACTTATTACCTGAGCCTTGCAAATTAATTTCTTAAATTTATTAAAAGGAACCATATTTAGTTTATTAATTGATCCCCCAACCTTTATAATTCTCCCTTGCCATATAAACTAAATGTTCTGCTCTTTGAAGTTACATAAGACTTATATTTAGAGTGGAGGGCCTTTGTACTCATAACACTATGTCATATTCTCCTACTCTCAACACTGATGCATTAGTGGAGAATTGAACGCCCTAAAGAGTTCACTCAAAGTTTACGCAAATTCTAGAGTATGGCAACTATAACCCTCCTCCTATGTGTTTCTAGAATTAGAGTTAACTCCTCATTGCCTAAAGTTATCTCTCATCTTCTTCATCATTCTTTACCATAAATTGATTTCATTACTTCTTTTTTGCATTTACGATCAAGTATGAATCTCTCATCACACCAAAAATGCATACCTCTGGCTCTCTTGTCCTTTAATTCTTTATTGCTCATCACACCAAAAATGCATACCACCAAAAATGCATACCTCTGGCTCTCTTGTCCTTTAATTCTTTATTGCTCATTTGTCTCTAATTTCATTATAACTCCCTATGTCCTTAGATTCTAATAGTGATTAATGGAAATGGAGTAAGAATGGATAGTAAACTCACTTATGAGTTAAGCTTTTTATTATTATATTTCAACTGAGATGGTAGGTATGCCATTATCACCATTCCATTGGAATTGAAAGTTTGAAAGGATTTATCATACACAAATTTATTAGGATAATATATATTGGATATAGCTTATTTCATTTTTTTGTTAGCATAAATGCTTATTGAAAGGTTTTTAAATTCAACATTTTAAAAGGATGGTTTTAAATCATTCAAGAAACATTCCACCAAATAAGGTTCAACTATGGCTTTTAAATGCAGCACAATATTCTCACTAATCATGTTTGCTACAGTTGTTTGAAGTCACCTACCAAATCTTTAAAAACTTCTTTGAATTGTTGGATTAAATCAATAAGGTATTCTTCCTAACTTAATAAATCATGCTTCATTTGATTCCTTATGTAAAGTTAGTGTATTTCTAGAGCAGTTACCTTTAGATTCCTTGACCTTTAATTATAGGGGTGTTTTGTCCATAAAAAAGTATTTTTCCTTATAGTTCCAATTTTTTACTATTCTCCATCAAATTTTAGAAATTAGATTTTATTGAACTTCATTAGAATCAAGTACGAAGGGGCCTTCATTAGGTGAAGACTCCACTTATGGTGCATGGTCTAAATTGCCTCCTATCATTTACAGAAGGTTTGTTATATTGTGTGGACTCTTTTTTTAACTTGTATACATTGTTGTGATAGTTTTCTAAGTTCACTCAACTCTTTATGGCATTTTGAAAAGAATTCCTAGATCCACTTAAGCAACTAGTCTTTGATAGAATCCTTTATGGGTCTCATGTTTTGAGTACCTTCAGCAATTAATTTTTTTCACTAAAAATGTGCTCTGATACCATTTGATACGTTAATTATTTGTTTTGGAAATTTTTTGAGAGATAAGAGACAAAGTGCTAAAGAAGGATGAAGATTTAGAGTATTTTAAAAGAAAAAATAAGAAGAGAAAAGATAGAGGTTAACGAGACAGGAATTCAGACATATTTTTATGAAAAAATAAGTTTTATAGTAGGTGATTAGTAAATATTGGTGATTATCAATACCATAAATAATAAAAATATTATTTTTATAAAATAAAAATTTTTGTATGTGATAATAATGTTAACTAATAATTACTAAATAATGGTTATAAAGTTCAACTATAACAGATGCATTATTTATTTTCATAAAAAATACACCATATGTAATTATAGAAAGACATGCACAAACGATAAACTGATTGTGCATCAGGCCTTATAACTAAGATACATAAGAGATTTAAGCAGTGTTAGATCATTTGTTATGTTTGAACTTGGGATTTTAGAGATAGTTTTAAGTTGCCTACTGTCTCTAGCTACAATACTTTTGCCTCTTTGGGCCTACCATCTAGTCAATGTCAAAAACCATCTTTACCTTGTAGACATTTACTAAGTCGCTCGCTTCTTTTATGACTTCATTTCTTCCTTTAGTAGCAACGTTAGCCATATCTTGAGGAGCCTTGACAAATCATTAAAATAACCTAACAACTATGAATTAACTAAATAACCACCCTAATAATTGACCAACATGAGGCAAAGTTTTCACAAGCTTTGATTTCTACCAAATACCAAAGTTGAAAACCTAAAACAAACTCTATACCTCCTCTTAAGAGGATATTTCACTCATTCACAATAGTGCCTCATGCCAGAAATAGTTAGTTACTGAGTTAATTAAGAAATTTGTAGATCTTTGATTGTACAACAGAAATCTAATAAGCATATAGCTACATTTAGGCCCACTAGCATAGTATTTTACTATAAGCTTTAGTTATACATCCAAAGAAGAGGCATGCTTCACTTACCATTGTTTCTTTAATTGCAAGAAGAGTCATAACATTTGGTTTCGGACTTTAGTTGAAATATGCACACCATGCCATTTCATCTTTATATTTCAACTGCCTCTTTTATTTACCCATATCTAGAGTTAGCCTTAATCAAAACAGTTCCTATCTCCATGCTCATTCAAAATTGCATAATCTTAAAGTGTTTACCTTTTTAAGTAATGCTATAAAGTTTGTGAATTTAGTTCCTGAATTTTAGTTCATGTTTTTCAACATTAAGTTGGTGGGTTTCCCAATTACTTGGTTAATTAGTATATGAGTTTTCAATTGGAGTCCTTTAGTTAGGAGTGGGCGTGATTAGTTGGCCATATTTTAGCTTAATTTGGTTCAACTATAATTTTATTTATTTACACCCTTGTTTTGTAACTTGTTGGAATGAAATTACAGTGGATTGTTTTCTAGTAAAAGTTCACTACCTTGACTTCATTTTTCTTTTCCTAACATTATTTTTGGTATTAGAGCACTAAGAGAGAGAAAGAAGTTAAAACGCAGGCATGTTACTTTCTTTTCATTCTTTCACTAAGTTGGGTCATAAGCTAGGAATATGAAAAGAGAAATTTAGAGAAAGAAAGTGAGTTGCATAATATCTGAGTAAAACATGGTAAAGAAAAATACAAACTAGAGAACAAAACATAATGAAGTAAACACAAATTAGGGAGAATTTCAACCACGTTAGGTAATAATTCTAATTCAACTTCTTAATCGCCACTTCAAAATTTCAAAGGTGAAAATATCAAGATCCTTAAGATGAAGACCATGTTCAAGTCTCAAGAGTTATCGAACTTAGTGGCAAAAGGTTTATAGACTCAAAGCTAGCCAAGTTGACTTATTGCAGGATAAGAAGGATGCAAAGGCTTTGTTTCTTATTCAATTAACAGTGGACAATGATATCTTTCATCAAATCTCATAAGCTAACACCTCCACTCAGGTTCAGAATATCCTAAAGAAATAGTATTTAGGCAACAAAACTTAATTTTAAACTGCTAGCCATGAAAGAGAAAAATAATTTAAGTAAGAATATTTATTTAGTGTTTCTGAAATTATAAATCATATTTGGTCTTATGATGAAGATGATAGTGGTGAAATTGTTATTAGTAAGGTTTTGAAGAGTTTAATAAGAGACTTTGATCATGTTATTGTTGCAATTGAAGAGTCTAAAGACTTGTCAACTTACACTTTTGGTAAATTTATAATCTATATATTAGCCCGTGAAGTTAAGATCAGTAGGTCCTATAAAAATTTAAGAATAAGACTTTGTAGGTGAAGGAAGAGTCTTCTTATAAAGGAAAATTAGAAAATCAAAGTGTTCGAGAACAAGGTACAAGAGGTTTACGAGGTTGAGTTATGGTTATTGAGGAAGAGGTCAATTCAATGACTAGCACTAGTGTAAAAGTATCATTCAATGTTTATATTGTATGAAAAGTAGTCCACAAAGAACTTTATTATTGGTCTAGTAGAAGGATGGGCAAAATCAAGCTAATTTTATAGAGAAATTTGGAAAGAAGAGTAAGCTATTTATGACTCATTCTCTCATTGTTGATGCTTCTAGTGAAGTGTGGTTTATGGACAGTAATTGCTCCAATCATATTTCCAGAATAAATTAATTCTTAAAAGAGCTTAATCAGTCATAGAGAAGTGAAATTCATCTCAGAGACAACAAGTTGATGTAAGTGAAACAGAAAAGTATAATTACATCAAAATATCAATAGATAATGTAGAACTCCTCTATAATATGTAATATGTTCTTAATTTAGCTTATAATATATTAAATGTTGGGCAATTGATGGGTGGTAGTTACTTTATTATGTTTGATTATGGTTTCTAATGTATTTACGATAAGAAATCACACAAATAAACAATTAGCATTCTTATGACATAAAATAAAATATTTTCTTTGGAAGTCTCTGGTATGAAAAATTGTGCCTTTGTGGTATTGATAGCCTGAGAAGAATTCAACATATCGGGTGCAAAGATGAAAAGCCTAGTTGTTAAGATTTCCAAGAGTTAACTAGATTGCCTAAAAATTCTTAGACCTAGGAATTGATAGACAAGTTCAAGAGTTATAAGTCGGTATAGTTGAAAACATGATGAATATATGGTAGCAATTAGCCAGGACGTGACCTAACATTAGAGGATAGTTGAAGAGGTGTATTAGTACACCCGTATGATAAAACAAAAGGAAGTCACAAACACACAATCAGATTACTCAAAAACACATAACCTATCATTCTTTCTACTTTCTTTGCATTTTGTACTCATCTTGCTTAAATAAAACTATCCTTTTAATTTAAATTTTAAGCCTCAATACTTTTTAGCATTTAACAATTTATTTACTTAGAAATCCATTTTCTAAATTTTTCAAAGCCCACCAATATCACTATTTAGAAGTCCCTGATATGCTCAAATTCTAGGTTGATCATAAAAATGATCAATAATTTGGCACACTTAGAAGGATTACGATGTCGCATATGAAGAATAAAAAAGAAGTCATTATGCCTCTATCTTTGGAGGAAGAAATCCTACTATAGTAAGAAATGAAGTTTTATATTTTAAATGATTGAAAATTTAAAGAAGGCAACATCGCCTTCGACTAAGTATCCAACTAACGAGAATTCAAAATGTCAATAGAGAAGATGAAAAAGTTTTTTGCTGTTTTGGTACAGTTTACTAGGTAGAATTCTCCTTCTCTAACAAGGCAAATTTCTGAAGGGATCAAGGGATAGCTTACAACAAATGTGATGGAAGTTGGTCAGTATAGTCATCCTTCAGTTTCTTTCTTTATGGAAAAAAAAGATATGCTCTTTCTTATAAAAGCCAAGATATTCTTGTGGTGCCTTTACTCATTAATTCTAGGAATGGTCGACAATTCTTAAAAGATGGGGATTTAGTCTTGAAGTTGAAGCTAATAGACCAAATTACAACTAAGGGGGCAACTTTTTGGCATAAACCAAAATCATGTTCTTATAATGACTCCTCCATAAATAAGATTTCAAATCAATATATAGACTGTTAGAGAGTTTTTTCAAGAGTTGTATAGGACTGGTTTAAGATAGATTGGCCACACATAATTCTTTAAAGCTTATTCGAAGCATTTTGACCATGAGAATCTTTATCTCCATGGTTATAAAATTCCTTACTTTTTGCTATTTTCTAGTGAAGATGGTTAGACAACTATCGAGTACATTACTAGATTCACTATTCAGTGTGGTGATTTCAACAATTTTAGGATTAGGTGTGACTTTTTCTTGGTATGCTTTGTTATCTAAAAATTATGTCCTTTCATGGGCGAAGATAGGAAGAATGTTTCATACTCAATTTTTTTAGAACTGAATATGAAGTTATTATAGATGAATTGTTTATTGTTACTAAAAAATAGTGAGAATGTAAACATATTTATCATTCGATTTGGGAGAATGAAGAGTCAATGCTGAATTGTACGTCCAGATACCAAGTACATGAAGCTAGTTTAGCCTTTAATATTGAAATTTTTTTTGTAAGGTATGAAATTATATGATTTTTATGAATTGGCAACAAAAGTATCTAAATGTGAAGAACTTCGTAAAGAAGAAGTGTATCAGAAAAGGTGTTCAGTAGGTACTTATTTGATAGAAACAAGTTCATATGCCTAAGCGGTGGTTAAGAATAATACCCTCAAAAATTATATTTGTCTGTTCTATAACAAAATTACTCAAAGCCAAAAGAAAAGTAAAAGCACCAACTACTTAGATGCAATGCACTTTTGATGTCTCCAAAATGGAAGAAATTTTTTATTTCTTGTTGCAAGAATTTTTTTTTACTTTTCCACCAATACATAAAATTCCCACAAGGGAAGAGATTTGAGGGATGAACTACTATAAGTACTATAATATATAAAATCACCTTATATATTCATACTGGGGATTCAACAATGTTATTCAAGATTGGTTTAACAAAGCAATTTTATTATTTATTGAATATGATCAGACCATGTTGATAGATGAAGATCCACTTCCATCAGTTACAATCGTTAATGCAACTGAGCTTTATTTATGATTTTTGTTGGATGTCAAGAGGAAGCTAAAAATCGTAAAGAATTCAAAGTTGATCCAAGTCAATAAACCGAATCTCACCCCATTATTATTGAAAAATTCTAGAAAGTCTTCAGTACCAAACATATGTAAGGAACAATTGTTAATAACCTGAGTGAAATTCAACCTATTAGGCGTAAAGAGGAAAACCCAGTTGCTAGGATTCCCAAAAGTCAACTATATTGCCTAGAAAATTCTTAGGCCTAGGAATTAGTATAGAAGTCGAGATGGTTAAAAACATGATGAATTTGTGGCAAGCAATTGGTTAGGACATGACCTAAAATTAGAGGATAGTTGGAAATTGAGCAGCTACTAGAAAACTACTTAAAGCAATTGAATTTAGGAGAGGTGTCTAAATATATCAACAAGACAAAATAGAGTGGAATCATAGACACACAATCAAACTAGTCAAAGACACATAACCCATTATTGTTTCAACTTTATTTGCATTTTGTACTCATAATTTGCTTAAATAAATTATTCTTTTAACTTAAATTTTAAGCCTAAACACTTTTTAGCATTTAAAAATCTGGTTACTTATAAATCAATTCTCTATGTTTTTGAAAGCCTACCTATATCATTGTTTAGAAGTTAGGTGCCATTTTAGGATAATTCTTCATTAGCACACTAGAATTCTAGGTTAATTATAAAAGTGATCAATAGTGGGTAGAACTAATGATGCAAAAATGTGGCATTTACATTATGAACATTTGAATATGAAAGGGTTGAAATTACTTTATTAAAAAATATAGTTGTTGGGTTGCCCAAACTTTATGATCGTAGTTTATGTTAATTGTATGTTCATAGAAAACAAAGTAGAAATTTATTTCTAGTGGAGAAGTCTTAAAGGATTTTGAATTGTCTTAAGTTAGCACATGCAGATTTTTAACATCTGATGAGTATTGAGTTTTTAAGTGAAAGCTAATATTTTTTGTTATTCACTGATGATTACTATTGTTTGAGTTAGGTTTATTTTTTAAATTTCAAATAAGAAATTTTTGGAAATTTTAAGAAATTTAAGGCGATAGCAGAAAAATAAAAAAGATGTTCCATTAAGGCTCTTCAAAGATAGAGGTGGTGAATTTACCTATAACATTCATCAGGGGTTAACAACAATATGCACACTAGAGCAAAATGGAGTGGCTAACTAAAAAAATTAAATTGAAAAGACTAGAAACATAATGACAGCAAGTGATCTTCTAAAGAAGTTTTAGGTAGAAGGCATAAATCCAATAATGTATCTTCTTAATATCTCAGCAACAAAATAAGTTATGAACCAAACTCCATATGAAGCTTGAAAAGGTATAAACTCATTAGTAAGTCACTTAAAATTTTTTGGATGTATAGAATATGCTTTGGCTAGTTCTCCATCTAACTATAAACTTAATAACAATTAAAAAATATTTTTTGTCATCTATATCCTTAATCCAAAGCATATAAGTTGTATAGCCTCATGAATAACAAAGTTATTTTAATCAAGAATGTCATGTTCAATGAAGAAGAAACTTGTTCTTGGAATAACAAAAATGCAAAACTAACACATCCTCTAGTCTTAAAAAGTACATCTGTAATCCCTAAAACAAAACCTTTAAAACTAGTAAGTCTATGTGTTTCACCTAGTGGTTGCTCCTCATCATCCATCCACTCAACTCCAAGTAGCAATAGTTCATCTTCCTCATCAAGCTCTCACTCACCCTTAAGCTCTTGTTTGAAACTCCTCCAAAGAAATTTCATTCCTTGAGTGAGAGATAAGGTCGTGCAATTTTGCCTGATATGTTTCTAACCCTGCTTATTATGATGAAACTGTAAAAAGTCAAGTATTTGCAAGATGCATTAAAAGAAAAGATGTTGGTTATAGAGAAAATGAAACTTGGGAGTTGATTGATTCATAGGAAGGCAAGAATGTTATTACGCTAAAATGGATGATTAGAAAAAAGTAATATACTAATGGAACAATTTAAAAGCACAAAACTTGTTTGATTGCTAAGGAGTACTCACAACAATAAGGTGTTGACTTCAATGATACATTTTCTCCAATGGCTTACTTTAAAACGATGAGAACTTCTTAACTTTAGCCGCTCAATTAAAATGATCAATGTACTAACTAAATATTAAATTCACTTTTTGGAATGGCAAACCAGAAGAAGAGCTGTACATTTCTTAGCTTGAAAGTTTTGTTTGTAATGATGATAGTAAAGCTTATAAGCTAATGAAAGCCTTATATGACCTTAAGCAAGCTCTACACGATTAGTACATTAAAATTGATTCGTGTTTCTTAGATAATATGCTTGAAAGGAGTAAATGTGAAGGAGTGAGGTAAAATTGATTTTTAGTTTTGTCTTTATAATGATGGTATAATATATATGGGCTCTTATGTCTATAATTGATTAATTTAAGTCTAGCATGATGAAAATTTTGAGATGTCAAATTTATGTTTATTACATTATTTTCTTGGTGATTTGATGCCTTTTGTTCCTATCTTTAGAGGTCAAATCAAAAATATAATCCAAGGATTGCAATATAGGTTGCAACCTCGGGTCGTTTCATTTAATCGGAACCTATTGAAATGGACCTAAGCTAGCCTATGTCATGAAATGCAAGCTAATTAGTAAGTAAGGGGGTTTTGATTTTTGGAAGTCTAAACAAAATTAAATGAATTGTAATAAAAGTACTTAAAAAGTATTTTTTGGATTTTTTTTGGGAAAAGAAATTGGAAAGATGAAGATAATGATCAAATGTGATAGAATCCTCTTGAAAATGAGTTTTGACTATCATAGTTCGAAATTAATTTTGGTGGGAGTGAAAATCACTAAGTTTCAAATGGTAAACCTTAAAGAACTCTTTAAG
>JAOTAX010000197.1:16239924-16252136 GCA_025629825.1 Erythroxylum guanchezii
AATTTTCAAAGTATTCAGCAGGGGCAAATATCCAACAAAGCTAGTATCTGACTAAACAATTGAAAAAGAAGCTCAGATGTCAAAATGGAAGAATGTTAAAATTTTCAAAATATTCAGCAGGGGCAAATATCCAACAAAGCTAGTATCTGACTAAACAATTGAAAAAGAAGCTCAGAGGTCAAAATGGAAGAATGCGTTCATGTGAATTGTAGAGGATTATCTAGCATGGATTGACTAGCAACCAACTACAATTTGGGGCGCTACCTAGACTCTCACAGGGAAGCCTAACGGTAAGAGTCTCCAACCCCAGGTTTGAAGTTGAGAATTCTGGCTGGGAAGGAACCATTCAACTAACGTCATTAACCATTACACCTCATCTCCAATTACAATGTCTATTATCGTCAACATATGTTTCATTTAATCATTTATTCACTGGAGTTGCTGAATCCACAAATGGATACATAGTCAACGTATCTTCGCATGAGAAGTTCACAATGGCGCTGAATCAACCAAATGCGTGTGCACAAGCAGAGGCATGTACATTCATACTCAATACATCCAAAGAGATAATAAGCTATTGACCAATTATTTCAACGAGTTAAACTAACCATATGGATTATGTCAAAGCGAGAACAATGAACAGGCATTGAAGCTGATCCATTGAAGAATTGTGGATCCAGCACTAATTTGTCTGTAAGACAGTATCATCAGATCCTATATAGAGAGTCCCTTTCCACAAACTATGCTTCTTATTGTCTAAGAGGTTTATTAGGGAAAACGTTTGTATATTTCATGCACCGTGTATCAACATCTATGCCTGTTGGCTATAAATAGAAATTGCAATATACGAACATATATAAGAAAAAAGAAGACTACAGAAAGGAAGAGAATAAAAGCACATCTGTTCATAAAATACTCACAGGTATGCTGGCTGTTGTAATAGATTTAATATCACTTGACCAGAATTGCTCAGACCATCAGTACTAAAATGGGCAGAAAACTGGAAAGAAATGAAAAAAACTTTAAGACTGGCAAATAAAATCATTCAATTTGGCAAACCTACAAGCAAATCATTACTTGATTTTGTGGAGCAGCTTGGTATCCCTTTAAAGTGGAACCCATTGCTGAATTTGTCACTTGGGCTTGACTAGGACGACCCTGCAAATTAGAAACCCAATAAAACCAAAAAAAGAATGTAAGAGCACTTTCATCAAGGAAGTGTGTGCGGAGTTGAATGGATTAAAATTTGAAATGATGATAGAAGACCAATACCCGCAACCTGGTATTGTAGAAATGGACATATATACAATCAATAAAGTGGCTTGTCATCTCATTGAAGTCAGTAATAGACCTGAATAGCACATTGAGATTGAAAGTTAAAGCTGCAAAATTAGTGATGTCAAATCTCTAATCTATTGTTGCGTAAACTAAAACTCAAACACCATAAAGTTGTGGAATAAATTTTCTTTTTTTAAAGGGAAAGAAGATCATCACTAAGAATAATGCTGGTAGATGCAACTAAACTATCTATCGAAATGAAGATTCAATAGAAAGTTGACTACTATGAGTTTTTCTTATGAGGAACCAAAGTAGGGCAGTAAAAGCTCAGCTTTGGGCTATTATTTCCTACTTCCTAGACAGCACCAATTTTATGCTCCTTTAAAGAAGATTTGTAAGCTAATGCAGCTAATGCGAGGCAAAAAGAACATTACACGTGGGAGGAAAACCACCCAGTAAAGCAGCACTGTCAAGGTTTCGTTAAAGCCAATCCCCGCAAGGAAATTAACAGGAACATCAAGTATCCACAAAAAGTATCCCCCTTCATGAAAATGCAAGTACACCAAATGGATTCCTTGAATGTAACTCCTTCCAGCATCGGGCAGAAGAAAGGAAATTATATAAAATACCTAATGGAGAAAACATTGATGAACCTTCGACCTTGCAGGCCTCGTAATTGTCCATGAACACGAACATACACCCCTATCCTATAGTACAACACAATTAGCATCCAAGAATCAAATCAAGATATTTGAAGCTCATTTTAGGATTAAAATGAGATTCCAATTTCCAAAATTCTAAACTGTAAAAGCTCCTCTGCATGGCAGAGCAAAGGAAATTGAAAGAAAGTTTGAACTGGAAGCTTTCAGCTGAGTTCCGGTAACAGAAACTTCTCATTTTTACTCAAACTGTTAATTTCTAACTATAGGAAGACATCATTTAACAAATTAAATGATAGTAAAGAGTTTATGCACAGACAAAATACAAGCTTGACGTTATTGATCAGATGCAACTAACAGGTGGAACAAGAAGCATACAAGATTCCACCCAATTCATCGACATCTAAGGGTTCTTGGATCCTGCAAAACACACAAGAAGTCATTCCCACCTAAAAAATTCAACTAAAAGATTAAACGTCAGTATCTATCTACTTCAACATGAAACCATAAAATAAAAAACAGAAAATCTCGAAAACTTTTACCATTTGGTACATTCAATCTGTCCTGTCCCATCATCTACAATAAAAGTGTACTCGCTGGTTTTGTCTTCCTTTTGGCATACCCTTCCCAAGATTGTAACCTATACATGAGCCAAAATTACAACCCCAAGATAGAGAGACAGAGGGTAAGAGAGTTCAATAAAAGGCCAAGTTGGGACAAGCCGTACGTTGTTAACTTCAACACCATCTATGACGAAATTGGACTCGTCATTACTTGCCAGCTCGCGTATCTGCTTCACTGTGAGCGGAAGCAAACACCGAGCTTCACGATTCTGCAACAAAGAGTCGTCATGAAATAAGCAGTGGAGTTGTGTAAAATGCCACTTGTGACCTAATAGCCGCCACCATAATCAAGTACACAACTCTTGACTTAGAAGAACAAAATAGGGTTTTTCAGTTAATTTGAAGAAAAGGAAAAAATTACTCTGGAGGTAGAGAAAGAGGAAGGATCGGGAGTGTGGGTAGTCTGAGAAGGCATGAAGCCGCCGCCCATGAACGCCGCCGCGCTGCCATCAAAATCGTTGCCCCCACCGTACATCTTCCACTCTGCTTTTATTTATTTGTTTTGTTTCTTGTCCTGTGCACCTTAATCCTTTTCAGTAAATTTTGACACACATACATGTATATATTTTCCAAAATTAGGCGTGCAAAAATGCCATTTTTCCCGCCAAATTTATTTGCCATCAAATTTAGAAAAATATATATATATATATATATCGTGACATTAAACTTCGCCACGTGTAATAGGACCTACCATTTTATATACGCGACGAATGTAAGACATCGGAGGATATGAATCAATCAATATTATTCTGTTACCCTCTTACTCATTCCATCACTCTCTTACCTATAACAAACTCTGGCACTCACCTCAACTCTCTTTTTATGCACTCACTTATGTATTAACAACTCTGGACCATAGTCGGTCTGGTCGAGCCTCGGAATCAGAATGGCGAAAGGAACACAAGGAGCGGAACTGCGATGACTGGAGGAAGGAATGAAGATATTGCTGTGAACCTAGGTGAGAAATGAAGAATTGCTAATGGAGAATCAAGTGCGAACGGACAAACATGAGAAGGAACTTCGAGATCTGAAATCCATTCTCCATTAAGTCTTACAGAAACTGGGTAACTATAAGGAGGAGTTTCCAGTAAGCATGGATGAGAACTTTGTAAGGACTTGGTCAGAATCGAAGGACACACAACGCCAACAACATCCAATAAAATAGACTTTATGACCTTTGAAGGGAAGGATGTAAAGAACTGGATCTAGAAGGGCAAACAGTTCTTGTAGCATCATCATGGAGAAATAAGGGTCGTTTGTTAAAAATGCAATTATATTAGTGAAGCATTCATTTAAACTTGATTCATTATTTGATTCATGTCATCGTATTTTTCTTATGCATGTATTTTGCATTTATTATCTTATGTTTTTTGAGAGTTGTATTATTTTAAAGAGGTGTCTTATGTATTTATAAATACCATCTATTAGTTTCTTTCTAAAATGGGACAAGAAATCTAAATTAAATTAGTTATTTAGATTGTTTGAGTGTTTTTCTTTACCTTTTTATCTCTCTTATTTACTACAAAGTGGTATTAGAGTCAATAGCCTAGCAGTAGTTTGCCTCATAAGGGGGCCTATTTGATCTTAATCAAAACTTCAGCCTTGATAAGGATTGTTTACGTACCTCTTTAGATTGTCTAAGTAAAAAAGTGACTCACATGTGAGGGGGAATGTTGAGAATACTCACTTGTGAGTGTCCCACATCGAAAAAAGAGAAGACAGAAGACTAACATATAAGCCTAATGGGCTACTCTATTTATTGTCAATTGATTTTAGAATGAAACCTCACTTGAACTTGTGTGTGGTCTAACTTTCCTTCTCATGTGGGCTTGTAGGTCCATTGCAAATTCTAGCATTGTTGCCATGCACTTGAAAGGGGCAGCACAAGATTGATATCAATAGGTAATTTGGAATAAAAACAATAAGTGTTGAATTGGAAGAAATTTACATTTGAGATATTTGCTCCATAATTGTTGGGATTGTATAGTTGTAGATATATTCTTAGACTCCTAATTATAATTGTAGAATTAATTGTTGGGATTTTCTCTCTTATTGTATATTATAACTAGTATGTTTTAGAGAAAGTAACATAAACATAAGTATTTTCTTTCTTCGTCTTCTCATCTTTCAAGTTAGAATCAAAGCATACAAAACTTTTAAAATGAGTGAATAATAAATTGAAACATCTGGATCAAAATATATTCATATTGTTGTTCAATCTAAAGGAGTTTTTTATGCAAACACCATTCTTTTTGAAACAAATTATGATGTTTAGTTCCAACTAATGGAGATGCATATTATTGAAAGGGGGAAACTCTCTTATACTTATGGCAAAACAAAGCCATCTATAGAATCTGAAGATGTGTATAAAAAGTGTTATACTGAAAATCAAAAAGTTAAAAGATGGTTACTAATGTTTATGAGTCCATAGATTCTGAAGAGATAATTACGATTACCCATAGCCTATGAAATATAAATTGCACTAGTAAAAGCCTTCCATGATTGAAGTGATGAATTGCAGTTTTTTTCCCTGAACCAAAAGGCGTTCATCACAAAACAAAATGGAAGACCTCTTTTTAAATACTATAGAGAGTTAACTGATTTTTAAGAACTAGATCACCGACACAAATATTGTCATGAAAGATCCTGATAATGTTGAAACATACCAAAAATTGATTGATTGACTAAGGGTGTATATATTCCTAATAGGTTTGGATGATGTTTTTGAACAGGTTCGTGAAGAGATTCTAAGGAAGGAATCAATTCCAACTCTAGAAGAACGCTATGCACTAAGTCGGCAAAAGGCAATACACGAGGAAATATTGAAAGGAGAATTTGGAAACCTTGAAGTTGTTGTTATAGAGGTTGGAAACAAATCAAAGACAATAGCTTATGGGGAAAAGTTTATATACAAATGAACTCATTGCAACCAATTGGACATACTAAACATAGTTACTATGAACTTATAGGATATCCAGATTGGTGGGACCATAATCAAGCACCCTGAAAGAAGAATTCCAAGAAGACTTCAACTGTTACTGTTACTGTTACTGAGACCAAAACCAATAATGATCTTGTTAAGAAGACTTTTGCATTAGTAAAAGTCACTGATAATGGTGATAAGACTTCTAATGTTTTTGCACCTGCTTCTAATAGTACATGGATAAGATATTTGATTCTAGATAGGTTATTGAACTTAACGAGTTCTTATAAAAATTTGTTTCTATCGCCAATGGTAATAAAGCCCCAATTGTTGGGAAAGGGTCTTTAACTCTTACTAATACTCTAAATTTGAATTCTGTTTTGGTTTTTCAATTATTGGATTATAACCCATTGTTTGTTTCTCAAATAATAATAATCTTATCGTGCATTGTAATTTTTTCCCTAACTTTTGTCTCTTTAAGGACATCAACAGACAATTGGTTGTGGTATTAGGAGAGGGAATTTGTATTATGTAGACCTAATGTCAAGGAGTTTAGACAAGTTGTATCAAGTTTTTGTCGTGGGTGACTCAAAGGTGGAGAAAATTAAAGCTAAACTCTAGTTGTGGCATTGACATTTGGGGCATGCATCCTTTGGATATCTTAAAAATTTATTTCCTAGCTTGTTTGAAAAAATTGATGTCTCTACTTTTCACTTGAATGTTTGTAAACTTGAAAAATGTAATTGAAATTCGTTTCCATCAGTGTTAAAATAAAAGTCCCTTGCCCTTTATGGTTATTCACTCTAATGTATGAGGTCCATCCAAAAGTCCAACTTTGGGTGAGTCTCATTGGTTTGTTACTTTTATTTATGATTGTATGAGGATGACTTGGTTGTGGTTAATGAAATCGAAGAGTTAAGTGAATTTATTGTTCCAAAAATTCCATAAGATCATTCAAACTCAGTACAATACACATATTCTAGTTCTCCCCAGTGATAATGGTGGAGAATATCAGAGCTTTTAATTGAAACATTATTTGGAAACACAAGGTATTACTAATCAAACTACTTGTGTGGATACACCCTAATAGAATGGGATAGCCAAAAGGAAAAACTGACATTTCCTAGAAGTTGTTTGTGCCTCATTAATTCAAGCTCATATGCCATTGACTTACAGGGGAGAAGCTTTTTCTTTTGCTGCATATTTAATTAATCAAACTCCTTCTTGCTCTATTGAATTTCAAACACATTTAAGGTTCTCACTAATGTTGTAGCTACTCCAACAATACCAAATTTGCCTCCTCATATTTTTGGATATGTAGCATTTGTGTATAACCATGTTCATCAATGCAATAAGCTAACTTTACGAGCCCTACAATGTGTTTTTCTTAGGTATGCGACATACCAAAAATACCAGTGTTATCATCGTCCAACTAAACATATGTTCATCACAATGGATGTGGTTTTTTTATGAACATACAATGTATTTCTCTGAGTTTGAACTATAAGGAGAGTACAAAAAGGAAATTCAGACTTTTAATTTATGAATTTTAGGGGGACTGTGAAAGTGACTATCATTTTTTAGATGGTAATGATGTTAGTGATGGTGATAATAATCATTTGGAACATGAAAAGGAGCAGGAAGGGGCTATTGAATTAGAAGATATTGAATAAGAAGGAACTACTAAATAGTAGGATGTTGGTCCATCAAGTGAAAAAGTTGGGACTCTCATTAATATACCACACCAATAATTTATTGAGGATGTTCCTAACCTTGAGCCACCCAGAAAACAACTACTAGAGTGTCTTACTAGAGGTTTTATTGAGCCTACATATGAACTTGAAATTTTAAGTAAAGTTAAATATCTTATGAGTCAATATGTGTCAAATAATAATTTGTTTAGAATCAAATAAGTCATTTGTAAATCAATTATTTGTTGTAGTTGTTCTTAACAGTGTGCAAGAAGCTTTAGATGTTCCTAAGTGAAGACCTGTAATGAATGAGGAAATGAACTTTTTATTAAAAAAATAGAACTTGGGAAATTATTGAATTCCCACCAGGAAAGAAGGTAGTTGGATGTCGATGGGTTTACACTATCAAGTATAAAGCAGATGGCAAGGTTCAAAGCAAGATTGATGGTATAAGGATGTACCTAAACCTATGGGATTGATTACACAGAGATACTTGCTCTCGTAGCTAAAATCAATATTGTTAAGTATTGTTATTCCTAGTTGCAAACTTGGATTGGCCTTTGCAACAATTTGTTGTAAAGAACGCCTTTTTACACGGTGACTTGTCTGAAGAAATCTTTTTACAACTTTCACCATGTTATATGGTAGCAGAAAGGTAGAGTAAAAAGCTTTGAAAATTGAAGAAATCATTGTACGGGCTAAAGCAGTCTCCCAAAGCATGGGTTGGAAGGTTCTTAAAGCGTAAAATAACTTTCGGATATCATCAAAGCAATTTTGGCCACACTTTATTCTTAAAAAGAAGACAAAGTAAAATCAGTGCTCTTATTATATATATTGGTGACATTATGGTGACAAGAGATGATCCAGAAGAGAGGAAGGCAATACAAGAATACCTGTTTAGAGAATTTGAAATGAAAGATCTTGGTTACTTAATTTTTTTTTTTGGAATTAAAGATTCTAGATTGAAGAAAGGAAATTTTCTATCCCAAAGAAAATATGCATTAGACTTATTACAGGAAACTGGTATGTCAGTATATCAACCAACTGATACATCAGTTGAGGAAAGCTTGAAGTTATGTGTAGAAGAAACCAAATGTCAGTTGATAAAGGAAGATATCAAAGGCTTGCTGGAAGACTAGTGTACTTGGCTCACACAAGACTTGACCTTGCTTGTGTTTTGAGTATTTTTGGTCAGTTTATGCATAATTTTGGAGAATAACATAGGAGGGCAATTACGAGAATTTTGAGGTATCTAAAATCTACTCTAGGTAAAGGAGTTTTATTTACTAAAAATATAGATTGGCAAAGTATAAATGTGTATATAATGTTGATTGGGCTAGGTTAATAGAAGATAGACAATCAACTTTTGGCTACTTCACATTTGTAGGTGGTAACATGGTCATATGGAGAAGTAAAAAAATAAAACATGGTCACTCGCTCAAATGCGAAAGTTGAATTCAGAGGAATAAAACTTAGTCTTTGTGAAGCTTTATGGCTTAGACTAATTTTACAAGATTTAGGTTATTCACTGAAGTAATCAATTAGTCTATATTTTGACAAAAAAGTTGCTTGTGATATAGCTCACAATACTGTCTAACATGATTAAACAAAGCATATTAAAGTTGACAGGTTTTTTATTAATAAAAAGTTGGATGAAAAAATTGTGGAGATGCCTAGGATTCGATATGAGGATAAATTAGCTAATATCGAATAAATTAGCTAACATTCTTGCCGATGTAGTTTTAAATCATGTGTTCTTAAAATTTCTTAGCAAGTTGAGCATGTCATGACATCTATGCACCGACTTGAGGAGTAGTGTTGCAGTTTTTCTCCATAATTGTTACGATTGTACAAGTGTAAATATATTCTTAGACTCCTAATTATAGATGTAAGATTAATTGTTGTGATTTCTTCCCTTATCGTACATTATAACTAGTATGTTTTAGAGAAAGTAGCGTGAATATAGATATTTTCTTTCTTCTTCTTCTCATCATTCAAGTTTTACTGTGACAATGAAGAAATATTTGAGGACCTTGTGGGGGATTTCAAAGAGTTATGTTAAGAAGGAACACTCTAGGAATATTGTGCACAATTCGATAAACATTCCATTAAACTGGCGCTTACAGAGGAATACCTTATAACATTATTCGTTAAAGGACTTAAGTCAAAATTGGGACTAATGGTTAAACCACTGGATCCTTAAAGTCTCTAATAAGCCTACGTACTCATCAGGAGATAGGAAATGGTGATATCAGCTATTGTGATCTCGTATAGCCAAAAGGTAACCCACAATGTAGTGGGATTGAGTGCAGTAAATAGTGGGAGAATGGAACTTATGCATTCCAAAGGTCAAGAAAAGCAACCTGAGGATAAAGGCCTATTGCCGCTACTAGAGACACCAAGGATTCCTTTCAAAGTGAAAACTGTGAGGAACCCACGTCAAGCAAAATGATGAACATTAAGGAATTTGATAATAAGCAGGCCAAGAGCTTTTGCTTTTAGTGTGACAAATAATACGTTCCCGACCACAAATGTAAGAAGAAACAATTTCAATTGTTGATGGTTGAGGAAAAAGAGGAGCGTGAGGGGACTAAAAACGTATTGAGCACGTAGAAGGAAGAAGACGTACCCCTTCCTAATTTTTTTTTCAAGTAATAATAGGGATAGAGATTGAAAGGAGACTATAAATAGATGAGAGTAAAAGGCAAGCATCAATGATGGATCTCGTTTCTGAAACTCAACTCTTGCTCTGATACCATAACTGTTAGACCCCGTTTTCGAAGTCCAACATTAAGAGTCATAAAACGTGAGTGTATTATCCTATAAGGTTATTTCCATAAATCCTTATTAGCTGTCATCCCACAAGGGTAGCGTGCCCACACCAATCAAACATAAAAAACAAACTCATTTTTATCGTCCTTCTGCACAGATTTTGGGAAACTTCAAATCGGAATTACAAATTGATTCGTTCAGATCGTGTGTTCCCCCTTTGTCTTAAGTTTCTAATGACACCAAGATCATTCCATTTGATTCAGAAATCTGAAAGTTATAGCTCAAACATTTTCGGACTGTTATTAAACTGAAACGATACACTATACTCAACTTCCATCTAGAATTTGAAGGTCTTAAGGACTGGCTTAAAATTCAATTCCTTAAAATAATATGTAGCTCTATGTCTCTAGTTTATTCAGAGACAAGAATCATCTCATTAGGAGGTTAAATAATAAAGTTATGATTGAAAGAATCAAACACGGTTTTGTTCTCAATCATATTGAACCTATCCTGGGACAATTAGCATAACTTTCCCTATAGATATGGGATCAAGGTCATTCTTAGACGGTTTAAAAGAGGACTTTTGTATCTACAACTTTCATGAGACCTTGAAGATAGATTCTATTATCTAAAGGGTCAAAATTGGACCAGACGATGCAAGATGAATAGTACCTAGAAGATACGCGTCATTAGAGAAGATACACATCATCACCAGGCGATACATATCATCACAGAAGATACACGTCATCATCAGATGATACACATCATCACAGAAGATACACATCATCACCAGACGATACACGTCATCATAGAAGATACACGTCATCACAGAAGATACAATTTGTACTCCGGAGCATCTCCACTTATAAGGATTGTAACTTTCAACTCAGATATCCAAAAATTTCATACTATATATCGTTGGAAAGCTAGAAAGATAAGCTACAACTTTCCAGAAGACAACTTTGTCTAATTTAGCCTAAATCAATGTCGTTTTTCTCCTGAAGCTAGAACACGAATTTTTCTCCTATGAAAAATTGGAAATTTTCAATGTACCAACTTGGAAAGTCATAAGCATAACCATTCAACTCACCAACTTTAGTTGATTAACCTCTTTAACCTCTACTTATTTCACTCCTCACTTACTTCTAATTCTCATCATCCATAATTCCTATTTTCTCTTCCAAAACATCCCAATTATATATATATATATCGTAACAAGTTATGCTGAAAATCATCAACTTAAGTTGATAATCATCTCAAGTGGACAACTTCTTCAAATATCCTAAAATTCCAACTCAACATCATCCATACACAATTCGTATTTCATTAACAGCAAAAAATAAGAGTTTACAAAACTGTAATGGCATTCCAAGCCACATTACATCATCGTCTCAAATCTCAAATTACAACAAGGTTTTTAATTAAATAAATGCGACTAAAATATTGTGCTTTCCCAAAACCAACTCAAAATACAAAATAGAAAATTTGAAGTAATTCCCTTAGGCTCTTGATTACTTGATGTCTTAGCTATCACCTGAAGATGGGACAAAAAGGGGGATGAGCTTGAAAGCTCATGGGTAACAGTTTATAACAAAAAAATAAGCAAAATCTTTGAAAACCTTTACTTGTCATAGAAAATTCTCATTGAGTTCATAAAGCACATGTTTCTCAAATTCTCATCATGTAGTCAAAATCTCAAACTACAAAACATGAATGCATCAAACTTATTCACATAACATAAACACATAAGCACATCAGAAATGGTTTGGGTAGATCCAAACAGAATGTACTACACATTTCCTATAAAGGTCCTGTGTGGCCATGAACAAAACGTACTAATGCAATCCCACATAATGGTTTTGCGTAGCCGTGAACTTATGGGAGTCTATGCAGGAGCTCCATGTCACTAGCGGACAGGTAGGAGAAGCCTTTAACTTGGTTAACGTGCTCATTACTTAACTTATGGGACCACCACAAATCCATATAACACATATTTCATAACTTGTAAACGTGTTGCCCAAAATGACACTTTTTCGAAAACTTGATTTCATAAACTTAATATCCTTTCAAAATCATTTCTATTTTTGATTTCATAAATCATTCACACAATTCATATGCCAACATGTAGCACTTTCTCAAAGCATTCAAAAAGTAATAAATGTAACATTTATGATGCAATTAAAACCATGAAACTTCTTTGATTCAAAGAAAACATTAGTGGCTTATTTACTCTATTATAAACATGTACCCACCTTGATTTCCTTGC
>JAOTAX010000197.1:16258027-16271006 GCA_025629825.1 Erythroxylum guanchezii
TTTTTTTTAATTCTTGCTATTTAACTTCATTTCAATCAACTCATCCACTTTCTTCTCATAATCCATATACATTCACTCAATTATCAAAGTCCTCAAAATTAAACATTTCATTTCTCATAAATTTTTCTTAAATTCATCAAATTTCCTTAAATTCCTAACTTTTCTTACCAATTTCTTTCTCATTTAAATTCATTTTAATAATTCTAATTTTCATCAAAAGTTCGGGGTCCAACACTCAGGGCAAGCCTCAAGTGTGGGTGGCACGGGAAGGACGGGAAAGAGCAGATATACAAACCCCAATGTGAGCATTGTGGGAAACTTCACAAAGGAGAGTGCTTCAAGTTACTTGGAGCGTGCTTCCGATGCGAGCAGAAGGGACATATGATCAGGGACTGCCCCCAGTCGACAAGGCAAGAGGGGTCACAGTCGCAAGCCCCAAGGAGAGCAGAAACAGTGGGGGCCAGGCCAACCACTGAGGTGGGCAGTTCTGGAGCTGTAAGGAAGACTGTTCCTCCGGGAAGGCCAAAGGGTCAGGCTCATGCTCAGGCGAGGGTGTTCGTCATGACCAGGGAGGAAGCTGCAGCCACGCCCGAAGTGGTCACGGGTATGGCTCAGTTATTTAATTCTGAAGTATATGTTTTGATTGATTCTGGTTTGATGCATTCATTTGTTTCTGTAAGCATGGTTTTGCATGATGTGAATTTGGTGCCTTTGGGTAGTCCTTTGATTGTTAGCACTCCTTTAGGGAGGAAGGTGATAATAAGCCAAGTATATAGAGACTGTGAATTGATTATTGAGGGTGCTAAAATGGTAATAGACCTTTTGCCTCTAGAGTTGAAGGGTCTAGATGTTATACTGGGTATGGATGCCATGGAAAAATATTGTGCAAAGCTAGACTGTAGCCGTAAGGAGGTAGAGTTTGATTTGGGTACTGGTGAGAAGGTGATTTTCAGAGGAGATAGGAGAACCCCATCACCCAGGATTGTTTCGGCTTTGCTCGCCAAACGGATAATGAAAAAAGGGTGTGAAGCCTTCTTGGCACACGTGGTGGACACTGATGTAAATGAAGGGAAGTTATAAGATTTTCCAATTGTGAGGGAGTTTCCATACGTGTTTCCAGAGGACTTACCTGGTTTGCCGCTGGTGAGGGAAATCAAGTTTGCCATTGACTTGATTCCCGGAACCGCGCCCATTTCTATACCACCATATCGAATGGCTCCAGCTGAACTGAAGGAGCTCAAGGAACAGTTGGAGGAACTGTTAGAGAAGGGGTATATACGGCTGAGTTCGTCACCATGGGGAGCACCGGTTTTGTTTGTTAAGAAGAAGGATGGGACATGGCACATATGCATCGATTACCGGAGACTTAACAAGGTAACTGTTAAGAACAAGTACCCTCTGCCTCGGATTGATGATTTGTTTGATCAGTTGCAAGGAGCAAGGGTCTTTTCCAAAATTGATCTCAGGTCAGGCTATCATTAGCTCAGAATCAAGGAGTCTGATGTAAGCAAGACAGCCTTTAGGAGTTCCTAGTCAGTCCGAATGGCATGACTAGGAACTCGTAATGGCCTGGCCCCCACTGAAGGTGCCTGGTGTTCAGCATTGACTTGCTGACACACTAGACACTTACTCACATAATCCGCCACGTCTTTCTTCATGCCTTTCCACCAGAAATGTTCCTTCAAATCTCTGTACATTCTGGTGCTACCTGGATGCATGGCATAAGGCGCATTGTGTGCCTCATCTAAAATTTCATCCTTTACTTCCTTGACATTCGGAATGCAAAGTCTGTTTCTGACAACCATAAGTTCATCATCCCTCACTACCACTTTCGATTTCTTACCATTATGAATTTCTTCTTGAAGCTTACTCAATTCTGCATCCTGTGCTTGTATCTCTTTAACTTTCTCCCTGAGTATCGGTCTCACTCTGAAAGTAGCAATAACACAATCGGGTTCCTCCTGTTTCAAACTTATTCTGAGCTTCGCCATTTCTTCCAATAATGACAGATACCCTGCTTGAACATGAGCCACGGAGGATTTCCTACTCAAGGCATCTGCTACCACATTCGCCTTCCCTGGATGATACTCAATTAACAGGTCATAATCTTTAAGCAACTCTAACCACCTTCTCTGTCTCAAATTCAGTTCCTTTTGGCTCAACAAATACTTGAGACTTTTATGATCTGTAAAAATCTTCGTCTGTACCCCATACAAATAATGTCTCCAAATCTTCAAAGCAAAAATTACTGCTGCCAATTCCAGATCACGGGTCGGGTAATTCAATTCATAAGGTTTTAGCTGCCGCGAGGCATAAGCTATTACCTTGTCTCCTTGCATTAACACACAACCCAAACCCTTCCTTGAAGCATCACTATAGACTATGTAACCCTCCTCTCCAGTAGGCAAAATCAACACTGGGGCACTAGTCAATCTGTGCTTAAGTTCTTCAAAACTCTTCTGACATTCATCGCTCCAGACAAACTTCTGATTCTTCCTCAATAACTTGGTCATCGGAGCAGCTATCATTGAAAATCCTTACAGTCCTTGGATGCACTGTATGTGGAAGCATTAGTTGGTGGACCATTGGGAGGAAGCGCAGTATGTGGACAGTTAACGATCAGATCGTCCAACGACTACAGTCCTTGGATGCACGTATAACGAAAACCTAGCAACGTCTACTGCAACAGGGATGCACCTCCATGCAGCGTCAGGATCTAATGGGCAGCAACAGGGAGTCTACTCACAGGACAGGGTCGAGGTTTGTAGTCCTGAAAGGAAAAGTGCTGACGGAGATGGATGCTAGGACATCAACGGAGGACCCATAAAACTCCTATGATGGGTTTTGTACAAAAACTTAAACTGGCAGACTTTATAGGAAAGCAAACCCAAAAAGGCCTGATTTTTATGGCTATTGGACCCAAACAAAATTCAAGAAAAGGGCCCAAAGGACAGAAGGTAGTCCAAACACAACATACCCGGAGGGAAAGTTCTCTGGTAAGTGCTCTCCAGGAATGAGGATCGGCTTTAGTCCCTCCAATCCAAATACAACCCACCGCTAAGGAAAAAAATATAGCGATCAAAATATCTTCTCACAAGGAAATGGTATGTGACAGTCAGGTTTTGGAGGATCGAGGGCTGGATTTTGAAGGTCGAATCCAGCTGATGGAAGGAGTAGAGGACCAGGAGGCAATTGGTAACCTTAGGGAGAATATTGTAATTCATCACACCAACCCTCCAGATCTAGAGGGCGGGTCGACTATCCCAGAAGCCATGCCTTATATGGGATGTAATGAGGTACAGGGAGTGCAACCCTAGGGTGATGGAACCATGGCAGTTCCCTTAGGAGGGACAGTTTCTAGTTAGTTAGTCGAGTTTTATTTCAATATGTCGATCCTAATTTGGAATTGTCAAGGGGTAGGGGGGACTAGATTCTAGGTCATTCTGCATAATTACATTCGTAACTATAATCTGGGTATCCTCGTGTTGCTAGAAACCCATATTAATGGAGCTTGGGCGCATGAAGTAGTCCATACTCTAGGGTTTGACTACTCGTTTAGAGTAGAAGCTGAAGGTTTCTCGGGAGGGATATGGCTATTATGGAAGGATGGTTTTAATATCTCAATCGTAATAGCCCACCGTCAATTTATTCATACCACAATCAAGTATGCTTCATACTGTTTCGATTTTACCGCTGTTTATGATAACCTACAAGTCTCTTCTCAAAACTACCTCTGGCTTATGATGGGATGGGTAGGTAGATCTTTACATAGACCTTGGCTCGTTGGAGGGGATTTTAATGCAAAACTAGAGTTAGCAGATAAACGGGGAGGAGCCAAGGCAGCGCGAGTGGTGAACAAACACTTTTAAGATTGGGTGCATGGGAGTAGCCTTCATGATCTAGGATTCGTAGGCTTCAAGTTTATGTGGCACCGAAGGGTGGTACAGGCTAGGCTGGATAGAGTTTTTAGTTCGACAACTTGGCTACAAACTTTCCCGCAAATGGTGAATTACCACTTACCCTTTCTGGGTTAGATCATAGACCCATATTGATTCAACTTCAAAAATCGACACCTAGAATAATACACTCCCCTGTGTTTAGATTCCAAAATGCTTGGCTAACACATCCAGGGTTTGATGAGGTAGTAGCAGAGCATTGGTTACCAGACGAGGAGACGATGAGTAAATCGCTAGCCAAATTTTCCCAACACCTCACGAGATGGAATCAATCAGATTTTGAAAATATTTTCCATCGAAAAAAAGACTGTTAGCAAGATTGCAGGGCATCTAAAGGGCCATGACAGTGCGCAATTTGGATTCCCTCTTAGCCTTAGAGGAATAGTTGAGTGGGGACCTATTGCAGGTTCTGTATGAGGGGAAATCTTTTGGCATTAGAAAGCCTGATGCGACTAGATTTCGAAGGGCGATAGGAACTAAATATTACCACACTCTCACCCTTTCCAAAATAAAGAAAATGAAGATAGAGAGTCTCACTGACTCCCAGGGGTCACTCGTTTCTGACTTAGTGCAACTGAGTCGTTTAGCCAGGGATTTCTTTATCCACCTGTTTACACAAAAAGATGGACCTATACACCGGTTCCCACTCTCACGAGCTTTTCCTTCACTTTTAGCAGACAGCTTTCAAGAATTAGCTCAGCCAATCCATGACACTGAAATCAAGAATGTGGTTTTTGCCATAAATCCGAATAAAGCCCTTGGGGTAGATGGGTTCAATGCATGATTTTTCAGAAGCAATGGGGGCTAGTCGACCCTAAAATGACATAGTACACACAAGAAATTTTCAGGCAGGATCATTGGGAAAAGGATTTAAATCAAACCATACTGGTCTTGATCCACAAAAATCCCTCCCCAACTAATATCGCACAATTTCGCTCAATAAACCTCTATAATGTGATTTACAAGATCATCTCCAAAGTCATTGTCAATCGGTTGAAAAATCATCTCGATCATCTAGTCAAGGCGAATCAATGCAGTTTTATTCCTGGCTGCCAACTAACTGATAATATCATCATTGCCTAAGAACTCTTTCATTCGATGCGAAAGAAGAAGGGGAAGACGAGGTTTTTTCCTATCAAAGTGATCTGAAAAAAGCTTATGATCAGATTCGATGGGATTTTATACAAAACTGACTATGTTGGTGGCTTGGTAAGGTACAGTTTCTGCTCCCTTTAGTCCTTTAAAAGGTATTAGACAAGGAGATTCGCTCTCCTTATGGGTTAGGATCTTAAGGGCTAAATATCATATAGACCTGCACCACATCCCTCATATAATAGATAGGGTAGGGGTTTTAAGCATTTGAAGGGGAATTTCTGCAACTTGGCAGTTTGTATGCCAAGGAATAAAATGGCAGCTGGGTAATGGTAGGCGCATTTTCTTCTGGCTGGATAATTGGGCGAAGGATTGGGGACGCCTAATCTATGCGGTGACCTTTCCACTTCCCGATAGTGTTATTTACGCTAAAGTAGTAGATTTTACGAATAAAGCCGACAACTGGAAGTGGAATATGTTCCAACAATACCTCCCTTCTACAGTCTATATGAATATTGCGGAGATCCCCCTATTGTAGAAGGAATAGCGGAAGATACCATAAGATGGGGACCAACTGAGCATGAGAGGTTCACAGTGGCGTCAGCCTACGATTTAATCAAAGGGAGCATCACGGATAGTAATATTAGCCTTTGGGACTTAATTTAGAAATGGGCAGGGCCCCAGCGGATGAGGGCTTTCCTTTGGTTAATGACCAAGAAAAAACTTTTGACCAACCAACAAAAAGTGGCACGCCATGTCTCAACAAATAGCAGTTGTCACATCTGTGGACAAAACGAGTCCACACTACATGTGTAACGTCCCGTTATCTGCGGAAAGGTTAGAATAGTAAACGTGAGTGATTAATGAGAGTTAGAAATGCATTTCCATGTTCATGCATATTATGTCATACACATGCACATGAACAATGAAATTGTTGCACATGAAAATAATTGTACATGCATTTATGAATAGTTCTGGGTAAAATTAGACTGAGTTGTGATTTTTAGGAAATTTGTGAAATTGGAAATTTTATTGACTAATGGAATTATATATAATATATTTGTGAATTTTGGTGGATTTAGGATTTATTTTCAGAATTTATAGAGTGTTATAGAAAATAGGAAAACGAAATCAAAAGATAATTGGATTGTAAAGATGGGAGTTAAAGAGCTTAGTTCAAAAGAAACTTGGTTAGAGCTTAGACCATAGGAAAGTGACAAGTGTCAACTCTCTTTTTGTACTTTTGCTAGAAGTAGGTTACTGTTCTCTGAAAATTGAAAGGTTAGGTTTTGTCTAGATAACTTCGTCATAATCACCTTCTTCGAATTTCCTCCTAATACAGAAAGTTTTTCCCCAAACACCTTCTAAAAGATTTCTGTGTTTTTCCTTTTTCCTATATTAATCCCACCTTGTAAATTGTTTCTTCTTCCTTAAGAAAAACCAGAAGATGGTTAATGTTCATAGCAGATTACGTATTTTGTATGGAGTTAGAGCTTGAAGATAGTTGAATCTTTCGGAGTTTTCAACAAGTAAGTAGTGAATAAAATTGTTAGAGTTGTGGATTTTTGAAATGAAGTTGATGAATTTATTGTCAGTGCATGATCATGGCATTTACATATATTTATATTCTTAAACACTGTATTAAGGGGATGAAAATTGTAGATATGGTGTTATTTGGTTTTTGATAGATGGTTAGTGATCAGATGTGTGGAAATGGTTCTTGGAGTTAAAGTATCATTGAAATGGTGTATAAGGCTAGTATAGAAGATTAAAGTTTAAAAAGGTGAGACATGCTTTGTTTCTTCACTATGCATATATGTATGAATATATAGGTGGTTATACGTGAGTTGATGAAAACTTAGAGTTGTCTAAGAAAAAGGTTTTTGAGTTGAGGAGTATAGATAGTATTGTCTTAGGTTGACTTCTGCTTCGTCTTAAGTTGACCATCTGTATCGTCTTAAGTTGACTTCTGCTTTATCTTAAGTTGACCATCTGTATCATCTTAGGTTGACTTCTGCTTTGTCTTAAGTTGACCGTCTGTATCGTCTTAGGTTGACTTCTACTTCGTCTTAAGTTGACCATTTGTATCGTCTTAGGTTGACTTCTGCTTCGTCTTAAGTTGACCATCTGTATCATCTTAGGTTGACTTCTGCTTCGTCTTAAGTTGACCATCTGTATCGCCTGTCCTTTGTTTCATCTACTTCTTTACTATCGTCTGCTTCTCCCATTCGTCTGCTATCTGCTTCGTCTTATATAGACAGAACCTTAGTTGATTCTTTCAGCCATAACTTTGTCGTCCGACCTCCAAATGACCTGATTTTTGAAGTATTGGATTCATAACACATTTCTCTATCTCTCCATAGAAATTATAGCTTTTGGTTTTGACTCAAAAAAGATTAATCTAATCAAAGTAAGGGTATTAGTTGGAAGAGCATGAACTAGATATTTTACTGAACATGTTCTTGTATTTTGATGATATTTTGATCTGTAGGATTCCAAATGAGATGATTTTAATTTGGAGTAAACTAGAGATATAGTCCTACAAATTGTCTCAAGAAGTCAAATGCTGATTCTTCCTCTAAGATATTGAATTTCTGGATGGAAGTTGTATATAGTACACTGTTGTTGAATGTGAACAACCTGATAAGTTTTTAGGCATATCTTCCAAATTTCTAAACCAAATTGAGTGATTTTGGTGTCAATGGAATCATAAGACATAGAGGAACACTTTTTTAGAAGAGAGTATGACCAAATTTCCTCATTTTCACCTTCTGATTGAACGTGATCAGTAGAACCAAATAGGGTGTCTTGTAAAGATTTGAAGTGATTTAATGAGAAAAGAATAGAGATTTTAATGATTTTAGTGAGGCATAAACCTAAGTATAAATTATACTTTAGAAGAGTTTTGTATATGAGAATGATCTTTGTAATAGGAATTGATGGTAAGATACCCGGGATTGTCTTGAACTTGCATTGTACATATTTCATTTTAGTCATGTGTATTATTAAACACTTATGATTATGCAAATTGTGATATTTGTGTATGTTATTTGATATAGAGGAGAAATTGGAACACCAACCTCCAGACATTACCCGTCCATCTAGGCAATAGCATATTAGAGCATACTGTTAGTTAACCTAGATGATTTCCTAGGATCGATTTGTTTTAAATTGATTTGATTTGTTAAACTTCCTTATTACTGAATTATTTGTGAATTGCTTCTAAATTTCAGACTTGAAGTCCGAGGAGTTTAATAGTTGGGCATGTATTGGAAGTGCTTTGGTTTGAAATGAGTTCTGAATGACATTTGATTCTTAACAGAAGTTGAATGCCGAACTTAGGTCCGATGATTATGAGCTTTGTTCGAGCATCATATATAATTGTGATATATCACATATATATATTTGATACATTTAATAAAATGTATGTTCAGATAAAGGTGTTGTGACTTGAGTTGCCAGTATGAAGCACTTCCACGTAGAGCCCTGCTTCGTGATTTCTAATTCTGCATATAGAGCTAAGCTCCGTGATTTTGTTATGACTAAGCCATATGGGCCAGTATTTGTATAAGTTTGTGATAGACACTCGGTCACAACAATAATAACAAATGTGAGTCTCATGTATATGGCATTCATATAGATTGAAATTCAGGAAAGTTTTGCAAAGCTGTATGGAATTACTATATGATATGCCCTGTTATGTGAGTATCTGAATAATAAATGCATGTTTATAATGACTAATTGTCCGATATATGTTATGTGTATGTAATCCGGTGAAATCATCAATGATAGTTCACTTATTGAGTTCACAAAACTTATCAAAAATTGCAATGTGGCTTTTCAGGTAAGAGACAGGAGACCTAGTGCTTTAGACAGGACGAAAAAGCCCCTTTTGGATTTTGTTATGGCTCAAAAGTCGGTCAGCTGGGATTTTTGGACAAATTAGTTATACTTTGAATTTTTTCCTCTTTCATGTAGTACTATTGTATTAGGTTTTTGATGATGTACATGTACAAAGTGTTGAAGGACACAATGTAGACTTTCGATTTATGCAATGAAATGAGGAAAAAGTTGGTTTTAAAATACTATGGTTTTTCTTATGATGCTTTATAAGTGAATTATGACACCATGCCATATGAAGTGAATGTAGTGATTAATCGTAGCTCACCCTTATCGTAGGATATGTACCGAAACGACCTCCAGGCGTCCCAGAGTGTATCCTGCGGTAAGGGGGCACTACAACATATCATCCGGGACTATCCGCGAGTGAAAGCATTTTGGAGTAAATTTCCCTCAGGGGAAGTTGATACGGAATTCTTTCCACAAGACGAGGAGCTGTGGGTAAAATCCAACCTAATGAAGCACTCTCATTTGTTGCAGGTTGAATGGGCTATTATTTTTGGAGTCACCTGCTAGTTTTTATGGCATTGGCGAAACAAAAGTCTTTTTAAGGCTGACTTTGTTTAGTTAGAAGAAGGTACAAGGGCCGTTATGGAGTACGTGGAGTAGATAGTAAGGGCGAGGGCAGTGGAAGTTGTGTGTTTCAGACACAGGGATTACCAGTGGGTAGCCTAGTTGAGTGGATCAAACCGTCGGAGGATTGGGTTAAGCTAAACACGGATGGAGCGGTTAAACAAGGGTCTACTATAGCTATTGCTGGAGGATTAATTAGAGACTGGCATGGTCAGTGGTGCAGTGGGTTTATACAACACATTGGAAGGGGCTCGCCGTTAGCTGCCAAACTCAGGGGAGTCCACTCAGGCCTTACATTGGTTTGGTCGCTGGGTTATTACTAAGTCATCGTCGAAGTGGATTTCTTAGAAGTCATTAACATCTTATCCTTTTCTAATACTGTGTTTGCTGAGATTAATTTTTTGATGGGAGGTATTCGTGGGTTAATCCAACGAGATTGGGAGGTGCAAATTCAACATGTACATCGAGAAGGGAACCAGTGTGCCGATAACCTGGCTGCTCTTGCAGTCATAGCTAGCCCAGGCATGCATAGATATTATTTAGGTTTTTGGGTTTTTTCCTTTGTAAAAAAATGCGATAATCATATTAGGTTAAAGGATGGAATGGAATCCATTAATATTTGGCCCTTTAGATATTTAAGAGAGCAAAAAGACAAGATAGAGAAAGTCGTACAAAAATTACTTCAAAAGCAAGGGTTCATTCAAAGAAGCGTTAGTCCACACGCATCTCCGGTAGTATTGGTAAGGTAGAAAGATGACTTTGGCCGATATGTATTGATTACCGTGAGCTCAACAATAATACAATGAAGGACAAATTCCCAATATTGCTGATGGAGGAGCTTTTGGATGAGTTGCATAGGGTGAATTGGTTCTTAAAGTTGGATATCAGAGCTGGGTATCATCGAATCCGTATGATTAATGATTATTCTTAGGTTGTTTTTAATGATGATATTATAATATACAACAATTCTTTTTCGTAGCACTTGGAGCATTTGAGATAAGCTTTGAGAAGTCTTTAGGCCAATAAACTCTATCTCAAGGGAGACAGGTGTAGTCTTAGGGCCAGACAAATTGTTTATCCAGGACACTTGCTTTCAAAATAAGGTGTAGCCACCGATACAGAGAAAACAAAAACCATTCGCAGGTGACAAAACTCTAAGGACTCAGAAGGAACTTAGGGGATTATTGAGTCTTATAGGATATTATAGGAGGTCTATGAAGAACTATGCATAAATGGTGAAACCTATGATAGAAATGCTAAAGAAATAAGCTAATGTAGATGGAGACTGAACAAAAACCCAACAACAAGCATTTGACCAACTTAAGGAAGCTTTAAGGAATACCCCCATATTGGCGATGCCTGATTTTTTGCAATCATTCATGAAAGAAGTGGATGCCATTGGAACAGGGATAAGAGCCATTCTTTAATAAGCGAAATACCCAATCACCTATCTTAGGCCCTGTTTGGTTGAGGGGTTAGGAATGGAAGGGGATGGAATGTAACACACTTCCATCATTTGTTTGAGGATTTCATAATGGAATGGGATGGAAGCGGAAGGGTTTCATGTTACGTTCCATTCTATCCTAAATAGTGAAAATAAGAAACCTCTGATTCGGGGGGTTTAAAATGGAACGTAAACTAATAAATATATACTACCTAATACACCCTCAATAATTCTTCTTACCAATTATTTCTTATAACCCTACCCAAACTCATTTATTATATTATACACAAGCTTATCATTTCCATATTTATCTTTCCGTTCTTCGTGTTCTACCACTTCTCATTCTTCTCATGTTGTTTATTACCAAGGAAGCAGAAGAGGAGCTGAAAGACTTGGTCACTGGTGAGTCTTCCTCTTTGTCGAAACCTTCTTTTTATCCTATATCTATTCATTATCGATTTTTTTTGAACAATATATGTCCGTTGCTTTTATTATTAGATGTGTTTTGTTTTAGGTGAGGAGATTGTACTCTGTTTTCCTTCACTTTACATATGGATTCACACATATGGGTCACCAAAGTGAACATTCTCTCTTAGTCTCCCTTTCTGCGTAGTTTAACAGAGAGAGAAGCAACTGTGAATTTTGGGTATTTTTAATATCGCTGTCTTCTTTGTCTTTGTTTTGCTATTACTTTGTTTGAACTTTTAGTGGGGGAATGATTCAAATGAACCTTCCCTTTTAACGTTGCTCCTTGTTGTTTTTATAACGCAATATATAAATGGACATATCTATGTCATATTTGTTATATTTTGATTTTCACAATCTAAAAACTACTCTTATTTACATATGGGTTCACACATATGGGTTTACCCATTGTTTACTTTCTCCCTTTTTGCGTAGTTCAACAGAGAGAGGAGAGAAGCAACTGTGAGTTTTGGGTATTTTTCAATGTGACTGTCTTCTTTGTCTTTGTTTTTGCTATTACTTTGCTTGAAATTTCAGTGAGGGAATGATTCAGATGAAGCTTCCCTTTTAACGTTGCTTCTTGTTGCTTTTATAACACCACATATAAATGGACATATTGATATGTGTTTAATTGTTGATATTTTTAATCATTTACACTTAGCAATTATTGACATAAAAATGCTTAAGATGCTCACTTTAATTCATATATTATTTTAGGTACAATTCGGAAGCAAAGAAATTAAAGTGAGACGAAAGCACGACATATGGATCATTTTCCAAAGATTATATCTACTTGCTTTCATGGAGGAAGAAGAAAAAAAAAAAATAACAAAAGGCAAGAAAAAAGGAGAATAAAGGAACAAGTTGAATTGTTAAGAGGAGAAACAAGCAATAGCGCTAGAGGGGAGGAGAATAAACGTAACAAGTGGCATTTTAATTGGAAAATCACGCAAAAGGGCAGCGCATAAGAAAATGCACAACAGAGAGGAATTAAAGAGAGGCATCAGCAGTGGCAAATTAAAATGGTCCAATCATCCATGCTAGGAAGAAAAACGACGACGCAGTCAAGAGGAACGCAAGTCATGCAACAGCGTAGAGAAGTAGAGAGTAACGCATAAGAGAGGAATAAATCAAGGAGCATATTAAATAGTCATAAGCAGAACGATGACGCAGAGGAAAGGAGGCAAGCACGCAGACGAAATCATCAACAGGAGACACAAGGAAATAAAAGGTAACAGACGCATTGAGTAGAGGGGACTTGAACAGCAGTGAGGCAGGGGGCATAGAGTGCAGCGCTGGTGGCTGCGGGTGCTGCGTCAACTACGAAGCGCAGTGAGGGACTAGAGAACGTAACTGACGCTACACTGGTAGCGCATCAAGCAACAGAAGAGGCAGCGCACAAGAGGATTTAGGAGATTGCATTTTTAATTGTCGAATCAACAAAGAGCAACGCAGAGGAGTGCAGTGAACATTGCCAAGACCCAACCATTATCACATTAAATTGTCACATTATGAACAGTAGTGTGGTTGGGCTGAAACAAAGCAAGAG
>JAOTAX010000197.1:16294349-16317192 GCA_025629825.1 Erythroxylum guanchezii
TAATAAGGAAACAAATAAAAGATCTATCATCAACTTTCTTAACATACACACAATAATCATACTCACATCTTCTATAGTCAATTCAGATCATATAGTAGTTAAACCTTTTATATCATTACCATATAGATTGTTTTAACACAGAAAATGAATTCTTTAATTTATATATCAAATGTTCCTTTCTAAGTTGACTAAAACCTTTGAGTTGCTATATGTTAATTTATTCATCCAAGTAATTACATAAAAATCTTGATAGATGTATGATGAATAACTAAAGAAAAGATTTCACCACAATTGATCCATGTTTTCTGTATGTACCCTTTTGCTATTAGTTAAGCCTTAAAATTTTTTCTTCTTTTTCTGTTACTACTATCAACCTCTTGCCTGCTTAGTACCTATTTCCAATTGAGATAAGGGTTGATACTAAAGGGAGGAAAAGGTATAGTAATCTAGAAAGGATCATCTTCATCGAAGCTTACCTACTAAAGAGGAGAAGTTAGATAGTGGGGAAGGTGGAACAAACAAGCAAAGAGCAGGAGCTTAGAGGTAGCAAAGGGTTAAGGGTGGGGCGAGTAAGCAGGGGTAAAAATTGATCCATAAAAGAAGGTTTTAGCCTAGGTTTAGGTGTGTAAAGGACCATTAACTGAAAATTAGAAAAGAAATTGAGTTTAGAGAGAAAAATGTTTTAATAATCATTCTTGAAATAGTAATAAAATAGAGGACATGAAAAGAAATATATAGAAAGAACAAAAATGTCCTTAAGAAGCTGAAAAACACTCATGTACATCAACACTAGTGAGAAAGCAAATATAAGGTGGGATCTAGCACAAAATTAGTAGATAAGAAAGAAATAAATGAAAGTAGATAAGAAGGAAATAAATGAAGGGTCAAATAAGAATGGACTAAGGAAATAAGAAAGCACTTAGAGGAAGAAGATAAGCGTTGGAAAATTTAAGAATCCCTCTATTCGTAAAAGAAGCTAAAGCTTCTCTTTCCATTGGTTGGACTAAAAAAATATTTTATTATCATTATCAAGTCAAAATGTTATAAGGTTACTATGTTATCATTCTAAACATAAAATATTAAGAAAGAGCATGAAAAGAAAAAAGATTGAGGGATTTTCATAATTTGTTCTTCAAAGTTTATATTCATAAACTAAAAAAACATAAAAAGTTACAATTTTTTGTCATACTTATATAATACCTAAAATACTTACCTACAAAGAGAATTGAGATGCAAATATTACAATAATATGTTTGATCTATAGAAACTGTAGGGATCATAAGGGTCTTTTTATCCTTAAATAAACTTTAAAACCTTATGCCTTTTTATCCCTAGGGTTAAATCCAACAGTTAGCATTTTATTTTGCATGAATTTTCGAAGCATCAACTATTCAATTCTACAAGTAAACAATTTGATTAGATAATAGCCTTATTATTTGGCACTGCTCCTTAATTGTCACATGGTGAAAAAGATTCATAGTTTTATGTAGTTTGAATAAAAAAGAAAATGAATAATAGCATTCCAATTTCTACCCTTTATAAAAGTTGGAGGATATGAATTACTCATTTTATTTGGACATTGTATTTATATTACAAAATTACCACTAATATCTTATAAAACTTTTATTATTATTATTATCTATGAATTTTTTTTCCAAAAACAACTTAGGAAATGAGAGTAACCATAATATTATTTGAAAAGTGAGAGTAACCGTAATATTACTGAAAAGCTACAATAGCTCTTATTTTCAATTCTTGTGAAATAATCTACTTCCTCCAACTATCCCCTATCTATCCATCCTTATTCTACTTCTTATAACCTCTTAAAAGCTAGGAGGATCCTTATTGCTTTGTATGATTGCGAAGGATAGTATATCTTCTTAACCATATTTATTTGACGACTTAATAGTACGTCTTGTTCTATCTAAGACTTATGTTGATGCTTTTCTCATTACATTGATAGTGTCAAAGTTTTTGTAATATGTATGGCATAAATCAATCCTTGTTTAGTATGATATGATATAAGCATCTTGTACCCAATATATATAAGTCCTAAATTGCCTAGTTGAAATGTACACATATCTTTAACATTGCAATACAGGTCCTGCTCTATAATACATTACCACACTTTGACGAATTATTATATTTCTTTTTGCCATCCCTTTTTATTCTTATTTGGAAATTCCTTTTAATATATCCAAATTATTAACACTTGTAGCATTACACTATCTTTGCCCTTTAATGTAGATCTAAAACTTCTCTCGGATGAGCCATCCTTATTATATCGATATTAATTCTCCATTGCTTGTGACCTAACAATGTAGTAGTGATGACCTCCACACTAATTGTTTCTTTGCTCAATATCAGTATGATCACCAAATGTTCGTAACATTGATGTCAATAACAAGTGAAATTATTGCTTTATCCTCATCTGTAATAATCACCTTTAGTCTTAACAAGTTACTAACTATTTAAATATAACTACCAAGATCTAAAGACTAAATATAACTACCAAGATCAAAAGACTAAAGTCATTAGTAGAGTGTTTATAATATATAAAGTAACCAATGCCAAAATTTGAGAATTCATATCTAAAAAACAAAACCATATAAGATGCCAATCCAAAGTTTAACTACAATCTCTCTCTTACATTTAATTTCAACAAGCATTCTACAAGTTTGTTGATCAATATAAATATGGTTGCATACACTGTGTCGAGTTCCTTTACACTGCCTTTATAAACCATCCAATCAACTGGTGTTCACCACAGGGATTCTGATTTGGAGATAGTTCTAACCTTCGCATCTTTGTATGAAATGGTTGTTATCAGGACTGAAACAAGACTGAAGGAGAACTACCCCAATTTAGAAATTTTACCATTCTAGAGTTCCACTCTAACATTATTATTTACCCTTTCCCATGCTTACATCACAGAAAACTGTTTTCAAAAAAAGGAATCATCTTATCGAAACACAGTGTTACAGGATATTTTAAACAATGAATGAGAAAACAACTAGCATGAACAAGGTAATTATGGATCCTCAATTTCTCTGAATCATTTTCATTGAAACTAAAGAATCTTGAATGATATACAGTTTCAACGAAAAAAGAAATGAAGTACAGAAGTAGCCAAACAGTCATGTTAAGGTCACTCCACTATGAAACAACCACTAACCTGGAAGTCTGTAAGAGGAATTTTTGGAAGAACAGCTCAACACTCTGTCTATGTCACCATTTGAAAGAGTTTGAATGTGTCTGGAAAAGAATAAGGTATATTACTACAAGACCCAGTTTCTAAATTCTGGGAACTAACATACATATTGCTATTCTCATTAATTGATTATATCTTTGTGAACAGAAAGAGCGTATCAAATTCTTAAAACACAATGCAAACCCAAATGCATTGTGTTACAGATAATCAAAACAAACGATTAAGCAATCTTAAACCCAAATTAAATCGTCCACTTCAATCAACTCAAAAACTTACATTACCCGACATTAATCGCAAAAGTAGTTCAATGACTTACCTCAAACAACATGCACATGCACTTCGACTGTAGATGATAGAGGGCCATCAACTGGTGAAGCAATCTCCACAAATTAAAGCGCGATAGAAAATGAGAGAGGGAAGATTAAAATGAGGAAGAGGGAAGGGGAGAAACGCGGGCGGGAGACTGACGAAGATGAGAGAGGGAAGGTGGCTCCGATTTTCATTTACAAAGGAGATGAGATGGCATCGTCTCATCTGGTGGGTAGGGGAAATTAAATACGTGGACCTGACCCTTCTCGACGTTTATTTCTCAAAAACGACGTTTTTTTATTATTTTGGGACGTCTTTCTACCAAAACGACGTCAAACACTCCGTTTATTCCCGACGTCTAAATACAACGTCACAAAATTAGGGATCTTTTCTTGACGTTTTTCCAGAGGTCGTTAAAGCCTCAAACCATTCGCGATGTCTACTTTAAAAATGACGCTAAAAGTGTGGTTTTGTTGTAGTGAATTGTCGAAACTTTGATTGCATAATATTTATCTGTTTCATTTTATCACTATTCTCTTATTCCTGATCAGAGCGAAAAATTCGATTACTTTAAAAAATGTTCATGGTTCTACAGGAACTTGTCTCATTTTTATACATGAAAAAATGAGCTTTACATAGTAGAAGATTTTTAAGTTCTAGGTTTCTCTTAGATAATTCACTTAGTAGCTTTGTTAGTACCAAAAACTCCAAGCTCAAATGATATATAATAATACTTCATTCATCATTTGAACTTGGATTCGAAATTGAAATGAAGTCATGACTAGTTTTCGCATTTTATCACTTAGGTTTGACAATGTTTGGAAATATAATTTTCAATGTTATATAAATTAAAATTTTATTACCTGCTTACTAAGGATGGTCAAGTAGTGCGAGGTAGAAATCTTACCCATATTGTTAGCAATAAGAAGAAAATTAAGAGCTTAAATACTATGCCCTCAAAATTTTACTTGATTGCACACTTATATAACGTTCGGGTTCCTCCATTAGAAAATGTTCAAATGCAACTTGTAGAATTAATAGTTTGATCAAATTTTGTTTGAAGTAAGTCACATCTGAATCTAACGACTTATTTATTATGTGTTGTTTTTGCCATCAATGGTTGAAAGTGAAAACAATGTGGGTAGAATTGGTACAACTCGTCATGCACATCTGCATTAACACCAAGTACATGTAACTCTCCCCAGGAAAGACGATTCCTCCCACGAGCTGACGACCTTCGACATGATACAGACACCTGAAGTGTACAAACAAATGCGGGGTCAGCAACCCAAATTCATTAAAATTAAGCTTTTTTTAGCCGTTGCATCGATCTCAACCATCGGCAACGGGTACACATTATTCATATGCTATGATGTGACTTATTTGAAATATTGATCTATTCATAATTGATGAAAAGCACATGAAAAGTAACGTTCTATTTCTTCAACAACCATATATAATTTGGCTATTTAATTGTAAATCGAGAGGAATCGTGGCGATTGTATAAACGATCAGATTACTTTCAAGACAGAGGCTACCCTATAGATACTGTATTCATGCTTGTTTAAAATGCGAATCATAGTGTTCAAATTTTTTTAAATGAGAATAAAAAGCAAGAAAGACTTTTTCTTAAAATATGGACAAATGAAAGTTTAACTCCTAATAAAACACTTCATATCTCAACCATCGGCAACAGGTACACATTATTCATACAGTATTCTATGATGTGACTTGTTTGAAACATTGATTTATTCATAGCTGATGAAAAACACATGAAAAATAACGGTTTATTTCTTAAACAACCATAGTTTTTCTATATATATATAATTAAGCTTTTGTTATCCGTCGCATCAGATCTCAACCATCGACAACAGGTACACATTATTCATATGCTATAATGTGACTTGTTTAACTGATGAAAAACACGTGTAAAACAACGTTTTGTTTCTTAAACAACCATAGTTTTTGTATATGTGTGTGTATATATATATATACACACACACGCATATAAATATATAAAATATACAGTCATTCAATTATTTATGAATTTTGTAAAATAATTAATTAAAAGTAGTATTTATTTTTATAATTTTTGTTAACTATATTTGATTTTTTTAATACTTAAAATAAAATCCTTAAAATAATTATATGCAATTAAATTTTATAAGATCATATTTATGAGATTCAATTTGTATTTATTTATTATTACTAAATTGTTCTTAGTTGTAGTTTTATTAAGATAAGATACTGATAAAAAAGTAAAACTAGCACATATTATATATTTTCATAAAAAATAATTGATCTCGTTACTTAAAGCATCGAAATACTTAAACAAACATGTGAGTGCTTATTAAAGAATAAGTTCACCTAATTAGCTAGATTATGATGATCTCAAATAAAATATTACTGATGTAATTTAGATTTTCTCATTATGATAGTCTTATAATTGATCATTGAATTTGAAATTACGAAAGTATCTTATATAAAAATAATTATATTTTGATGCAATTTATGATCTATTCTATTTAGGGTAGCTCCGTTGGTAGTATTTAGATGTATTATGAAATATATAGAGATAGATGAGTAAGTCAATTAAAAATTTGTTACTCTAAAGTAACTAAAGAGAATATTCTACTGTTCTATATTAGTAGTGATTTAAAAAAATTTCTAACCGAAAAGGTTATTTTCAAATATCAATTATAAATTAATTACTAATTAGCAAATGAATCAAGATTGGATTTCAATAGAGTATACACTAATTTCGTACTCTATGTCCAATTGAAATATTAGATGGCATAAGAATTAAATTACATCATCAAGTATAGGTAGGTTAAATAAAACCACATTGATATTTCTAATATTTGGATCTTCAAGACATGTTGTTAGATATCAATCTTGATCTATTATTGCAAATTATTTAATTAGCGAATTAAAGATAAATTAAAAATTATTTTTAATTGATCTAATTCTAATTATAAATTAGAATTATAATATATAATCATTGTAATATATTGAGAATCTAATGAGTTATATACAAAGAGTAATTAAAAAGAGTAATTTAATTTAAATTAAATTGGACTTAATTGTAAAATTTGACAAACTTTAATAATCAAATATAAAATATTTTATTTTATTAAAATTAAATTGTAATTATAATCAGGAAGTTTAATTTTTAACAAGAAAGAAACTTTAGTGTCATGTTTTGTAAATAGGAAAAGGGTATAAGGGAGCTAACGTTCCTTTCTTTTTATCTCAAATAGATTGAGTTCTTTTTTTTTCCTGCTTTGTGGACACCATTACAGGTTACACACATGAAAAACTTGTGGTTGATATTTTGAAAAGACATTTTTACATGAATCAAAAATTGGTCCGATTTAGTCTCTTATTTATAATTTATATTTTTCAAGTTATTTAACTAAAGAGATGAAGTCGAAAAATTGTAAAAAGTATTTGTTCATTATGCCAATGATTCAATTGTGTTTACTTTTCCATCAATAATAACCAAACCTTCTTCAATTGTAACTTGATTAATGTTGATTGATTATTGTTTATTTGATAAAATTAAATCTTAAAATTTATTGATGAAAAAAAGTTGCATAGTTTTGGTATTGTCCTGCATCCCTTGCCTTGGATATGGATCAACCTGATGTTAGTTGTTCATCAAGGTATTGTTTTGTAATTGAAACAATGCTTGCCTTCCCCATTATGTTTTTGTAAAATAATATGAATGTGCCATGTTTATTTTGTTTCATAAAAATCCATCATATAGCCCTCCTTTTTGTGTTGTTCTTGAAATCTTAAGGGCTGTTTGTTTTCGTTTTTTAATGTTTTTTTATTGTGGTTTTTGTAAATTAAGAAACGACCCTTAAAATCGTGTTTGGTTAAACACGTTTGTATATTTCATTTTTAAAAATAAAAATGGCAACTATTTTACAAAAGCGTAAAAATAACGTTTTCGTGATTTTTGAAAATAGGTTTTCATCAATGTTTTTTTTAACAAAAACAAATCATATTCAGGTTTTTCTCTCCTTTGCGCCGACTTCGTCTTCTGCGTCTTCACCGGTGTTACTATATCTCCATGTTTGTTTTCATATCTATCTATTGCTTCGGCGATTTCTCTTGTCTCTCTTGTCCATAACATCAAACCCATAACAAAATAGAGAAACTAGGTGTGATTGAGGAGAGATATGAAAATCGTGAAAAGAAAAAGAAATATGAAGAAAATAATAGTATTGTAGATGTAGCCATACTTACTAAAAGCAACATGTAGAACTTCTACTTTAAGAAAAAGCTTCTGCAATTTTTTATGATGATAAAGAAGATGATGCACTCTTGTTATTTCTCTAAACAACAAATTTTCTAACTAGAATGAGTTTTCGTGCGACGTGTTTCAGCTCTTCAGTTTTTGCTTCACCTCCTTTGCTAAACATAACGACAACTTCATTTGATTCTTTATAAAGAACCAACACAGAACCGTGAACAGATATAAAATAACGTTATTAAAACCAAAGACTATAGCTTTTTTCTTGATCCTCACGTCATTTTAAATTTGAAACAGTTATAGCTATTTTCTTCTTCCTCACGTCTTTGCAGCTGTTTTATTCTAGGACTTCACATTATTCTTTCTCCTTGTCCTCACATTATTCTTTCTCCTTGTCCTCACATCTCTATAGTTTTTTTCTTCTCATCCTCGCGTCTTTAGCATAGAGTGGAGCATATGTGGCATAGAGTGGAGCAAGTGAAGCCTATTCTTATCTTCACATCATTTAATGTAGCAGAGGCTTTATCCCTTAAAAAAGTGAAGCCTAGTCTTCACATCATTTAATGTGGCAGAGGCTTTATCAAAAGTGAAGCCTAGTCTTCACGTCATTGTGAAGCCTATTTTTGTTTTTACGTAATAGCTTATTGTCCCTTATAAGTGTGGAGAATCGAATCATTAAATGCATTCGTACGTGAGTTCTTCACGTCATTTATTGTGAAGCCTATTCTTGTCTTCACGTAATAGCTTATTGTTGCTTATAACCATGGAGAATTGAAACATTAAATGCATTTGTACGTTAGTTAAATTCGATATATATGTAGCCATACTTACGTTAAATGCATTTGTTTATGAATCCTATTGAAGTGGTTTATTACCTGAAGCTGAAGCCAAAATGAAGGAATGTGTAAATGATTTACTGTAGTGGTTTTGCTACCAAGTTTTCACATATAGTGAAAATTTAATTTTTGTACAAGTTTAGACACCAAATATTTTTTTAGAAATTATTATAGTTGTCACGTGTTTATTTTAAACTATATTTAGCATTTAATACTTTGTAAAAATTGTTGTGATTAATGTCACTTATATGTTATTACATTTAGTGATGGAAGGCTTGAACAATATGAATGATTACAATGATTGTATGGAAGTAAATGAAAAAGATAGGGTATGGAATGATATTATAGAGATGTATTTAATCTCCTTAATTGTTGAAGAAGTGAAGAACGGAAATCGGACAACTATTACCTTTTCCAAATATGGTTGGACGAATATTAAAGCAGGGCTTCAAACAAAATTCAATAACGAGTATACTGATATTCAATTAAAGAATAAGTATAATGGATTAAGGGTCAAATTGAAGAATTTCAATAACTTACTCAAAGAAATAGGAATCGGTTACAACTCTTTTACTGGTGAAGTTAATGCTACAAATGAATGTTGGGAAAATCTATTTAAGGTAAAATATGTCTTTTGTTTTATTAATATATCATGTTATATAATATTCATTCTCATATATCTTTTTCATCATTATAGGTTCATAAAATGGTTCACAGATTCAAGAAAAAAAATGTAAGGAATTTTTAGACTTGTGTTACATTATTAGAGATACTACTGCAACTAGTGTGCATGCATATCCATCATCTAAATCTCCATCAAATAGTACAGAAGAGGAACATGAAAATGATATTGACGAAGATTACTCATATAATGGAAAAGAAGATCAAGATAAAAGTTTTCTGTCTAAGAGAAAGAAGTCTCCTAAGAACAAAAAGGCAAAGAAGACACATTCCAACATTGTTGAAGAAGCCTTACTTATACTTAGTGAACAATAAAAAAGGAAGAATGATTTACTTAAGAAAAAACTTAGTGAAATATCATCCACTGCAGAGAATAGATCTCAAGAGTCTAATATAATGATGGAATGTCTGAATTCTTTAGATGAATTGGGTGTTGACGGTGTGCAATATGGAAAAACTGTGAAGGCTTTACATGATTCTCCACTTTATAGGAATATTTTTTTTAAGTTAACACAAACAAGGAAGTTGTATTGGATTATATCGCTTTAGCTATATTTTCATGTTATTGCATATCAAATTCTTATTGATTTGACACTTTTATTTTAAGCACTATTCCATATTTTGAACATTTTAAAATTTTTCTTTGTATGAATATTTGACTTAATTTTAAGTTTATATTTTATATTAATATTTTTTCTATATTTGATTAAATATACTTGATTGAATATTTTATTAATTATTTAATGTTAACATTGTACATATATGGATTTCTTATCAGATTTTGAATCAGATTCTGCGGATGAACAGAAGAAGGTAATCATTATTTCTATAGCTGGGGGAGAGAACAAATATTTTTATTTACAAAAGCAACCATGTAGAACTTCTGCTTTACTAGGTCATGATTGGATATTAAAACTTTTGAATGGAATCTTACAAAGATTTATGAAAACTTAAGAATGGGAAAGATAATCTTCTTGAGTTTATGTGATGAGTTAAAGAGTTTAGGAGGCTTAAAGGTAACAAATCATTTGACTGTGGAGGAACAAGTAGCAATTTTCTTGATGACTATAAGGCATAGTAAGACAACTAGCGTAAATGCAAAAAGCTTTCAACATTTGACCTAGATAATTTCAAAGTACTTTCGAAAATTCTTATATGTAGTTAATTGTCTTGCAAAAAGAGTCATTACTCTACCATCTTTTATTAATACACCTCCTGAAATTCAATATAATTCAAAATTCTTTCCATATTTTCAGGTACATTCATATACTTAATTACTATTTTAATTATGTCCTTATGATTAAAAATTATTTAAAATAGAAATTTGATTTATTTAGAAATCAATGAGTTTAATCTAATTTAATTATCCAAATAGTTGAAAATATTGATTTAGATTATAGAGATTATATAGATAACTAGAAACGAACAATGTTTCATCTATATAATTTGCATATTTAAATGTGTGACATTTCACATGTAATATTGCTTAATGAGACTATCAAAATTAAATCACTTGTTAAATTTTAAGTCATAAATGTTGCCTTTTATTGTCATAAGAATAAATTAGAGTTCTTTTTATTAGGCTTGCTAAGCAAAATTAAGGCTACTTTACCTTACATATGTTTACGCTTGTAATAATGAGTCATACCTAACTAAATTTGTATGATTTGAATGAACAAACTCATGATGATATTAATTTAAAGGCGAGATTAGGAATAATATATAATATATGTTTTAGCAACAAGTTGTCACCTAATTAATCCAAAAGGCGTACAAAATGTGATTAATAAAGATATTATCTACCTATTTTAATCTTATTTAGTTTGTTGACAAGTTTGATTAAAAAATAACGAACTCAAAACACAAAATAATAATATAAATCATTATACTTAGATAAAAGACAAGATGTGAGTGATAAAATTTTAGGGTTGTTTGCTACTAACAAATTAAATAGAATTACAAGTTATTAAAGAACCTAAAATAAAGCTTTCTTTAATCAATAATGAAGAAATTCTCTGTAGGTGTTTTTGATTGATAATAATAATGATGCTTCTTACCATCATATACCCTTAAGATAGCCTTTCATGGGTATAAAATCCTAGGAATATAAAAATCCTAAGCATTAGATTTAAAAAAAGGGAAATAACAATATGAAATTTCTTAAAATCCTAGGAATATAAAAATTCTAAGCATTAGATTCAAAAAAAGGAAATAACAATATGAAATTTCTTAGTCTAAACATCTAAAACACGAGTCTAATGCCAATCTAGGAAGCATATCAATGTACATTTTATTATAGAGCTTTATAGGTGCTTTTTATGGATGAATATGGTGCCAGTTATAAAATCCACACTATTGTCAACTTGGTTTTGTTTCTCCAATATACAAATATAGCAAAAGATCAGTGTTAGAAACTAACATATCACTAATGCTGGTAGATCTAAGCTTGCTCCTTCACTTAGATAAACATTACAACCTTGTATTTAGTCTTTTAAAGTAGCAAAACTTTACTCCATATAAAAAGATCTACCATTAAACCATTGAAAATTTCTTTAACTTGCTTTACTATACTCTTATCAATAGTCCTTCAATGATAGTTCATAAATCTCTAGTGACTTTTGATGTTTCATTTGAACACTGTACAATCTATTCAAGCCCTTCTTCGTGGCTTTCTAGCTTTGAAGCTTGTATAACTTGAGAATATACTTGATTCCAATTATTTCTTCTCTTTTAAAAAGGATTTGTCTTTAAATTAGGATATTCATCTAGAAAATCAAAAGGATATAAATCAATATTATTAAATGTAGTATGAACACCATACACACCTAGTAAGTCAACCTTGTAAGCAATATTATTTACTATTTTCATGACTTGAAAAGGCTATCTCCCTTTAGTTTTAACTTAGACTTGCATTTACTTGGAAACTTATCTTTCCTCAAGTGTACCCAAACCCAATCTCTAAGTTGAAATATCACTTGTTTTCTTCCTTTGTAAGTTTACTTGATATATTTTTAGCTCCTCTTCTTAATGTTTAATCTTGCCTTCTTATGTATTTTCTCCACCAATTTTACTTCTCTTTTTTTTTAATCTAAGCTATGGGTTTTTTGTCAGACCCTCATTTCCTAAGCCTAATATCCAGAGTCATAAAACTTGATCTTCATTACTCCGTATTTCTGGGGCCTAACTCTTGCTCTGATACCATAAGATGTTGGGCCTTGTTTCCAAAGCCCAACTTTTTTGGAGTCATAAAACGTGAGCGTAATACCCTGTAGGGTTATTTTAATGAACCTTCATTAGCCATCATTAGTTCATCTTCATTCCCATAACATCCCAAAATTTCCTACCTGATCAATGGCTATATGACAATCCATTATTGTGTTTATGTCCTCAAGTTTATTTGAAAATAAGAACCATCTCATTCGGAGCTCTATAGATTAAGATATGATTAAAAAGTCAAAGTATGTCCAGTAAAAAAAACCAATTTATAGTCTTCCAACCGATACCCGTACTTGCTTTCCATCTATTTTTCAAATCAACTCCAAAGGCTACAAATTTTTTTGAAGAGATAGAAAAATGTTTTAGGAATCTATTGGTTCAAGAATCACTTCATTTGGAGGTCAGATGACGAAGTTATGGCCAAAAGAATCAAACATGATTATGTCCTTAGTCATATTGTACTTGTTTTGGGACAATTGACTTAACTTTCACTAGAGATGTCGGATTGAGGTCCTTTTTAGATGGTTTCAAAGAGGACTTCGATATCTACAAATTTAATGGGATTTAGAAGAGAGATTTTTCCATTTAGAGGGTCAAAAATGCGAGGTTCCAAAAGTGTACAGTGTATGTCCTTTAAACGGACATACACCTACACCTAACGGACATACACGAGGTTGGAGTGTTTTCCAGCCCCATGAAGGTCTGTTTAATCGACCTAATGTCTATTTAACAGACATGGACGAGGCTAGGGGTCTTTTCAGACCCAAGAAGGTCCATTTGATGGACCTATTGTCCGTCTACCATATATAAGTGAAACCTAAGCCCCTCCAAAGCCTCTCCAATGGTTCCTACATCTATTCTAACATCACTTTCACTCATAATCTTCTCAAATTCACCTCTTTTAGTGCAATATCACTTCATATGAATTCAACCACCAACTTTGTTTCATTAAACTCTCTAATCTCTACTCATTTGATTCATCATTACAGCTAATTCTAATCATTTACTATAGCTATCCTATATATACATCCTATGTAGCATCACAAACTAATAATGATCATATCTCTCAACTCCGATGTCCAAAAATTTTATACTTTATATCATTGGAAAGCTAAGAGGATAATCTACAACTTCAAAAAAGACAACTTTGTCTAATTCAACCTAAATTGATACAATTTTTCCCCTTGAAGTCATAACACAATTTCTACACCTATGGAAAGACTTTAAAAAAAAGTGCAATGTACCCTTGGAAGGTCATAAGCAAAAAGCAATCATATTTCATTAACGAATCCAAACGGAGTTTGAGCCTAGCTTTATTACATATCAATCATTCACATCAAAGTTAATACAAAATACAAATGTATGCTCATAGTTGATATGCCTATAAGCTATCCAAAAATCTAGTAACTTAGTTACACAAGTCTCTAACTATCATGGAGTTTCCGAATGCCTTGTAAGGATCGCTAACCTTCTCGTTCTGCACCTGAGGACTGGAATAAAACATTAGGTTGAGCTACAACACTCAGTGGCTAATATATTTATAGCCATCGGCAAATAGCCACACAATCAAGCATATATACATATATATCTAGCAATTTAAGCATGCTCAATTCTAGTTCCAAAACTTAAAGTTAAGCATATTATCATATAAGCATCTCATGCTTCAACCATTCATACATAGCACACAATTATTGATCATGCTCAACAATTCAAATGCTATGCACAATCAAATAGCTCGAGGGTTCCATGGAACAAAATAGCAACACTGAAGTTTACACCATGAACAAAATGAGTCCACCTTTCGGAGCTCATATACCACAAGCGAGCAGCCGAGAGAAGGCTCTTGTCAATGTGCATGTGATGAACGCAATGGTTCCTCTCTTTCCCATAAAAAAGCACATATTCATGCTCATACTTTCATGTTTTTCCTCTTTTCATTTAATTTGAAATGTCATGACCCTTTTCAAGGTATAACATATTCATAAATCATCATGCATTTCCAAGCACCCACAACATTTCAATTTCAAGCAATCAAACATACACACACATAGGCAAGAATTTGCCCAATTATGCAATAACTATAAATACATTACCCACCTAATTTGCTCAGAAATTCAAACTCAAATTTGCCCTTCCTCTTGATCTTGGATAGAGTTTTCTTGATTTCCTAAAACAACCAATTTTCTCATTCAATCCAAATTCAAATATAAATTCATAAAACTTCAAAAAAGGAAATGCTAAAATTGAACTTAAACCTAACCTACCCATAGCTCATCTAAACTAGCAAAACCAAACCCTAATTTAAAAACCCCTGAAAATCAAAATGGAATTCACCTTCTTCCAACATAAACCCATTCTCTACTTCCTTCCCTACCTAAGTAAGAAAGAAGATGAACTTACCTTAAACTTAGCCTGAATCTTCTTCCTTCTTCTTCTTTCTCCATGATTTTCTCTCTTTCCTAGCTTCTCCCACGATTTCTTCTTCTTTTCTTCCTTCTTTGCGTTTGTTTCTTCTCTTTTTTTCTCTCTTCCACGATTCTCCCCTCTTTCTCACTTATATTTTTGTTCTTCCCTTTTCTCTCCCTCAATTCACGTTTTCTTTCTCCTTTTTAAGCAAGACAACACTTCTTATTCCAATTATGCCCTTAATGATTGTGCAATGACCACTTTGCCCTTCCTTTAAAGCCTTAAATCTTTTTAACTTAAGTGATCTGCCAAAAATACCCTTATACAATCTTACTACCTTAATTCAATTAACCCATGTAATAAAACCCTACTAACATTTACATAATAATTAATTCCAAAAATAATCCATCAAAACCTCATAATTAACTTAAATCATGCTTAATTAAAAAAAATCGAGGGCCAACATTTTCCTAAAGGAATAAGATCAAGATATAAACGAGATAACGGTAAATCCATAACCAATTTTAAAGTGAGAATAAATAATAATATTATGGATAGTCTTATTATAAGAAAATTCAATGAAATACAATGACTCCTCCCAAGTTTTAAGATATCTACCAATAATAGCATGTAATAAAGCACTAAAGTCTTACTAACCACCTCAGTTTGGCCAAAAGTTTGTAGATGGTAGGTCTTAAAAAAACTACAACTTAATTCCCAACTTTCCTCACAAAGTTTTTCAAAAATAACTCAATAACTTAATATCCATGTCCGAAATAATGGTTCTAGAAATTCTATTCCATCTAAAAATCTCATCGAAAAAGAATTTAACAATGTAGGATGTATCATCGGTTTTATGAGTTGTAATAAATATGTCATTTTAGAAAACTTATCCAACACTATAAAAATTGAATCCTTACTCTTTCTAAACCTAATCGAACTTAAAATAAAATCTACCAAAAATCTACCCATAATTCACTATATATAAGCAAAAGTGTGTATAATATATGGGGTTGTACTCTAGACTTAGCTTCCTTACATGTAACATATTTTTAATATACTCTCTCTACTTCTCTCCTTATGTGTGGTCAAAATAAATGTTCATTCAAAATGTGAAGGGTCTTTTTGACTCCAAAGTGACTCATAAAGGCCGCTCCATATGATTTTCTCATAAGTGCCTCTTTTATGAAAATATGAGGCAAGCATTAATTGATTCTGTTTAAACAAGTAACTTTTATACCTATAGAACCTTCTAATGCAAAATTTTAACATTTTTAAACATATTACCAAAATCAAGATCATAAACATATAAATTCCTAACATACTCAAAACCCATTAATTTAGTATGTAAAGTACTCAATAACTATATTTTCCTCATATTTATATTTCACCATATAAAGAAATGTTTTAATAAATTCCACCCACTTGACATGTTTGTTACTTAACTCACATTAACCTTAATTATATTTCAATGATTCATAATTCATATGTATCACAAACTTCTTAAACCATAAGTAGACTTGTCAAGTCTCTAATGCTCTCACCTATGTACATATCTCCTTATCATATGTTATATAGTTCAAGCCTACCCTATTAAACATCTCACTAAAGCATCACACTGAACCTTAAAGGTGTCGAAAAGTTAGGTAAAACTAATAAAGGAACAACACTTAAATTTTCTTTCAATAAGTTAAAAGTCATCACCCCAATTTGATCTTACACTCTTTTTCACTATCTTGGTCAATGGTGAAGTAATTGTGCTAAATTCCTTAATAAAACATTATAAAAACTAGCTAAACACATGTAAAAACTAGCTAAACTATAGAAACACGTAACTTCACTTATTGGAATTGGTATTGGTCATTCTCTGATAGCTCTCACTTTCTCATCATCTACTCTTATTCTCCTTACACTCCCTATATAACCAATGAATACAATCTGTTTGGTTTAAAAAGAATACTTCTTGAGATTAGAATAAAAAATTTCTTACCTAACCATATGCAAATCCTTTCTTAAATGTTTAATATGATTTTATAAGATCTTACGATAGATACGAATATCATTGGAATACATAAACATAAACTTTCCTGAAAAATCACACAAAATGTAGTTCATCAATCTCATAAACGTTTTAAAGGCATTTTTCCATTCATCGCCTTCTCTAATCCTAATTTGATAGAAATAAACTTCATATCAATTTTAAAGAATAAATATACACCTTATAACTTATTAAACATAACACCGAATTTAGGGATATGATGTTTATACTTCACAATAATTTTATTGATTGCTGGACAATCCTCACACATTTTCTAATTTCTATCATTCTTTGTAACTAGCAAATATGCTTGACAAAAAGGTCTTAAGATCTTTCTCACATAACCATTCTCAAAGAGATCTTTTACATACTTTTGTTTTTTTTTTTCCTCTTATAGATTTGTTTCATATATAAGTTGATTTGGAATTTGAGTTCTAAAAATAAAATTAATTTTGTACTCTATCCCTTTGATAAGTGGTAATCCACTTATAATAGCCTATAGAAAGAGATCGTCTAATTCTTATAAAAGAGAAACAACAATATTAAGTAAATAATTATTTGTTTTAAAATCCAAGGAAATAATTTTTTTTAGATGAGAAAAAGCATTTGGTGCTTGGTTAAGAATGTTATCTCACATCCCCTAGTATCCTTACTAAACTCATTGATTTCTCTCTATACTTATTTTTCATTTTTAATTTGTATAAAATGTTTTATTTATTACCATGTGTTTTCTATCATTTCTTTTCTTTTAATGTCTCTTAGTTACTCTCATAAATATTGAGTTAATCTTTATAAACTTGCTCTAGTAGTAGTGACATAATAGTAATTGATTTGCCATTCATGGTAAAAGATTACTGATTCTTATACCCAACATACATGGTCTCTTATTGAATTGCTAAAGATAACTTAAAAGAATACGACTCGCTTATATAGGCATCACATTTTATTACACCTCATCCTTGTACATCCCAATAAAGAAAGAAACTAACACTTGGTTTTCTATCAATCCCTCAAAGATTCTATTTAGACGCTTCTTAATTCAAGTTGCTTCATTTGAGAACCAATTTTAATAAATATAAACTAAAAAATTAAACTAAATCGAACAACTAACAATGAACAAATGATAAAGCAAAAGTACAAAAGCTTGGAATTCAAGATTTAACAATTAGAGATCACTTTTTCCTTATCTTATCTCCTTCCTACCTTATTAATTAAATTGTGCCTCACCTAAGATGTCTTAATGTTTTAACTACCCTCTCTCAAGGTGTAATTAATTGTCCCTAGCCAAATTAAATAAAAATGATTAAGCAATCTCTCAATCTACAGAATCTGTCCACCAATTCAACTAGTTATGAAGTTATCCTACAGGTAATCAACTAATTATCCAAGATCTGTCTCTAACTAATCAATTAACTTGATGAATGTAGGTCTATATAGTGCCAATTCTCATTGTACAGCCCTACACAATTTATCCAACTCAATTTCTCAATATATTGCAATGTATAAGCTCAACATTCATCACAAACATCATTTATTCAAATCAACGATGTAGGAGTTCAATAAGCAGTTCAAAAGTAATCTCTACAAATAAATTAGCACTCATAATGTCATTAACATCCCGAACAACCAGAAAATCCATAATAAAGATGCTAGAAAAGAAAAATGAAATAAGAAATAGATGAAGCAAGCTCCTCCTTTTCTTTGCCTAAATCTGGAGTTGGTGTGCTCTTTACCCATTTTGGAATGGAAATCTTGATTCTTTACCTCTCTCTAGGCTCTAAATCTGTTTTATAGCTCAAGGAGGCAAGTTCTCATGACACCCCCTTCGGCCCTAGGGATTTTTCTCCTATATAGTCATAGGAACCTAAAAATCAGTGAGACCTACGTGTTTCTGCGAGTTAGGGATCCCACGATCATGGGAATAAGCATGTATCCCATAATCGTGGGTTCTTATCTTACAACTCCTCCACTTCTCTCCTCCTCTCTTGGTCCCTAGCTCAATCACAAAAGTGGCCACCCTCCATTCCTACATCAAAACGATCAATTCTTACCCTAAATCAACATCAAACATAAAAGAACAACCATGAAGAACAAGCTAAACAAAAACATTCAAAATAAGTCCTAAAACATAACAATAATAACCTATTATGTAATAAATACATGCCAAATACTTAGAAAAACACACATTAATGCATAACTATCAACTTCCCCACACTTAAATCTTTGTTTGTCCTCAAGCAAAATCAAACAACTAATAATGAACAAATGATAAAGTAAAAGTGTAAAAACTTGGAATTCAAGATTTAACAATTGGAAATCACTTTTTCCCTATCTTATCACCCTCCTACCTTGTTAATTGAATTATGCCCCACCTATAATTTCCTAACGTATTAACTACCCTCTCTCAAGGTGTAATTAATTGTCCCTAGCCAAATTTAATGGAAATGATTAAGCAATCTTTCAATTTACAGAATCATTCCACCAATTCAACTAGTTATGAAGTTATGCTATGGGTAATCAACTAATTAGCTAAGATCTCTCTCTATCTAATCAATTAACTTGATGAATGTAGGTCTATAAAGTGCCAATTGTCATTGTACAACCCTACATAATTTATCTAACTCAATTTCTCAATATATTGCAAGGTATAAGCCTAAAATTCATCAAAAGCATCATTCATTCAAATCAACAAAGTAGGAGTTCAATAAGTAGTTCAAAAGTAATCTCTACAATTAACTCAGCCACTTATAATTTCATTAACATCTCCAATAACCAGAAAATCCATAACAAAGATGCTAGAAAAGAAAAATGAAATAAGAACTAGATGAAGCAAGCTCCTCCTCTTCTTTGCCCAAATTTGGAGTTGGTGTGCTCTTTGCCCAATTTGGAATGGAAATCTTGATTCCATACCTCTCTCTAGGCTCTAAATCTGTTTTATAGCTCAAAGAGGCAAGTTTTCATAAAACCCCCTTCGGCCCTAGGGATTTTTCCCCTATATAGTCATAAGAACCTAAAAATAAGTGAAACCCTCGTGTTTCTTTGAGTTAGGGATCCCACGATCGTGGGAATTAGCATGAATCCCATAATCGTGGGTTTTTGTCTTATAACTGCTCCATTTCTCTCCTCCTCTCTTGGTCCCTAGCTCAATCACAAAAGTGGCCACCCTCCATTCCTACATCAAAACGATCAATTCTTACCCCAAAAACATCAAGCATAAAAGAATAACTATGAAGATCAAACTAAACAAAAACATACAAAATAAGTCCTAAAACATAACAATAATAACCTATTATGCAAGAAACACTTGCCAAATAGTTAGAAAAATACACACTAATGCATAACTATGAACTTCCCTACACTTAAATCTTTGTTTGTCCTCAAACAAAATCAAACACAGTAAATCAATTCCATCACTTCATTTTCACAAAGATCAAAACATGCAATCCCTTAAAGTTTGGCCAACTCAAATGTCAAGCTATTACACATATCATGACTACTTTTTATTAGTGTACATAAGTAAACTCAACTTATGGCACCATCACTCAAAGATAAGTATGAACACAAAATGAATCTTCCTCATGGTTTCACTCATTTCTCTCAATTGTTTAATGGTTAGTGTTTCGCTCAAGCTCCCTATAGGAAACTACACTACCATAGGCTTGTTAATACACTAATTCTCCTCTACAATGATTACATGCATAAATAGATCAAATGGACTTGCTTCGGGTTATAATGTGGTGATTCGAAGCCTTTGTTCTTACCCTTGTAGGTCAAATCAAAAATATAATTCCAAGGATTGCAATATAGAATGCAACCTCGGATCATTTCACTTAATCAGAACCAAATGGAATATACCTAAGCTAGCCTATATGTCATGAAATGCAAGCTAAAATAATAAGAAGGGGGTTTAATCATTTGAAACCTTTAACGAAATTAAATTGAATTGTAAGAAAAAATACGTAAAAAGTATTTTTTTTTTTGGGAATAGGAAAATGATAAGATAAAAACAATGATGTAATGGTGATAGTATTCTCTTGAAAACGAGCTTTGGCTATCATAGTTCGAAGTAAATTCTGATGGGAGTGAAATCACTAAGTTTCAAATAATAAACCTTAAAGAACTCTTTAAGTCCAAGGTCTTAATTAATGAACTCCATTTCTTAAGACCTTGTAAAATGCTCTTAATGTGTGTAATGGGTAAGTCAATGCAACAAGTCTCTCAGGATCGAGAATGAAGTCAATATCAAACACAACTAGGCAGATAATAGAGAATCAATAAGATCACAAATAGACATATATGAGACTTCATATATTCATGCGCCAAGCTCTACATCAACAAATCCCAATAACATATTGAATATCCAACACTTGATTAAACTGTAATCAAGAATGTTTAACTACAAAGTACAATTCCTAAACCTAGGATACCGTAAATCATAGCCAAACATAGATTAAGCTACTCCCCTTTTAAACCTGTTGAACTCAAGCCCTTGCTACATCTTCAAGAGGAACAAGGTACCTACCCATGCATAAGTTCAGGAGACTTCACAACCGAGAATCCACTAGAAGCATCCATGGCAATAGAAGATAGTGGAAGGAGCAGAACAATGAGAAGAAAATGAGGGTGTGTGTAAAAAATTGTTCAGATGGTAGCGAGTGAGTGTCTTCTCCCCAATGTCGGCCTCCTTTTAACCTAAAATAGGCAATTTTTATAAACTTGGTTGATGGATCAAGTTGAACAGTGGGTAAACTTCCAAAAATGGTTCGGGTATTTGAAGGTTCGCCACGGTGGCAGGATGAGTTCGCCGTGGTGAACTTTTCTCGAAAGGTTTCCTCATGATCTACTGAGGCATGAGTTCTTCCTTTTGCCCACTTGACTTGTTGACTTTTCATTTCCAGCCTTCACTCTTTGCCTCTACTTCTTGAGTCTCCTACAATGAATAAATGGTAGTTTGCAGTATCAATTGTTCTTAGAAAATTAATTTAGTGCAATTGATAATAATTTGTGGCAATTTTACTCTCAAACTAAATAAAGTACCGGTAAGCACTCAAGTGTCAAATAAGTATAAAATCGAAAAATAAGAGCCAAGAAGTGCAATAAAAATAATGAAAATGTCACCAGTTTATATAAGAAACTTGGGTTCAATCAAATTCCCCCACACTTAGACCTTTGTGCTCGTGGACAAAGTTTATAAAAGTCAAAGAGACACAAGTGCAAAAGAAAATTTCAACCATGCTTAAAAATGATAGTAGGAAATTCGTAAAACCACTTTCTCAGAAATCAACCAAAGCAAACTGAAAGAGCGCTAAAAAATAAACACTACAAGAATTTAATCCAAGAGATTAAGCTAAAGAGATTTCACTCAAGGCATGGTGTTTACTCTCAACTCACTTGTTTTGGGGATAATTTCACTCTAAAATTTGCTTAGTCCATTCTCTACCATAAGCTTGTGATAGTTCTACCTCTCCACTATAAGAGCTATAATTTCGAAAATCAAGAAGACTTTTCAAGGTTGTAATGTACGGAAGGCTAAATGAAATGGATGGAATATAAGAAAGATAAATGAGTACATGCACCACAATTATGAAATAAACGTCAACTGCGTGTAAGAAAATATTTACACAAACATCAACATAATCTATCACCTAACTTTTTTTTGTTTTTTGTTTTTATTTTTTAGAAAGCTCTCCAAAATTTTCTTTTCTTCGTTTTTTGGAGGAAGCCTTAATTTTATTGTTTTACTTTCTTTTCTTCCTTGGCTTTCCTTAATAACCAAATTCTTTTGAGAAAGCTTTCTGTAACATCCCGTCCCCATATTAATGGTTAGGACCCGAACTTTCAGTTAATGTGAGTTCAAAGAGAAATTTAGGACAATGCATTTTCTT
>JAOTAX010000197.1:16322804-16343376 GCA_025629825.1 Erythroxylum guanchezii
CATGTTAGATCATTCATCCTCACACTAACATGAACTTATACCCAAACAATTACACCACAAGCTTCATGAAATTAATGCACAATAACTCACAATTAATGCATTTAACTACTAATTGAAGAACATATAATTTAATCCTCACCTAAATAAGCTTCCACCTCTTAAATTCTTCAACTAACACCAATCTTCTACTTCACTTCACCATACTCAATCATCACCGAAAACAAGGGAGGTAGGAGGATTAAGCTTGAACATATGAAAAGGATGCACTTAAGATAGGAGGAGAGTAGCAACTAAGTTAAAACAAGTGAAGAAAATCAACAAAAAGGAAGGAGAAGGAGGTATTCGGATGAGAAGAAGGAAATACTCCAAAGTTCACCTTTCACTCTTTCAAATATAGAAGAGTCCTGAATGAAGGAAAAGAAAACAAGGGCATTAAATACATTTGGACACTTGTCACTAAAGAAGAAGAAGAGAAAAGCAATTAATCATTTTTAATAAAAGAATCCTAATAAAAATTAAATCTTCAATCCATCTAATTTCAAGGGTCCCAATTACAAACCCAAAATCATTTATCCAATATTCCAGTACCAATGGGCAGAAATTTTTGGTACCAGAAACTCATCGGTCCGAAAATTTTTCCCGAAAAATCCCAGAAAACTACCGAAAATTCCCCAAAAATATAAAATACACAAAAATCACTCCGATTTATTTTTCAAGCACAAATACCATTTTTTTCACAACCAAATCACATTTAGGCACATATACCAGGAAATGTCATGAATGCATGTACAGTTATTTTCATATGCAAAATTTCTCTATTCACAAGTAAAAGTCTGCATGACTATGCCAAATCAATTCTAACCACTCTCGACCCTTTCCAATTTACTATTTTACCCTCCCTATCGGGGGTGGGATGTTACATAGGTGTCCGTTTAACGGACCTTTTCGGGTGAATTTGGCCTCCTTAGCTCGATGTATGTCCGTTAAACGGACATGCATGTCCGTTTAACATGCATATCCGTTTAACAGACATGTACGAAAAACTTTGTGATTTTTGACTATCTTAGAGGCAGAATCAGACTTTTTGGTCTTGATGAAAGTTGTAGCTCTAGATGTCAACTTTCTAATGGTCTAAAAACGAAGTCAATCCAACATCTAGAATGAAAGTTATGGCGAGCACGCCAAGAGAGGTTCAAATCGATTTAGGGTTTAAGCATGGTGTATTATTTTGGGTATAACTCCCCCATCCGACCTCCAATTGAGGTGATTCTTGGACCAATAGATTCCTAAGACATTTATCTTTATCCCCATAAAAATTTGTACCATTTGGAGTTGTATTGAGAGAGTTTCCATTAGAACAAGTTAAGGGTCAGGTTGAAGAACATAATGGGAGTATGTACACATTTAGGCTTTTTAAGCATATCTTGAGTTATAGAACTCCGATTGAGGCGATTCTTTCTTCAAAGTAAATTAGAGACTTAAATTTACAATTTCTATACAGAGTTCAACTTATGATTTTGATGTTTGATTAGTGTGCGCTCACCACCATTGTGGAATGACAGTAAATGAGCTTCAGGGTTTCAAGCACAAGGTTTTATGACTCCGAAAGTTGGGCTCCGGAAACGGAGTCCAACAAAATCTATCTTCAAGGTCTTATAAAAGTTGTAGATCTTGAAGTCCTCTTTCAAACTATCTAAAGAACGCATTAATACGATATCTCTAGAGAAAGTTATGACAATTGTTCCAAATCATCTGGCCCTTCGTTTGGTTTCGTCTAGCCTATTGTCTGGTCTAATGTTGACCCTTTAGATGACAGAATCTATCTTCAAAGTCTTCATGGACGTTGTAGATCGTGAAGTTCTCTTTCGAACCATCTAAAGAACGCCTTAATCCGATATCTCTAAAGAAATTTATGACAATTGCTCCAAATCATCTTGCCCTTCGTCTAATTTCATCTTACCTTTTGTCTGGCCTATCGTCTGGTCTAATTTTGACCATTCACATGATAGAATCTATCTTCAAGGTTTTATGAAAGTTGTAGATCTTGAAGTCTTCTTTCAAACCATCTAAAAATGACCTTGATTTGACATCTATGAAGAAAGTTATGCCAATTGTCCCAAATCAGGTTCAATATGGTTGAGGACAAGTACTGTTTATGTTAAATATCTCCGAATGCTGGGCTCTGGAAGCGGGGTCCAGCATTTAACCTGGCATGGACGCTTGGTTATAGACGAGTTGTTGTCGAAGTAGATTCCCTAGAGGTAATTAAGATTCTTTCCTCTTCTATTATAGTTTCGGTTGAGGATAATTTTTTGGTGACAGGTACCCGTGGATTACTTCACCGAGCATGGGAGGTGCAATTGCAGCATGTTTATCACGAAGGGAACCAGTGTGTTGATAGTCTGGCCTCTCTCGTAGCTTTATCCAGCCCAGGCTTACATATACTCCAGGAGCAACACATACACCGAGACAAGCAAGGAGTTTTGTACCGCAGATCACTACACTAATTTTAGGGTGTTTTGTTATTGTCTAACTGGTTTTTACTTTCCTTTGAAAAAAAAAACCCCAAAAGCAAAAAAAGTTATAAAAAGATAAAAGCGACTGGGTTCAATATATATATATATATAATTATTAAATTAATAATTTCCAACTTATAGTCCTGATGTTCTCACTGACTTTTTGTTGCTCCAGTTCTCTGTAAGCGATGACTTCGACTTGAGTTCGGATCCTTTTTTTAATATTACTCCGTTGTTCAGTGTCCAAAAATAACGTTGTTTTGAGCGACGTTATCCATCGGACATCTTAATAAAAACATTCTGCTTATTTTTCTAAATATTTGTATAGAGATGGATATATTTTTTTATGATTTGCGTGATTGGGCAATGATTAGCTATTGTGAGTTGGGAGGCCAACAAGCCGCTGGTAATAGAGGATATATAGGTGGCTCCACCTCAGGTAGGTGAGGCTCTAGTTAAGATTCTCTTTAACGTGCTTTGCCACACTGATGCTTAAACTTGGAGTGGCAAGTTATGGCAGGATCCTGAGGGTTTCATCCCCTATATTCTTGGTCATGAAGCTGCCGGGTATGCACTGTCCTATCTCTTGCATAGATGCCAGATATTCAATATTTATTTTGTCATTGCTGAAAAGGGAGATGTGGTTGATTTTTGCGTGACAGGGGATTGTATAAAGTGACGATGAAGGTGTGACAGAGGTTCGACCTAGTGACCATGTTATTCCTTGTTATCAGGCAGAATGCAGAGAGTGCAAGTTTTGCAAATCAGGGAAGACAAATCTGTCTTTCAAGTTCGTGCAGCCACTAGAGTTGGGATTACAATGAATGATAAAAAGAAAGTCGTTTTTGAGACAACAAGGAGTGGATCAATTGGTCCAGATTCCTCACTTAAGACTCTCCCTGCAGGAGGTTTTGAGTTCGAGTCACGCCAAAAGAGAGGAAATAGGCATGTTCCTATTGATGATCCTCTAGCCCCCTGGGCATAGCTTCTTGGTCGGATTAATTACGGACGCCTCGCTTCCAGCGGCAGTGTGAGAGTTGGAGCTATTAGGGAACCTGGGGGCTGATGGGAACCTGATGCTGAGCAGGGGAAGGCCAGTGATCAATCATCAGCTGAACAATCAAGTATGTGAAAACTCCTTATGTGCAGAAATATACAGGCTACGTAGGAACCTGAGAGATCTTGGAGTTCCAGATTGACATCCTCTAGGCTCTTAAGATTAGGTCGTAGGAGCTTAAGATTAATTTCACTAAATCGGGATACCTAATGTAATAAAAAAAAAGTCGTTTTTGAATCAATGGAAAACCCATCAATCATTTCACGGGGACATCAACTTTCAGTCAGTATACAGTTGTGCATGATGTTAGTGTTGGCAAAAATTAACCCAGTAGCTCCTTCGGAGAAAGTATGCCTTCTTGGTTGTGGCGTCCCAACTGGTTAATGATATCCGGTAAAGTATGCGGTACTCTTGCACCTATAGGACACCGTTCTTTTGTTATTGTTTAACAGAGCACCGTTTGATATCCGTAACTTTATTGTTCTTTTAATTTTTAAATACTTATCCAAGAGAATTCATTTGGTTTAGTTGAAATTTCGTTCCTATCTTCTGGAGAACTGCTATTCTTTGGCTTGAACATTTTTGTTGAGTCTGGGTAGCCAAGGTGATCATTTATTGAGTGAATTCTATGTTTGTTTAATTTATTGATGTAATGAAATGACGAGAATATGCAGAAGGTACTTACTTGGAAAAGGTCCAAACGGTGATAAAATTTAATAAAACTTGATAAAAATATCATAATGAAAATAAGAGATTTGATCCCTTCTATTTGTACTGTGCAGTATTCCTTAGACAGTTGTACTTGGCTTGTGGAAAAGTAGATTAAAAAGATAAAGTGGTGTACTATGTTTTGTTTTTCTATTTTGTTTTCATCCACTATTTCCCAGTAAATCTTGTTTTCTAACGAGATAGAGATTATTTGCTGAGGAATTAGGGTGGATGCGTACATAACCCATAATTTGATGCGCGAGGGGTTGCCGTCGCTACCGATGGTGGACATGGCCCTTTTATAGAAATTCTAGGATCTCACTCATTAATACGGGATTATGCTTTGGGCATCGAAGTCGGATTTGCATCTTGCGTTTTGACCAGTAAGATTTGCAGAAAAACAGTACTTTTGGTTCAACCAGGAGTTAGTTTTTAGGTTAACATATTCGGTGCCGTAGGATGTGTCTTTGTGTCACCCTCCTAGTCCTCCGGAAGTAACTCCAATACTGAATACTCTTAACTAGGAATCTCTAATTTGGTTGCAACTTGCAACGGCAGTATTTCTAAATATCATTCCCACCACCAGCTGGAATCTAACGAATTGACCCTATTGGTCGGATCCAATTGTGGCAACTAATCTAAATCTAAATCTTGTTTTGAAAAGATACTTTCTAACCTAAAATGTTGGCGAATGAATCTACCTATGAGATTTCTATATCACTTTACGGAGTATAAGTTGGATTTCTTCTTCCGCTACCACCACCCCTTTGAATCCCAATCCCCAACCCTATTCATCAACTTACTCAAGTCGCATTTCAACTCGCAGACACTTTCTTCCGCCAACTCCTCCTCCTCCTCGCCACAACAATGTCACTCTCTTGCTCCCCTGCCTTCCTTGGCGCTCTCCTTGGCTCCGCTGCCAACTCCACTGCCGCCGCAGACTACATATGCAGCCAGTTTAACGCCGTGTCCAACAAGTTCATCGATACAGGCTATGCAGTGGACAACACATACCTTCTCTTCTCTACGTATTTAGTCTTTTCCATGCAACTTGGTTTCGCCATGCTCTGCGCTGGCTCTGTACGTGCAAAGAACACCATGAACATCATGCTCACCAACGTCCTCGACGCTGCAACAGGCGCTGTTTTCTACTATCTATTCGGTTTCGCTATGGCATTTGGCACACCGTCGAATGGTTTCATTGGTCAGCAATTCTTTGGCTTAAGTAGGTTTCCGTCGCTTTCATTCGACTATGGATACTTCTTGTACCAGTGGGCTTTTGCCATTGCAGCAGCTGGGATCACCAGTGGTTCGATAGCTGAGAGAACGCAGTTCGTTTCTTACCTGGTTTACTCCGCATTCTTGACAGGTTTGGTTTACCCTATCACTTCTCATTGGTTCTGGTCCGCCGACGGGTGGGCTAGCCCCGGAAGAACAGACAACCTGCTGTTTGGTTCCGGGGTAATTGATTTCGCCGGATCTGGTGTTGTCCATCTCGTCGGAGGAACCGCTGGGTTTTGGGGTGCGTTCATTGAAGGTCCTCGAATGGGCCGGTTCGAACACAACGGTCGGCCGGCGCCTCTCAGGGGACATAGTGCAACGCTAGTTGTGTTGGGTACATTTCTATTGTGGTTCGGTTGGTATGGGTTCAACCCAGGTTCTTTTTTCAACATTCTTAAGACCTATGGCAAAAGTGGTTCTTATTATGGGCAATGGAGTGCTGTTGGTCGGACAGCTGTTACTACGACTCTGGCGGGGTCAGCCGCAGCGTTGACCACACTCTTCGGTAAGAGGTTGTTAGTGGGTCACTGGAATGTCACTGACGTTTGTAACGGTTTGCTTGGTGGGTTCGCAGCGATAACAGGAGGAGCCTCTGTTGTGGACCCGTGGGCGGCTATTTTATGCGGGTTTGTGTCAGCTTGGGTACTCATTGGTTTCAACAAGTTGGCTGAGAAATTCAAATATGACGATCCTTTAGAGGCTGCACAACTTCACGGTGGTTGTGGGTCTTGGGGAGTCATATTCACTGCATTGTTTGCTAAGAAGGAGTACGTTAATGAGGTGTATGCGGGAAATAGTGGACGGCCTTTTGGGCTGTTTATGGGCGGTGGAGGTAAGCTTTTAGCTGCTCATTTGGTGCAGATATTGGTGATTCTTGGGTGGGTCAGTGTCACAATGGGGCCTTTGTTTTACTTACTTCATCACTTGAATCTCTTGAGAATAACTCATGAGGATGAGATGGCTGGGTTGGACCTCACCAGTCATGGTGGTCATGCTTACGAATACCCCCCAGTCCCAGAGGATGGAAACGGAACCCTAAAACATTTGGGGTTTTAGGCCCTGTCTTTTGGGCCTCTGTACAGTTCCCTCTAATAATAGGACCCCACTAATATTTTTCCGTACCTTTCCAAATCTTTCAATGCAGCTGTATCATTCCAAAATGAGATATTCATGTCCATAGGTCTATCTATCTAATATTTGTTAGATTAATAACACACAGATTTCTTCGTAAACAGTCCAATGAGACTTACTAACAATTGCCCGAATAGAAGCCAAGCTCCTAGACTCAGAAAACAATTAACCCAACTCGAAACTCTTAACTTTCCGTAGTTCCACCGAACCTGAACCCCAAGTTTAAGCCCCATCTCATCTCAAACCAAATCGATAGATTCGTCGGTGAAGTAGATTGTTGCAAGCTAATAACTTCAAACGATTGCTTAAAAATGTAACAGAACTCCCATTAATGAAGATACATGGTGGAAAAAGAGTCACTTATTCTTCGCGTAATCCAACCCAAAATTCACTACCAAAGTTTGAATTTAAATCTTATCTTTTGGAACTTGGTTGGTTACTTCATGTTCCAAACTGAACATACAATTGAAGCTGGATCATTTTCTTTATTGTTAGGATACCGTATAAAACAATAATTGATAATAGACAATCCATGGTTATTGGCTCAAAAGCTGGTAGGTTCAAACGCTGTGGCGTGGAACTGTGGACGGCAGTTGGAAAACAGCTCTTGCTCCAATTAACAGTGAACATCAAACTCAAATTAAAGGCCATCATAGTTACTTGTATAATTCAGAGATTTAAGTATCTTCCATTCTATTACAACACAAATTCCGGTCTTAAATAGGGACAATGTCAAACGCTGACAAGGTGCCTCGAGACACGACCGTATAAATTAAAGCAAATTTTCATATGATCGAGTATTTGGAATCCAAAATACAAGATTAAGAAGCACCCAGCAGCTGTACACCAAGGTTCTCACTTGAGGCTGCCCCTTATATAAACAAAGCTCCTATAGCTATTCTTAAACACATTGGCAATTATATTTGATCTTGAAAAACACTGGAAACAATAATATATTACACTTTTTGATCGGACACCGACTGGGGCTACGCCTACGCATGTGCCAGGCTCGTCCAAGAAGTTTCAAAATCAAAATACAACATACCTACATCAACTGCTGGAGGTCCCGGAGAAATGGCTTTCAGATTTGAACCTTCTAAAACCAGTGGAAGAGATTGCTCTTGAAACCAGCCATCTTTTTCGTCAACCTTGTATGGAACCTGAATGCCTCCACCAGACAGGGAGCTATGCTGATTGACAGTTGTTGGCACATTGTTTGCAAGTTCAGCTTCAAAAACTGATTGCTTATTGCTCTGATTTAAGTCATCAACCCAACTGTAGTCAAAATCAGATAACCTTGGATCCCCGATATTTTGACTTTCATTTCTAAACATTGACAAATTGTGACTATCATTTGATCGGGGAATATGTTGATTGGAAACTTGAGGTAGAATTGGCATCAGACTTGCAGCGCCAGTCTCCATATTGGTTAGGAACAAGCTCTGAGGCATAGATAAACCTAAGCTCATATTTGGAAAATGATTCTGTTGCCCTGCAAAAATTTGGTTTCTTGATGTTGTTATTGAGGTAGGATTGCTAGTAGGGTATGTTGGAGGAGAACTACTGCTATTTGATGAACCATAGAAATGATGATTTGATGTCAAAGCACCCCGGATAGGTCCTGGCCTTTTAAACATGGAATTAGTTGGGAGAAACGGTGGCACAAAATTGCCAACGGTAGACCTGCTACTCCGCACGCCAAGAGCATGCTTTGCTAATCCACGAGGAAGAATTTCATTCCATCCCTGAACAGTTTTTCGTTGCGTGACTTTACTCTGACCTACGATACCTGGTGTGCTTAATATGGAAGATGTGCAAGAACGAATTTCTGTCGGTCTGGGGAGCTGGTTAATTGAGATAGAATTTGTTCCAAGCTGTATATTATCAAGAGCTACAAATTGATTAACCTGAGGTACTTCAACAGGACAAGGAGGGTATGGACAATTCGAAGTCAATAATCGAACGTCCTTTTTCTTTTTCAGCCTGAACTTTTCCCGTTGAATTTTCCATATCTCATTTTTATCAGTGGCATGACAATGGTCGATACTGGAAACGCCTGTACCCCAGTGCACACATGGTGCATGCGAGTCACAAACATAACAGTGACACTAAAGTACAACATGAAAATGGTATAATTCAGCCAACAGAATGTAAGAGTAAAAGCACAGGAGTTTAGAAAAATGTCCATACCAGAATACAGTGTCTCTCGTGAGGTGTCGAATTAAAAGGAAATTTAGCACAAAGATGGCGAGAATGAGGGTAGTCTCTGCAAGCAATCTGTACAAGATAAAACATAACTATCATTATAATCACTGGAATGGATCAGCATCTTGCAACCCAGAAAGAAAAAAGATGGATTTTAGGGCGATGTTAGATCATGCTACTTTTCAACCACAGAGGCTGTGATATTTAGGAATAGATGCCCAAGGGAAAAAGAAAAAAGAAACAAATCATGCAAAACCTTAAAGTCATGATTTCATATGCAATTTCAAGAATCTAAAAAATTTGAGTAGCATTAGACCAATTATTGCCGTGCTTTATCTTCATCTTATCTAAACTGTTTCGTCTTAATCTTTTATCATTTTGTTACATTTGTACCTCTTAGTTGTATTGCTGTAAATATGTGAAGTCAGGTGAATTCGAAATTCATATATTATGTAATGTTTTTCATTGAAAGGTTGTCTTCTATACCCAAAATTAGCCTAAGTTCTCAAATCCTCGTTGTAACGAATCATCTCTATCTATCTATCCTTAACAAGCAGAACAAACAAGACTTGGACTTTCATACTACCGTATAATCAATCCATTCAAAACAAGCAACCGATACACCGTCAAGCATTAAAAAGGAAACTTTCAAAAAGTCATGTGCATAAACAAGTAAATTCACACCTGTCCTTTTTGTCCAACAACCAGGATGTCATCACCGTCAATATCGATGTCCTTGACGATGGGCACCGGAACATCGGGATCGCCGTCCAAAACCACGCAATCATCATCAGCATTAACTTCTACAAGTTTTGACGACTTCGATTTTGACTTGGAATTAGAGGTATTAGTCTCCCCCACAATCATAACTTCATCAGAGTCGTCCGTTCTGTTGCCAACAGTCTGAAGTATCTCAGTCAACCAATTGTCATCATCATCGCCGACTCTGGGATTGTCGAAGACTGGCTCCTCATCGGAGCTAATGTCAAATATCTGAGGATAAGAAGAACCCATAAGAGAGAAGAGAAGTGAAACAAACAAGGGTTGTCAAGCTAAAAAGTCGGAGCTTTATCATCCGAGTTTAGACTAAAGGAAAAGAATTACTTCATAAGAAAGCAGAAGTGTGGGTAAATTGGGAGGATTAAAAAGGAAATTTCGTTGAAATTATGGAAACATAAAAGTTGGATTCCGAGACTATTGGCAATATTTCAAGGAAAGTTCAACACTAGGAATGAAACTCTCTACATACCTAGAGCAAACTTAGAGCTTGAAAATGAAAGAGCAAACGGAGGATTTTAGGAGGGTGAGGATGCAAAAAGTTGCTCACTACAAGGGAGAAAGAAAAGAAATACGAACACAACTTAAAGAGCGATAGGAAATTTTTAAAAAAAAAAAGGCAACCATAAAAATGAACTGATGATATTTAGCGATTATCAATAATTATTTTTATTAAATAAAAATTATTTGCATAGAGTGATTGTTAATATTTTATTATTTATAATAAAAATGATAATTATTAATCTTTTTCTTATTAAGAATTAGAAAATAATTATCATTCCTAACAGATATACTTAGGCTATCTATATCAATTTTTCTTTTTTTACCAAAATTTCTTTAGGATATGAAATATTTTGAAGTCTTTATATTTACTCAAAATTCCCTTTTATCTTCTTTTTATAACGTTTAATGGATGTAAGTTTATTATCTTCCATCTATTCTTTGCATATTTTTAAGGCCTACGACTCTAATCACCAGCGCTTTATCAAAATACTTATTAAAAGTAAATCACTAATTTTGTTGGAAGTTTAAAATATAATTAGATTTTTGGTTGGTCATTTTTTTTGATTAAAAGGAAAATTAACAAAACCGATTATAAAACGAGTCTGGGAAAGCAGATCCCGACATATCTTCTAAAAGGATATTGTGGTACCCAATAGGTATAGTATCAAAATAAACGACTCTTACATAAAAATGTTCGATATAGGTAGCAAGCCAGTCAGCTCATTTGTTGCTCTCTCGATATATATGTTGATGAACAACAGTCCAGCTCCAAGTAAAAAGTTCGAGGATACCCATTACAATGGGATTGAAAGTCCTTGAACGGTTTCCTAAGGATCAGAGGATATTGCTCACCACTATAGAATCCACTTCCAGTTCAATTCGGCAAAAACCCAAATTTCATGTCAGCGAGAGTCCGATAAATATGCCCTAGAGTTCCGCCAACACCAATGAGCACTAGCCTAGATTTTGTGCAAACCTACCAAGCCAATTGCCTGCACTATTCCGTAGGAGACCACCTGTGTAGCTGAGGGCTGAGAATTTGGTTGGCCATTTAATATTTACATCACTACCTATAATAGAACTATATAGGAACAAAGACTATAACTTTTTTTAAGCCTTATTCAAGTCTGTTCCCTAGTTTTGTACATGTAAATTATAAGCCTTCTTCTTTTCTTCCGCTTGTTAGAAAGCATCAAAATTCCTTGCCGACACCAATGAGCACTAGCCTTGATTTTGTGCGAACCCACCAAGCTAATTGCCTGCATTATTCCGTAGGAGACCACCTATTGTGGCTGAGGACTAAGAATTTGGTTGGTCATTTAATATTTACATCACTACCTATAATAGAACTATATAGGAACAAAGACTATAACTTTTTTTAAGCCTTATTCAAGTCGGTTCTCTAGTTTTTGTACATGTAAATTATAAGCCTTCTTCTTTCCTTCCGCTTATTAGAAAGCATCAAAATTCCCTGCAAGTTGTGAGATCCTAGAATTTTCCACATTGTGATGTTAATTGGAAGATTATTCCATATTTATGAATAAAGAGAATTTCATATTGAATACTTAGTGAATCATTGATTAATTACGGTAATATCAATTAAATAAAGAAGAAAATTTTTGATAGAAAAGCATGTGGGTTCAACATGTTGTCAAATTGAACACTATTTAGTATCTTGAGTATTTACTATGATACAAATATCTGATTTAAGTGATTCAAAAGTATGTGAAAAGTTAAGAAAACTTTTTATAATTCAGAAGAAGAAACTTAGGATTAATTTTGGCTTATTTGTCAACCAATGTATCGTATTGATCGACCCATATAGGTTAGAGAAGGTGAAAATAGTTGACAATGTCAACTACTAGTCAATCAATATATTTCAAAGCTACTTTTCTGAAAACAATTTTGAAGTCTTTAGGTTAGTTTTAACATAATATAAATAAATGAGAAATAATAAGATAGATAGATAGAGGGACGCAAGAGAAGCCAATCCAAAAATGAGAAAAAGGAGATTTTAGTGTGATCAATCAATATTCATAAGAAATTAGGTAATATTTGGTCAAGTTTTCACTTTAAAAAAGGAATTCCATGTACATTACTATAAGTAATAGGTGACATTATGTCAATTAGGTTTGTAAGATTGTGTGTTTGATTAAGTATTTGTTATTGATTGTCATATCATATATTTGACAAATATTTTCAAGCTTTTATTTATTAAAATTAGGAAATAATGGTATAAATCTATATAAGGGATATAGTAGTTAGATTTTTGTAAAACTAATATGTTTGAGATTTTTAAATTAAAATTGTGAGTATGATTTTGTATGATAATTCACATGGAGTTATGTTTTAAGTGATTTGTGGTTAGGGTTTCATAGAGATATAATATACGATGGATTATATACAATTTTATGTCATAAAGTTGGTGCCTTGGGTATGATTTTTTTTTCTTTTTCTCTAGCTGCATATGGTAATTAATGTGTGGCTTAGGTGAGTCATGTTTTATATGATATGGTGAGTTATGGATGGTCAGGTTAATGCAGATATTGACTAGTGATCGTAGCTAATGCCTAGCTCCAAATAGGGGCATAAATCAATTCATTTTTACGGCAAATGTCTGAAGCCAGATTGGAGCAAAACCAACTTGTAATTTTTTTTTAATGTGATACATATGAGATATTGATAGTTAGGTGATTGACTAATTTTAAGTTTGTCAATGTTGAATTAATCATAAGTGCACGATATAGTTATAGCTAGCATAGGCAACTATGAGTTGATCCCACAAAGAAAATGATTACTAGTAATTACCATTATCCTATTATCTAGTCAACAAATTGAGTGTTGGAGGTTTTTAACTAAAAATAATACTTAAATAAATAAAATGAAATACGAACCAATAACGAGCAGAGAACAAAGAAAATTGCTTAGAAAATATTCAATATCAAAATTTAGTGTCTAGGTAATGAATCCCTCTAAAACCCTTAAATAATTAACTTTTTATTATGCAGTTGTTTAGTTGACTATTTGATAGTGGAAATTCTTACCTTATGCTAATAATTTTTTCGAGACTACTAACAACTAATCCTGATCTTATTAACCAAAATTCTTTAGGTTAAAGTTTTTATGATGACTTTATCGATTTATGAATTTCGCTATTAGGTTTGACCCTAATTCAGATGATTTATATCGATCTATCTCTATTTTTGCAACCAAATCCTTTCAATTATAGTAGATTTATTCATACTCAACATTTCTCAATCTCTATATTATGAAATCAGATTATGTACTAATATTCTCAATCTATTAGAACATACATTAAACACATAATTTAATCACAATAGACCAATCAAAACAATTGCATTAAATAAAAGAATCAAAACATATTATAGAACAAACTAGACTCTAAAAATGTTTAGTTACACATGCTAGAACATGAAATCAAGCATAAATAGGGAGAAAAATGAATAAAAAACAAAGAGCTCATAATTTTAAACTAATTCTTTCTCTTATCTCAAATATTCTTGCAAGTATGAGGTTTAATGTTGTATTTTATTGGATATGTTGACGATTTCTTTGCGTTTTCCATGTCTCTGGATCAATATCATCCCTTCTAAACTTTCTCCATATATGGAATCACCTCTCAAAGCCTGCTCTTCCATTTTTCCTTCACTCATGTCTTTTTATAGTAATTTTTAGGGTTTTTAGGAGATACATAGTCTGATACACGAGCATGTACTAGATTGTCTATATTCCAAAATCTCCAAAATTTGAGATTCTGCACGAGCTATGAGATGTACACAACTATAAACATGGTCGTGTATCCCTTATTTGCTGCAAATCTTCATTTTATACTGCATTTTTATCTGAATTTTTCTTCTTTTCGTCTATTAAGGCAATTATAACCTATAAATTCACTTAGAGCAAATTAAGTACCAAATAGACAAAAAAAGTATAAAATATCAAGTAAAATACATCAAATATGCATCTATCAAATATCCTTACACTTAAGCTTTTGCTTGTCCTTGTGTAAACCATAAGCAAAATTATAAATCTTATAATATCCATCCTTCATTAATCTTGATCTTTCCATTAATACTATAAATCATTATGTCATATTGAATCAAATTAACATACAATTAGATGCAAATTATCCTAAAATTAAGTTCCTCAGTCAATATTAATAGTAATGACATCGATAATCACATTGAAATCAAAAACATAAACCTTTACACCCTCACCAAGATTTCACTCAATGGCCTCAAGTGTTTAGGGTGAAAAGTATCAAAACTCTCAAATCAATGTATAATAGAACTTTTACCATAGGCTTATAGTATTATCGCATCTCCACCATTTATGTATAAACTAGAAACAAAAATCAGGTCTTTATTCAGGTGATAATAGGGCTTAGGTTGAAAGGACTCATCTCGGAGTTCCTTTTTTAGAACCCGATTGGAGCTCTCCCGGTGACCCGACGATAGCCCTCCAATCGATATCTAACTCAACTGAAGGGGTTTTCGCAAAGCCAAGCTGTTCAACTATTAAAAACCTTTTATACTTTAACTTTTAAAAGCGTAAAAAATAATGGGAACTTTTTTCTATCTATCATTTTATTGAAAATTTTAGCAACATAATGGCTGCTTTTTTAAGATTCCCAAATTTCAAAAACCTGAATAACACATTTTAAAACACTTCTAATATCTCATATAGTAGCTTAACTTTTGGAATGGGACCTTAGGTCCACAACACAAGCAATCACAAACATATAATTCTAAACATTTTAAAAATGTCTTTGATGATCAAAACCTTTGTATTTCATTAAATAAAAGATATTTACAGTTCCACTAATATTCACAAGATCACAATTTTAAACCCTTTTCAAATATACTTTACAACATATATTCAAGCATCTAAGCCAATTACAAGCAACCACATAAGAAAGATAAGACAAACACAGTAGCAGTCGACAATAAAACTAACCCTGCAGTGGAGTCCCAATTATTGCAATACCTGTACGCCTACCTAGGGTGGTTTGTTGAAAAACATAAAAATAAAGGTGAGATAAACGAGCTCAGTGAGTGTTAATCAGTTTACTAAAAATTTAAACTTTTTATAACAACATAGCTGAAATATTCCCATATAATAATAAAGCTCATGGTAAAATACTTGTCATAAAATTCATTCGTGCATTAAAACAATTAGTACTCAAAAAACACTTCGTAAAACACAATTTCAATGTTTCTTAAATACTATTTCGAAAGGCTTTTTCGAAATTAAACTCATCATATAAAAGTTTCCTTTTTCTATTTTCCTTTTTCTTTGACCAATGAATAGTGGTGGCAATAAGTTTTCTGAAAACTTTTATACTGACAATAAGTTAACCACTAGAATTGGTACCATACGGTACCTCTCAAATTACTTTTAAAAATAAATAGTGGTGGCATTATTATTTCATGACTTTTCTTACTCAACGTAACCCATCACTAGTTTCTTTACGATACAGTACACTAGACCTAAAGTCACAGAGCTAGTCTTTCATCGCTTACCTGCGACCGGTTAATCACTAGTTATAGAATTGGCTTTACATCGCTTACCTACAACAGGTTAACCACTATAGACTGATAGTTACAGAGCTGATTTTGCATTGCTTACCCGTAACAAGTCATAGAGCTAGTTCTATATCGCTTACTCGTGACTAGGTAACTATTATTTACGGAGTTGGTTATACATCGCTTACCCATAATAGGTTAATCGCCATAAATATACCAATATAATAACATATATAAAGCCTAGCAATGTACCATAGGCAAAAAACAATTCTTACATTTACGACTCATATTATTTTCTAAATCAAGTACAGGAGGATTCATAATTGAATTACTTCAATGTAACTCCCAATCATATAAAAATTAGCTTTCAAATTAAAACTCATGTATTGGTAGAGCATACACTTATGCTAGCAATATTCACTTGTAAAATATCATTTGCATAAAACTCAGCATAAATATTCTTTTCATGATCAAATGAAAACCATTTGCATATACTCTATTTAAATTAGACTCAAAACTTACTATTCTCCATAAATAGAAACCATTTGCATAAAACCAATTTAAAGAACTTCAAAAGTCACTTAAATATCATATTTTAACCATTCTAACTTATTAATTTATACAAAACACAATCTCACCCAATTTAATTCACCATAACACAATCATGTATAATGAGTCATGGTTATGACCCATGCCCAGAATCTATACCTCTACTTGTTCCTTAATTTTCACATGAAAAACATTCAAATTAGGTTTTGAATTCTTCTATAAATTTATTCCCCTATGTCTCTAGTTTCCATAACATTAAAAACATGCGATTGCAACTTCTAAATCATGAAACATGTACCAAATATCACAAGATGCTTCCACACAGGGACAATATCAGGTTACCATATTCATTTTCAATTTTCAATAACATTTAGCTAGAATTACTCTAGGTATCTTCTATATATTTTGAGTAATATGTCTTAGGTTTCAACTCCAATTGGAATCACCCAATTTAGAGGTTTGTAGGCCGAGTTATGGTAAAAAAAATAGGGCTGGTTCAAGTGAACCGAGAACCAAAAATAAAATTTCACTAAACATAACTCTTTCTCTTGTCATATTAAACCCTTAAATGCTTCCAAACTTATTATCTACTCCATGGCAAGTCAAAAATCATCATTTATCTTATATGAAGCTATCCCATTCAAAAGCCCCAAAACCAGAAATTTAGGACAGGAAAACTTACCAATTTATTGTCCATTCTTTTGGGTATTTGATGAGTACCTCCACTTGATCAAGATCTCTCCAATTTATGCTCGAAAACTATGAAAAATATTAGCTACACTCTTCTTCTTCCTCCTTGGTTGAATGTCCCCTCTTCTCTCTTCTTTTCTCCCTTTTGTTTGGTCTCTTACGTCTATGTTGGCAGAATGAAGCAAATTGTCTTACCTTGGCCCTTTTACACCCTTTAGTGCAGCATTACACATGTCACTCTCCAATTGGTCCTCTTTTAATGACTTATTAATCCACTCACCTCTTGTAAAAAAGACCAAATTACCCATAATGACATGTAAAAATACCAAATTGCCCTTTATTAAATTTAATTCATCAACTAACCAAATTAAATTCCAAAAATACTCTGCAACCCTCTTACTATCAAATTGACCATGAAATACTCTAATTAGGGTCAATATTAATTGATTGGATACTTTTAAAACAATTTGAATGGGTTTAAAATCATTAATACTCATTATTTTCCAAAAAGGGCATTTTAATGCTAAACTTTTGAATCTCCCAAAATTCATCTTATCGGGCTTATTTTTGATCCATTTCAGTATCATTAAACTCTAATACCTATTTTGGGTATTTTTCAATTTTTCAGGATTGGGTCCCCAAAATCACTATTCAAGTGAAAATACAATTCATTCGAATTCACTAATTATCCAGAAATACTATTCACCGAAATCAATTGGATTCCAATCAAAAGTATCACCTAATTCCTTAAAGCACATTTAAGGGCTTTTAAAGCTATCATTCCGTACATTTTTTGATTTTATTAGCGTTATAATTCAATTCATATCTTCTTCAATTGTTCATCATTGGGTAGCTGTAAACAAATCTTATGTTATCTAAAGGGAGCTCCTAAATTAGGGATATTATAGGAAAATCATGGACACACTCACATTAAATGTTTTTTAGATGTTGATTGGGAAAGTTCTAAGATCGAACGAAAATCTATAACTAGCTATTGTGTCTTCATAGGAGAAGACTTAGTTTCATGGAAAAGTAAGAAACAAATTGTTGTATTTAGATCCAGTGCAGAATTTGAATACAGAGCTATGGCATAGGCAACATGTCAGATGATGTAGATATGTCAACTATTATACATAATTGGTGTTAAAGCCTCACTAGCAAAACTATTGTGTGATAATCAAGTTGCTCTACATATTACTTCTAATCCAGTGTTTCACGAAAGGATAAAACACATTGAAATTGACTACCACTTCATTCGTGAAAAAGCTCAACATAACTTGATTTCTACAAAATATGTCAAAACTGGAGGGCAACTCGGAGATATCTTTACAAAGTCCCTAATTGGTACTCGAATCAATCACATTTGTAACAAGTTGGGCATGATTAATATCTATGCTCCAACCTAAAGGGGAGTTTTACACATTTAGCATTAATGTTATTTATTCTAGTATTTATTATAGGGATTATAATCCCTATACCATAGGGACTACATTCCCTAAATTAATCTTGTCAATATGTATATATAACCTTACTTCTATACGATGAAAATATCAAGAAATACAAACCTCTTTCTATCTTACACTTAGCAACAAATGAAAAAGTTTTTGAATAGTAAATGCCTTACGTTTAAGTAAACCGCTTAGCAACTAGGCAAGCCTTATAGCTTTTAAGTGATCCATAAGAATTGTACGTAACAATAAACACTATTTACACTCGATTTATGTTTTCCCTCTAAAATGATGTCCATCTTGCTTAACACATATTTCATTATTTTCTTGAGATTGAATTTTTAAGGGCATCGAAGATGGATCCTTATTTTTATTATTTGAGACATGATTGGTTTTTGAATCAAGAATATATAAAAATATCAACATCATTATCATTGTTGACCACAGCCTCATTTTTCTTGTGAATATCAAAAAACTAATCTTCACTACATATCTCCCCTTGAAGATGAGGTGAGAGGAAAAAAATTTTCTTTAAAAAGGGTGACATTCGTAGAGAAAAAAAAATCTTTTGGACATTGGATCAAAGAACTTGTACCCTTTTGTTCAGTAGAAGGATACAATAACAACAACACCCAATAGAAATCTTTTTGAGGCGCAGGGTTTAGGTAGGTCTAGTAGTATGTATGTAACCTTACCCCTAACTAGTAGAGAGCTTGTTTCCAAATTTACATAATAAGGAGATAGAAAAAATAAAATAAAATAAAATAAAAATATAATGAATAATAAATAATAAATAATAATAAAATATTAGTTATAAATGATAATAAAATGGTTTTTAAATATGATATATATATATATATATATATATATAAAATAAAAATACTAGTGGTATTAGTAAAGAAGGTGGTGATGGTGATGATGATGATGATGGTAATAAAAGTAGTACTGATACTAATAATAATATTATAAAGTTTTTCCTTATTATTGTCATGAATATGAACAAACGCAGTATACCAAACACTTTAAGAGGAAGATCATGCAATAATTGAGACAAAGGAAAATAATTATTAAAAAAATAAGAAGTATTTGAAAATTTAAAACTTTTAAAGGCATCTTATTGATCAAATATGCAGCTATTATGATAGCCTCACCCTATAAGTACTTTGGAGATTTATTTGAAAACATTAGAGATCTTATGATTTCTAACAGGTATTTATTTTTCCTTTCTGCTATTCTATTTTGTTGTGAGATGTCAATATATAAGCTTTGATGAACAATAATTTTTTATTAAAAATCCTTAAAATCTTGTTGAAATATTTGTTTCCATTATCTCTTCTAAAAGCTTGAATTTTGGTTTGAAAATGTGTTTGGATCATTTTATAGAAGTCTTGAAAGACTTTCTCAACATTTGACTTCTTATTAGGTAAAAATAATTAAGTAATTCTGGTATGGTCATCAATGGAACTTATGAACCATCGTTTTTTTAGTTATTGTTGTTATTCTCGAATGTCCTCAAATATCACTATAGATTATAATGAAGGATTTTATGGCCTTGGAAGGGTGTTGGGAAAGATATTTAATGATGTTTGGCAATTTGGAGAATTTCTCACTAAAATAATGATGGATCTTTATTATAAAAAAATTTTGGAAACAAATGTGACATAAAATGAAAAAATGGATGTCCTAATCTAAAATACCATAACATAATTTTTCTCTCACAAAGCATTAAATTAGAATTAAGACAAGTTCTCTGGGATTGCCTATTTGAGTCATATCCATTTACGAAGAAACAGAGGCCTCCAACTTGTTTAACATTATCAATCATCTTCCTCATATTTAAATTCTAAAATTGACAATCACATGAAGAAAGATTACCTCGACAATTTTGATTAATAGTTATTTTTGTTGGACTCCATTTCCAGAGCCCAACATTCGAAGTTACAAAACGTGAGCAAACTTATTCTTGTATTTCAGAGCCCAACATTCAAAGTTACAAAACGTGACATCTGGACGCGCATCCTACAAGGATGGCGTGCCCACACCAAGTCAAACCTCAAAAACGAACTCATCTCACTTACATCCAAACAGATTTTGGGAAACTTCCAATTGGAATTTTATCCAACACTCCACCTCAATTCATAGGCCTCCTCATATTCAATA
>JAOTAX010000197.1:16364377-16379043 GCA_025629825.1 Erythroxylum guanchezii
ATTTAGAATGATCATGTACAAATGAAGTGTAAATCTAAGTTCAATTAGACATATATGAATTATGAAATGGGAATGAGAATAAGATGTCAATTTAGAAAACATACCCGGGATTGTCATTGAGCATGCATTATACATTACATATATACATATGTGTAAAACTGAATGTTTATGTAATTGTGCAATTAATAATGTGTGTGCAATATGTGTTTTGCATAATGATGAAACAGGGTAGAATGTTCACATCCAGAAGTTCCAGAACTTGGAAGCAAATGCTAATCTGGAGCGTATTGTGAGTAGACCTAGATGGTTTTACTTTATTGCTTGTTTTTTTATATTATGTATTGAATGATTATGAATGTGATTTGATTGTGGAATTCCGAACAACGAAGGTCTGATGATTGTGATATATGAATGAGATATTGAAGTGCTACTTGTATGTGAATATGATGAAATAAGTGCTTCTAAATGTGATCTCTAAATGCCGGAGCAAAGTTCAATGAGAATGTGTAAATGAGATCATGTGACTGACTGAAAATATGTGATTGATGCATTTCATTAGATGAATGCATGAAAGATAAAGCAGTTGTGACCGGAGTAGCCACCGAAAAAGAGCTTAAAGCTCAAAATGTGAAAAAGACCCTAAAGCTTAGAAAGTGATTAAGAGCCAAAGGCTCATTATGTAAAATGAGCGTGGTATCCCCAACAAATGCGGGACAGTTATTAATGAGCCCGGAATCCACAATGGATACGGAATAGTTATAGGCACTCGGTCACAACAATAACAAATTGAAAGTGAGTCTCATAAGCATCATATATGCATTTGATGTGCATGATTTGAATAATTTGACTGATTTTTGTATGTGAAATATGTTTCAATGAATGTGATTTATATGAATTGTATGTGTTATGTGATTGAGTGAGCCACCGAGGATGGTCACTCACTGAGTTCGCAAAACTCACCCAAAATTTACAATTATTTTTCAGGCTCAGAAGAGTACCCTGTTAGGTTAACGGGAGTATACCTACTACATTCAAGTAAGAGGTAGAGATCGGGATCAGTTTGCGTATGTTTTTGTATTTTCTTATTTTTGTATAAATTTGTATCTTCCGTAATTTCTGTACAATAGGTATTCAAATATTTCTGTGTAATAACTGGTGAATTTTGGAAATGTTTTGTAAAAGAGATTGATCAAAGTGTAATGACGATTATGATTTTGACTTTTATGAAATAAAAGTATGAGCCTGATTTAATTACTGATTTCCGAATACGTGTACGATAAATTTGAAAAAAAATTGTATCAAGTTTTGAGTGTTTGTCTGTTCTAACATGCCGCTCTTGCGAGATACGTACTTGGACATCACTCAGGATGTTGGGTATCTATCTCGCGAAAGTGGGGTTCTGCATTCTTTCTCTTCACATTTGCTTCCATTAATCTTGTTACACAATTGAATGACTATTTGTTTGTTTTATTTCAGGAAAAGTGTGAGAAAGCCAAAGTTAATAGAAGAAAAATGAAAACTTCTCACAGCCAAAGCTCCAAATCATTTATTATCCTGCAAAATGAATATATAAGTTCTTTGTTTACAAATTATAATTATGTTATTAAAGTCAATATTATTTATTGTATTTTGTTTTTTTTTCATAAAACGGAGTCAAAAGAAACTACATGGAGAAAAGTGTGATAAGATCATACTTTACAGACTGACACACTATAAGGAAGGTGGAGACTGGATGTCTGAAGAAGTACACAATAAGTATAAAATTTTGTTTAAATTTTAAATTTATTTATTTATTTATGTAATACTAACTAATAATATTTGAATTGAATATTGATTTTGTTTTTTAAATTTTAAAATAAGATGCAAAATTTGTTGCAAGAATCAATGTCTGACGGAAATGAGTCTAATGTAGATAACATTTGCAACAAGGTGCTCTGTAGAAGATCTGACTATACAAAAGTCTTAGGTTTAGGTATAAGCCAACTACTTCATCCTCATTAAGACCAGCATATGTTGATTGTCTTTAAGAGGAGAGTCAATTGCTTAAGGCAAAATTAAAATGTAACGAAGAAAAGTTATAACGTAATGAGCAAAACTTAAAATGTAAGAAATGCTTCTTTGGTACCTCCTTCATCTGGCCTTTGAATTTTGTTAGGTCAGATATAGTTGGAGATTCAAGAAATCCTTTCAAATGAAAAAGAAGAGCTTTTAACTAGAAGAGTGCCTAATTAAAGCCCCTCCTAACAGTTATGTAATGATTAGTATAGCAACTTGTGGTTATACAAATTACCAAAAAAAACTTGTGGTTATATATACAGAGTAACGAGTATGAGTGGGTACAAATTTTATAAATTTCAAGGGAGAATTTTTAAGGGGTTTTTGTATTTTATTTCTATAAAGAATCAATGTCAGCAGGAACCCGAAGGAATTCTTGGAAGGTCTACATCTTATATGGAGGTAGGTTATAGATATATAATTTTGGATACGAATGTGCGTTATATGTTGTAAGACCAGGGGTTTTCCCTATTTTCATTCGTGTATTTATTGACTTTTATTAAAATTAAGTTTTTTTACAAATTAATGGTTAAAGTGTTTTATTTTTGAAACTTTATTAAATTATTGAATTTATGTAATTATTGGGATGATATGAGGTGTAGTTAAATTAAACTGAATTTAAAGAGCGTGATAAAGAGTTATATTTGTCTAGTTCGTTGTTAAAATTGAACAATATTTAGTATTTTAAGAATTACTTTTGGCAGAAACATTAGGTTGTGATGAATACATGCATTTCATAAGAAGACATTTATAGTTGATATCAACTTTAAATAAAAGAATTTGGTGAAAGAAAAATGTAGGAGTTCATTGTATTATCACTGCCAACCATTGTTCGATATTTTAGATTTAATTTTTTTTATAAAGAATCCAATTGGTATTCAAGAGGATATGAAAGTATAAGAAAATGATCCATAATTTATAAAAAGAAATTTAACGCTATTTGGGTTTATTGGTCAGCTAATGTACCCTACCAATTGAGTCGTCTAGGTTTAAATATGGTTTGAGTAGAGTTTGTAGGGACATTGGTCGACCAAATATTGGTTCTGTACAAGGCGTGACAATACTATTTAACTGGTTTGGAATGACTATTGTACCTCGTCCCCTTTTACTTATATTTTACTGTATTGTAAAATATTAGTAAATAGAAATTGGTTCCATAGTTTTAAGGTCATTCATTGCGAGCAGAACTAGAATGTTACAAGTTTAGGTATCCTGAATTTACAACAGTGAATTGGTAAAATTATTATGTCAGAAAGGCGCCCCTCTTCTATAGATTCTTTGTATAGATCTATAAATACCAACCTTTCTTCCATGAAAAAAAAAAAGGTTAAAGTATGTTGTGTCTATGTATAATTTTCTTTTAGACACTAAAAGGATCAGTTATCAGGCCTAGAATAGCACCTAATGATTCACCTTGACAAACTTGCAGAAACTCCATTTAAGGAACCCTTTACGTAGTGTCCATAAGTGCTCTGATATCTTCTGTAGTCTGATGGCAGGAACAAAGGAAGACAACGATGACGATGGAGATGGCGCAAAATAATCAGCATGTAAGATTGGAAACTTATCAAAACCATCAATTTCGCCATTTTCTTGATGAATACCAATTTTCCCAGTGCTGATTATTCGATCTTTTGCCTTTTCGTTCTTGACAAAGCCAGCACTATTGGTCTTTATGTCCTTCAGCTTCTTGCCAACTTGAATATTGTTCTTCACTTTCTTGATGCTCTTAAAGAAACTGGCCAGGGCAGTAACCTTTGTCCTTGACATGCTCAGGTTTTGGATGGCCGGTGGCACCCTGAAACGTATATTCTTAATTGCTTTCATCTGTTTGAACTTCTTTAACGTGAAATCCTTCGCACCTGATTGAGGGATACAAGGCGCTGGCTTTATGAAGCTATGAATACCATGTGAAAAGCTAGAAGCTGGTGCAATCGTCTGAGAGTCTCCAGGATACATTTCCGATATGAAATGGAAACTTCCAGGGCTCTGATATAAAGAATGGCGACTAGAGTGATCGTCTGAGGAACTCCTTGAGACGATTTTCCTGTAAAAAGCAGGATCTATTTGGTACAGAGAAATCCCTTGCTCGTCCTTTACAGCCTCCAAGCAGGAATTCCTCGTTTTGACATGAAGATTATGATGATAAGAAGCCATTTTAGGCTTGTAATCGGAAGCTAATAACAGTACAGATTGTTATTGTTGATTGCACGCTCTTAAGTAATGTTACGATGATTTGATATACCAATGCTATTTATCTTTATTAGGAAGGTAATCAGGGCATTCAATAGTTGGATAAATGAGTATGTCCTGTTCAATTACGTAATCTTTTAAAAAAAAATCTAATCATGGTTTTCTAATTTGACTATCTTATCTTTTCCTCTTTGACCATATGTACAAGTAGAATGATTCCTGACGGAAACTGGGATATATAACGTTCTTCCTTTTCGGATAGTAAGACTATAATTCTCAATTGCCATTATATGATAATTATGAATAATTACGTAGATAGTAACATAGTGCACTAACGGCAATTGTTTCTTCATGAATGGTTAGCTTTCAAAATGAGAAGTTTTGAGACCATTATAAAAAGATAAAAGGTAGATGACAAATCTTTTTTCTCTTTTATTATCTTAGTATAAATATAATATGCAAAAAGAATAAATTTAACTCTATGCATTTTTATCAAGATACAAGTTATATTCTAATGTTTTAGAGCATTTCAAATGAACTTTAATATTTTCAAAAATTTTAAAATAAATCTTTAATGAACAAAATTAAGTCTTTCTTTATTGTACTGATGTGGTATAAGCTTAAATTTTTTATTTAAAAAGTGGATTTCATCGTCCCATGTGATACATACGTAATGTGGTGGGACTCAATTTTTAAAATTAATTTAAATTTTATTAATTTTAAAAACCAAATTAATTCTAATTAACCCAATTTAACCTCAGTAAACCTTAATTTAATCTAATTCCTCTCAATCTATGAAATTTTGTTAGTTCCTAATAGGACTCAAGAGAGGGTGAATTAGGTGTTTAGAAAGCTCAAGGACTTTTCTAACCAATGTACTCAATTAACAATAATTAATGTAAATAAAGATGAAAAAATTGCTTAATGTAAATTAATTAAACAATTGAATAATAATTTAAAAATGATAGGGAAGAGAGAATATAAGTTGATTTGTAGTAATTTAGTAAACAACTCTTGCTTACGTCCACTCTTAAGATTCTTTTTGAAAATTCATTATAATTCTTCTTTCAAGACAAAGAAAAACGTTTATACAATCTTTTTTAGTAAAGAGGAACCCTTTTTTACTATCTTCTTCTAAGGTGAAGAAAAACCTCAATTTCACTTAAATCACCCCCCAAAAAAATAATATATGTTTCAAACCAAATATTACAACTCAAAGTTCATCACTTTATTATTTGATAACTTTAAAATATCTCATTCACACAAATATAACACAATGATGCTCAAATGATTAAAAAAAACTCTTTGAAATTTGTGTATTCAATACCCAAAACCTTCTTGATATTAAAACCAACGAGAAAACACCTATTTATAGTGTTTTGAGACCCTAACTAGCCATTAAAGCCAAGAAATAGTCATTACAATGGCTATATGCAATGGTCAACTAGTATGTATCAAAAGCTCCGGATTCACTAGTCATTAGAGTACTTATTGACCAGTGGGCATATCAGTCGACAAGTACAATAACCAGTGTTATAGCAAACTCATGGTAGATAAAATTTAACAACTTATAACCAACATTACAACAAACTCATGGTAGATAAAATTTAACAACTTTAACTTATATTAGTTGACCACTAACCCACATAAGTAAGCTAATCACCCAAAGAATATGATTTTAATACCTTCAAATGCTTAAACTTAATTTGATTAATGCAATTATGAATTAAACTTTCTAAAAATATTCCCTAAATTTGATTTTTAAAAGATTAAGAAGTTCTTAATTAAAATCAAAAGTTTCAATGTCTCTTGATGAATGTAAAGACTTATATAATGAAGTGAAATAAAAATATATGTGCATGGTGAGCCTTTTAGATCTTATAATTCACAAAGTGAGAATAATATTACAAACGAAATAATAACCTTAATAAGATTTGATCTTCTTTTATTCTTGGTTTGATCTTCATTTTTGCCGATTATAAACTTCAACCTCTGTATCAACTTCATAAGCTATCTTCTTGATTTTATGATTTAATTTTGTTCTTATATTACTTTAATTAAAATAATAAACTCATTATTAGTAATTATGTATTGTAATCATCAACACACCAATTATAATCTCCTTTGGTTTAATAATCTCCTCTTTTTAATGATAACAAAATATTTGTGATATTAGAAGACAATAATAAAATTAGCACACAAATAAATATCAAGATAGTGATTAGCTCCTCCTTAATTCATGTATAAAATATAATTCAATATGAAGAGTATAATTAAATATCAATAACAAAAGAGATTATCAAAATCAAAAAAATATCCATATATAAAGATAACATGAATTTACTCAAGCATAATATAAAAAGTGCAAGAAATACAAAGATGATAAACCAACCACTCTCCCTAAATTTTAAGAAATACAAAATCAAAGAAATAATTCATACATGAAGATATCATAAATTTACTCAAACATATCACATAAAGTGTAAGAAATGCAAAAGTGACAAAACAATTGCTCTTTGTGAATTTCATCATTGCCTTTGAGTGTTATCACTTCGTTTAAATCTAATATCACCAATCTTTCTCTCCTTTTTTGAAATCATTAAGAAGAAATCATAAACTAAAAATGAAAAATAAAAAGTGTCATACTTTAAACTAACTTGATAGAAATAATTTAAATGTATTTGACTAAATATGATAAACTTTCTCACTAAAAAATGTTATTGAATATTTAAGGAGTCAAAACAAAAGGTCAATTTTGATAGAAACATCCCTAATTGTGTTTAATTTGAAAATTTTCCAATTTTGGTATTATGCTAAGCTAAATTTTCAATTAAGCCATCAAAGGCAAGTTTTGACAAAATTAGGGGCTGGAATTGTAATAAATAAAAACATAACTGCAATATCCGACAATCAATTTCATAAAAGAATGTGTAATTTATAAAGCCTAAGATTTCAAAAATGGAAACATAAAAATTGCTAAAAATACAAAAATAGATAAAATTAAAGATGTATCAATATAATTAAAAACATAAACAACCTTAAATCCTTTTACAATTTAACTATGAAAATTGAAAAGGTAACTTTTAATCAAGAAAAGATTGAAAATCTCTAAATTTGAAACCTAAAAATAACGAAATTTCAATTTGATCTAATTTAATGAGATTTTTATGAAATGGAGAATGATGCTTTTCAAGAAAAAGAGTGAATTGTTTAGAACTTTGAAGATATAAACATAAATTATGAGAATAGAAGAAAAAAGGTGGATAAAATATTAAAAACATGAGGACTTGTTAGTGTTTTATAGAGAAGCAAAAGTGAGCAGTGGAGGCATGGTAAAAAAAAAGGTTGGTTTTAAAACCTGATCTATTGGTCAAAACCAAACTCTCGGGAAAGAAAAGAGTACTCTTAGAATCAGGAACATTGGTTGACTACTGAAAGATATTAGTCGACCACTGTGTCTATTTAGGTGACTAGACATGTGACTAAAACATGAACAAACTCTTGAGAAAGGAAAAAAAAGGCATGATTTTTTGGTACATTAGTCGACCAAACTAGAATATTGGTTGACCAATGTGTTCTGAAACGTTAGAAAACAACAACAAAACTTGAAAAAAAAACTATTAAAACATATATCAATCTACTAAATATCAATAAAAATGAGTTAATTCACATAAGAGGCCTTATCAAATAAAATTCCTATCATAAGTAATTTTCTTCTAATTCTGAAAATTTTATTCTTATTTAATAGTTTAGAGAAATTATTATCCAACTGATGTAAATTATAAATTAGTAACTTCATTTTGCTTCTAACCTCTAAATATAAGTACTAAGGTCTATACTATTTAAAGAATTGTTAAAAAAAACTTATTTATAACCCAAACAATCAACATTAAGGATTTATACTTAAATTGAAAATTTTCTATAGTAAGAGCTAATAGTTACTTCTTATTAAACATTATCTATGAATTTATTTAGGTGATGATTATTCTTGAATTCTCAATCCATTAGTAGCATCTCATCCTTCTCATCTTTCTCACTTTTTTCAATGACTGACTCTTCTAAAAAACTTTTAGTAGTTAAGCATTAGATTCATCAAGATTAAAAGAAAACATAAATTATTCAAAACAATATCCAATTCAATGAATACCATCTCTACTTCTTACCATTTGCTCCTACAAAATAAGCAAATCATTGTATTTAGGAACCCAAATGAACTTGATTCTTTGATTATTTGAATCTTTTCAAATCATACTTTTATGGGTTTGTTTTTTATTCTTTGTTTGAGAAAACAAAATATATAAACATTTCGAAACTTACCACAATAATGATATGCTATATTATATGAATGATGATGATATATAAATGCATTACTATATGTGTATGCATAATGAAATTCCTTTCGACATTAAAAGTGTTAAATAGTTTGGTAGAGTAGTGAAATGAGCTACCACAGTTATACGTATGATGTCTACTATGAGTGGAATCTTGATGTATAGTTCTTTGAGTCCTAAAAGGGTATGAGTAGGATTTCATATTATCATTGAAGTTAAGCACATTCTTCCCTTGATAGAGTTGAACTCTATGCCTAAGTTGTGAGTCATATATAAAGCATAATGCTTGTATTTAGGATTAGTCCTAGTGGATATGGAATGTAAATACATATGCTTGGATGTGGATGCTCCATACTTATTTGTGATATTAGGCAATGATTTTTCACTATGCAAATATTTTCTCAAGAAAGAAGTGATTTTAGAATTGCCTTCACTTTTATGGTTATATCATGTTCCATGCCTATCATTGAAATTATTTTGAGCTCCTAATATGTTCTCTGATTTTTCACTTCCCTTATTAAACTTGGACAATAAGTCCTTGAGGAAGTCTACCTCCTTTTTCAATATTTCATTCTCATTCCTTAATATATCTAAGTCATTATTATCATTAATGAATTCATTTTTTTGATGCTATAATGTTATACAGTTCACTTATCTTTTCATTCTCACTAATACATGCAGCTAGGAACTTTTAGGCCTCTTTAAGTTTGGAAAATACTTTTTTTCTTTATCATGCTCATAATTTTAAGGCTTAACTAATTCATTATTTATAAAATCAACATCACTATCATTATCACAAGAATTAGGGTTGAATTTTACATCACCACTGTTAATAGTGGTAAAACATATATGAGCTATCTCTTCTTTCAAAAGCTCACTTTCGAATTCACTTATACCATCCTAAGTTGATACTTTAAGTACTTTCTTCTTGTCCTTCTTCTTTTTCTTATAATTTCTCTTATACTTCTCATTATATATGAGTCAAGGACATGATGACTTTATATGATCAGGTTTTCTATATACAAAGCAAGTAATGTTACAGGATTTATGTTTTAAATCACGTTTACCTTCTTAAAATCATTTCTTTTAGGTAATTTATTCTTCAAGAACTTCTTGAATTCTAATGAGTAAGCCAATTTCTTCTTCTTCTCTTTCACTAGTTGATATCTCTTCCTCTTTGCTTGATTCTTCCTTTGAGGCTTTAAATGATAATTTTTTGCTTTGGAAGTGTTATTTCTTCTTACGTCTCTTAGAGCCTCATTTTGTATATAAGAACAGATCTAATAAGCCAATCAAATGATAGTTTTGGTAGACCATTGGCTTCTTATATGACCATCTCTTTTAAGTAACCTGCTCCGCAATATATGAAGAAGCATACATCTAACAAAGGCAATACAAACCATGTGGCAAAAAGGCAATAACAATATGTTTTACTTTGGAAAACAGTCGTACAACTAAACTATCAATAACAAAACAATAACCTTCTTTGTCCAAAGTAGATATAGAGATCAAATTTTGTCTAAAGGATGATATATAAAACGTGTCATACAATACAAGGATGAACCCTGTATCAAGATTTAAACAAATATTTCCAATAAAGATTATATTAACTTCTTCATTATTATACCATTAATTTTTCCTCCTCTCTGTTTGACTTTCTCTTATATATGAACCCTTACATTAAATAGGCAATATGATTAGAGACTTCAATATCTAACCACCAAGAACTTGATGTGACTATAGCAAGATTAGACTCATGGATCATATAAGCCAAGGAGTTACCTAATATTTCCTGCTTTTCTTTCCAGATTTTATATTTATGGCAATCTAACTTCTTATGCCCCTTCTTCTTACACGAGAAACACCTCATATTGTTTACATGAACAGGACCTCTAGCAATACTAGATTGACCAACATTCATTTGTGAAGAGAATTTAGACTTCTTATCTTTGAATATTTAGCGCTTTACCTTGCCTTTCCCTTGGTTGCTACTAGGGTTATATGAGTCATGTTCTTCAGCGTCTCCTCTTCAGCAACATATCGGGTAATCAAAACATTTATGTCCTAAACCTTATCCTGAGAGTTATATGTTATAACCATAATAACAAACTCTGAAGCAAGTGTATTCAGAGCTTAGGGAATAATGCAAGCATTAAGAATGTGGATATTCAACGCCTTCTACTTAGACTATAGGTGGACCATCCTAATGATGTACTGCCTTACTCCCCTTCTCATGTATACCTCAAGCAGTACAATTCCTTCAGTATGGTACCTATCTCAACATTAGAAGATATCTTGTATCTCTATAAGACCTTGTTAAGGAAGTTCCTTGCCATGGTTGTTTCTATAAATCTACTAAGTAGATGGTCTATAATTGATCTCTTTATAGTCAAATAACACATTCTATTTGACTTTTCCTAGGCTACATATACTGCCTTCTCATCCTCCAAGCTGAGAGATGTAGGTGCAGATGGCCTGTCCTTGACCATGGCCAGGTTAATAGCTACTATCTCTAAAGCAAACTCTACATCTTGCTTCCTTTTCTTGAAGTTGAAACTAGTTAGGGTTTCAATGGTGATATTATTTCTATTCATAGAAAAGGTGATTGAAATTTTAAAATGTAATGATTGGCACAAATGTAGGATAACAACGATACTTAAAACCACAAAATAGTATCTGCATCGAGAATCTTATCACACATATCATGAAATACCTGTAGGCTGAATACATAATACATGTAGATAAGATCTCCACATAAAAGCGATCAAAGTACACACCATTAACTCTTATGACTCTACCACCTATGGGTGAATAGATCACTTAAGTGATAGCTTTGCTCCATCTTATGCCATTATGCACATCTCAAAATCTCATATAAGGCCAACAATTGTGAGGAGAATAACCAAACACAAGACTAGAGACATCCTCAAACATGCAAGCAGAACAATTCAAATACTAACTTGAAAGGTCACTATGATGCTACATTCTCATTAATACCTAAATAGATCCCCAAACACAAGGAATATACTTAATGTTATCCTCACATTTCGTATGGGCATATAATATGTGACAATATACTATCAATAAATGCAATACCCTTATGCACATACTCATTATCATAAACTAGGGCTGAAAACATTATCAATTAACTATATTTGAGAATTCATCATAAGGAAGATTTCAATAAGAGTGATAATCATGCAATGAAAAACAACAAACATACCATATGAAATACCAAAACCGTATTTATCTCTTTTATTTCAAGTTTAAAGTATGAAATTTCACTCAAATTTGGCTTTAATAACTTTAATCAATTTTTCTAAAGTTAAACCTTATTTATTACTAATATAATAAATCCAGAAAAAAAAAACTTTATAAATCCACAAGAACTTAAAACTGACCTAAAATAACTTAAGGGACCACTTTGTGTATTCTAAAAATTTTAGGTTTTGTTGGTCTCATAGAGTGCTAACATTAGCACTATGTGTAGCTAGAGGGCACGTGAGACACGCCTCTAAATGCTTCAGGCGCGTTTGTTGCATGTGCCACGTGTGCACAGATGCACTTTAAAGTGCGTGTGACACACAAGCCCTACATGGAGATGTGTGTGTTACACGAGCTAGAAACGCGTCCACATTTGTACATTATCCAGAAGTCTACTGCCTCTCACGCGCCCGACGTTCTCCCACCTTCTATGTTGCGCCTCGTTTCCGAAGCCCAATAACCAATCCAAATATCATAAACATAATACGTGAGAGCATATTTCCTATATATATGCAGCTCAACAATCGATTCGGAGTCATAAAGCGTGAACATATCACTCTGTAGGGTTATTTCCATTAACCCTCATTAGCCATTATCAGTTCATCTTCATTCTCATGACATCCCAAAAATTCCTCACAATTTGTTCAATGATGTGCCCATACAAATCAATCACCATAATCAAACTCATTTCTCCTAATTTAGAACAAATTTTAGGAAACTTCAAACCTGGATTTCAATTTGACTTCTTCAAAGAAATTGTGGCCCTAAGCCTCTAGTTTGGTTTGAAGCTAGAATCATCTTATTCAAAGTTCTATAGATCAAGATATGCCTAAAAGCCAAAGTATGTTCATACCCCAATCATGCTCTCTCAACCGATCCCTCATTTTCTTTCCCATCAAACTTTTTCACAACTCTAAAAGACAGCAATTTTCATGGGGAGTTAGAAACATGTCTTATGAATCTATTGCTTCAAGAATCACCTCATTTGGAGGTCGGATGAGGAAGTTATGAATAAAAGAATCCAACATGTTTAAGTCCTCAATCATGTAGTGACATGTCTTGGCGCGATTGCCATAACTTTCAATATAAATGTCATATCGAGTTCGTTTTTAGACCATTAGAAAGAAGACTTCGAGATCTAAAACTTTCATGAAGATTACAAAGTGAGATTCTACCTTTAAAAGGGTCAAAAATTTTGATTTACTAAAGTTGTCCCGTAAATGTCCGTTTAACAGACATTGTCAGGCCAAAAAGTACTTTTTCACGTGAGAAGGTCCATTAAATGGACCTAAAGTCCGTTAAATGGACATAGGCAATGCTGAGGGTCCTTTTTGACCCGTAAAGGTTCGTTAAACGGACCTCAAGTCCGTTAAACAGACATAGGGGTTCTCCAAACCCCTCCAAAGCCCCTCCAATGCTTCCTACATCCAATCTAACATCATATTCACTTAATATCTACCCAAATGCAACTCTTCTAGTGCCAATTAACTTCATATCAATCCAAACACCGAATTTATCACATAAATCTCTCAATTCTCAATCCATTTGATTCATCAAAACCACAATTTCCTATCATTCATCATAGTTGTCCCATACACAAACCCTATGCAACATCATAACTTGTAATAATCATATCTTTCCATTCCGATATCCAAAAATTACAAACTTTACATTGTTGGAAGGCTAGCAAGATCATCTACAACTTTCAAGAAGACAATTTCTACCAATTCTACCTAGATAATTCCAGAATTTCCCTTGAATTCAGAACACAATCCTACCCTTATGAAAACTTGACATTTGTCCCAAATTCACTTCCTTAACTAAGGCAACATCATTCTTATCCATTCCACTACCAATTGGAATTCATCCAACACTTAACCTCAATTCATAAGACTCTTTGTATTCAATAACACCTCATTATTCACCAAAGATCCTATCTTGCTTTTCCATAGTATCTCACTTATATATATATATATACATAACAATGGTTCATGCTCAAGATTCATTAGCTCATTATCCATACACAAAATCTACTTACACAATCATCACACTCAACCTTTAAAAAGACATATTCATATACAAAAGGAACTCACCAATTTCACATTCTCATTACTAAGCAAAGTAAATAATTGAACAAACTTTATTTACATATCAATGTACACTTCACAGACTTAAAACAAATACAAATGCATGCTCAATGTTTGGCATTCTTAATAAGCTATACAAAGTGTTCGAACTAGTTTAGTACAAAAGCTAACTATCTCGAAGTTGTCCAATTACCTTGCAAGGATCACTAATCTTTTCGTTCTGCACCTGAGGAGGGAAAATAATGGGTTGAGCTACACAGATCAGTGGCTAATATATTTATAGCCATTGGCGATGAGCCACACAATCAAACATATATGTATATTCATATAAGCATAATCGTCTTATCTTAATCCAATGATGTAAAATCGACATTCACAACATATAGATCAGTACATCATCACATTAAACATATTTGATGTCATTTTGTCATCCAAGCATAACACATAATTTTCATCATAATTTAACATGTCAAAATGCAAATGCACACATAAATGGCTTGAGGGTTCCATGAAACCAAACAGAGAAACTGAAGTTAACTCTGTGAACGAAACGAGTCCACTTTTAGGATCTCGTGGGCCACAAGTGGGCAGCGGGGAGAAGACTTTATATCGACGTGTAGGTGACTACAAAACGGTTCCTCTCTTGCCCAAACACAATTAATTTTTCATGCTCAAATCAATCATTCAATCATATGTTCATATTCTCATGATTTTTCTTCTTTCCATTTAATCAAAA
>JAOTAX010000197.1:16405650-16420527 GCA_025629825.1 Erythroxylum guanchezii
AACGGAAATGTCGTACACAAATGGATTCAAGGTCCTGGTAGTTCCCATTCAACCACTTATGGCCGCACTAGCCTCCGGTATCCTTTAAGAGCCACTAGACCCTAAAGTGAGAAATCAGAACCATATATAACATATAAAGCTTGCCACTCTACGATCTTCAATCTAAGTATCCTGGAAAACAGTGTCACAGGAAAAACATCCAACCCTGGGAATATTGCTGAAGAAACTCATGGTCTAATGCCAATTTTCATCTTAAGATGTGGAGATGATATTCATCATTGGTGAACTATAGGGGTAGGTCCTTTAAGAAATCAAAACCTATGCGCTCAAAGAACAAGGAGAAGAGGTTGGAAAAGCAATCGTCGAACAAGAAAACGAAAATCACACGTCATAGACACAAGTATCCGGCAAACCAACTTGATGCTTTTAAGTAGCCTAATATATTAAAAGCAACTAATCCTTTGTGGACGAGAGCCTCAACTAGAAAGTAAAAACCTAGTTTGAGACGTAAAATACAATTGTAGGCTAAAAATACATTTGAACCGCGTAACTATAAACTGCTTGCACTACGGCCATAAGCACATATAAGCATCATCATGGAATATGTGTGAAACTAATTTAAGATATCTATAGTACAAGTGAAATCCTGAGAAAGAGAAACCCCAAATGTTACTAATGGTGAAGTTCAGCAAGAAAGCAGAAGCGTTGCAGCACTCTTCTCAATTCAAATGCCTTTCCAGGTTGCACTAGTAGTGGTGAACTACTCTAATAAGTAGCATAAGCATAGCACAATGGCAAACTTAGCGACAGCTGTCCAAGGATAAGAGTGAATCTCCAAATAGTTTAATACTTCTAATTACATTTTCCTTTTACAAACACGCCATATTGCTTTGAACCAAAAACTTGGAATTCTACATAGATTAACACAACAAATCCATAGCAAAGATCTGAGTACAGCATACTGACCTTTTGAAAAACCCCACCTTAATTAACAAAACTGTTAGTACCTCAACATTTTTTTCAAAGAAAGTTAAGTGCTAACTTCAAAAACCATTAAACTACTGACAGAATGTTCTAGCTAAGATAAAACCTGTCTTTGATTGTAGCTAAGCAAAACATGGGGACAAATCTTATTCATGATGAATTGAGCACTCATATAGGGGTAGGCCTATCCATATCACCTTAAAGAAAAGAGAAATAACACTTGAACAATTCACCTCATTAAGCAGGCCACAAGAAAAAAGGAAACAAAAACAAAATCTAACCCCCTTCCCTAACCCCAGAAATCTACCACACTACCTCGAAAAGAAGTATTACAGCACCATCATCATCAATGGACTGATTATGAAACAATTATTTATTTAGCAGTATGAAACGTATGGGATGTATCTGTCATTATTGTTTCCCAATATATTAAGATCGCTTTTGAACTACCCTTACAATAGACACAACTTACAATTTCAAAAAGATAGGAGTGGAGGATGTCTGCTGGAATCCTAGTAGATACAGTAGAAATTTCCCCAAAAACTAAAGCCACTAAAATGAGGGCACAGAGCCCGTTGACCCGGGTTCCTCCTCTATCTGCTGTATGGCACATTTGTCATGAATTTTTCCACTTATAATCAATTCAAAGAATTTTTTTTGTCTTTTCATCAAACATCGAAAAACAAGGATACAACTGTCTGTGTATCCATTCGCAGTTCAATATCAACACGTATAATGGCAAGTGAAGACATTGTGAGATTCTCTATCTTCATTATGAAAAATAACAGAAAACTCTGATCACTGACCAAAAGTCCTTGATAAAATTGATACTAAACTGTCATTAATGAAAATAAACCATGAACAAACAATTCAAACGAAAAGAGGTTCAGAAAATTCAAAGGATCGCTAGCCATCTTGCACATGTATATTGCAAATCTAATGCTACAATGTCCATGACTGCCTAGGAAGCTTAAGACTAGTGACCATGATACAAAATGAAAACAGAAGGTACCATTAATCTATCAATTCATTTTGCAGTAATAAAAAGCTGCACAACACTCCAATATCTCTTATCTAAAGTTACAAGACCAATGTCAAAGAATGATACAAGCAAGCTCATAAACCCCACTGATCAAAAAGAATTGGAAAAGAAGCATAACAGTCACTAGAAAAAGCCATCTTGTCATTAGATCAATTGCACATATAAACCCCACTCTCATATCTGTGACTAACCTCAAAGAAGTCTGTGCTTCCCTCGGTAGCAGGCCGCAGACAAATCCCAGATAATGTATTAGTTCCTTCCATTGAAAATTTAACATAACCTACAACCTCAAGTTCTTCATCATCCTGTCCCTCAATAGAATCCACAGGCATCCTTGCCCTCAACTTACCAGGGGAACCCCTTAGTGGAATTTCAGGTACATGCCATTTCAGTTGTCTCTCAGATCTATTCAACATAGCTTTGGGCGAAACCTTCAACAAACTTGGATCAACAGGTAATTTCAGGGTAAATGTAACATCATGCAGTGGCACCAACAAATCTGGGTTTGAAGCGTACTGGATCATTATAGAAAGTAAAGTCCCACTATGACGTTGTATAAGGCGAACTCTCAATGGCACAGGGGTTAACCTAGGTAATAAACTATACTTCAATATTGGTATAGGTTCATCAGAGGCTGCAGTCCTAGCATGGAACAGCCCATTACCAAGGCTACTAATCTTTGAACTCTGCATCACAAATCTCTTAACTGGCCCTGTATTATCAACCCTGAATGAAAACTCAGTTTCTTTTTCACCAGCAGTTTTAGGAGGCAATGTTCTCAAATAAACCACACCCATTAATCCAACTCTAGCAAGCAAGCATTCTCTAAATTCTGCATTCATTTCTTCAACAATGTACATTTCAGGTCCTTTCATCTCACTTTTCTGAACCAAAACATTCTCAAGAGACTCACCTGCAGCCCCACTCGCAGCTTTTGTTGCGGCAGCAGCTGTCGCAGCCTCACCACCAACCCCAGTTTGCAGCAATTCAAGTCCACCAAGACCCTGCTGTTTCTGAATCTTCTTTGGTCCAACAAATTCCGATGCATCCAGTCCACCACCCCAAGCATCATTAAAACCTTCAAAGGTCTCCCCCAAAGAAGCCTGCTCATTACTAAACTCAATCCCACCATAATCCCCTTCAAATCCCTCGACATTTATATGAGTGGCCTGAGTCGCCTCTGCTGGAGGCAATGTGGGCACTTCAAGTCCAGCCAACGCAACACTCAAATCACTAGACTGACTCTTATCCTTCTTAAACCCACCCACCAATTCCTCCTTCTTGTTCACTGCCTCACTCGCTGCGAAAGGATCTTTTGGCCCTTCCACCTCCTCCTCCTGCTCCTGTTGCTCACTCACTACCGGAGCAATACTCACCGCCACCTCATCGCCGGCGGCAATCGTCTCCGGTGGAAGTTCGAATCTTTCTTTAGAAAACACGTCAATACTCGCTTGATGCTCAGTGGCATGCACTTCCACCGCGTTCCAACTCTCAGCTCCGCGAATTTTGTTCTCTGTGTCCAAAGCCGAATGCACCATTTTCGCTATTCCCTCTCCGTGCATCGAAGCTAACATCGCCGCAAGCCTAATATTGCTAACCCCACGAAGCACAATGTCCAAAGCCATATAGATCTCGGCGTATTTTCGATTCAACTTCTCCGGCGTCACATCCACGCCGCGACAGGCGGTGACGAGGACACTAACGGCCTGATTCACGATGTTGATGCACTCGAACACGTTGACGGAGTTGTCGTGGTCGGTGATCGTGACGCCGAGGACGTAGATCCCGTTGACTAACCGGTACACGACGCGATAGCGGCTCTCGACGCCGACAATGAGCTGACCACTGGAGGCGGCCAGAGGGTCATCGCCAAGAGAGGCGATGGAATCGGCAGTGGCAGCGGAGGAGAGAAGAGAGTCATCGCTAGTGCTGTTGACCTGGTGGTGCTTTGCGGTGGCGAAGGCGAGTCTAGTATGGCGGAAGGCGGAGGTGGCGATGAGAGCGCTGGCCGGCGGGAACCATTCTCGGGTTTGGAGCAAGATGTCGGATCCGTTAGCGGGCTGTAGAGCAAGAGCCAAACAGGACATTTTCTGGGTGATGTATAATTAATTAGATCACAACAACAATAACTTGACTACCTATCTTCCAGTGATCTTTTCTACAAACTGATTTGGAAGATTTTTTCTTTTTATTAACTTTTTTTTTCTGAAAATCCAGTATAGATTTGTCGAGTTTAATGAGAGCGAGAGAAGAGCGACAGGATCTTGGTTGAGGAGAGGGATTGAAAATAGGGAGTGACATATGAAGCCCAATTAGCGGCCCAGTAAACAGATGTTTGTTTTATTATGTGCAGGAGCCCACAGCTATCTTTGTTCTACATAAGGTAATTGTACTCGTTGGTTGTTGATTTTTTCTTTTATACTAGTGGAACCCTCCAAAAATTAAAACAAACCTTAAGAACCATAAATTTTGTACCATCCCATGTTTGAAATATTGGTCAGATATAGTTTAGTATTGTAAATTTTAAAAAATTGAAGAACTGAAATGTAAAAAAAATAAAACCTTAATAAATTTTTTCTTATATCCATTCAGTCATTCCCACCTCCTCTCCTACGTTGTAGCTCGCCTACTCCTCTCCCCTGTCAATCGCTAGTCCTAGACCCATCGTAGCCAGTCATCACTAGCCACTGTTATCTACAATTGTCACCAGTCACCAATCACAAGTCACGTCAGCCATTGTCATTTGCCGCAATGTTGCACCAACCAACAACCACTCGCCAGTAGCATCAGTCAATCGCACCATCATCATTGGTCGCCGTTGGTCACACCAATCAATAGCACCATCATCACCAATTTTCGTCAATCATCACCCTCTTATGTTATGTTGTGTTTTAAAAATTACAATGTTGTCACTTGTCACCTATGAATATAAGCCAAGGTTGCTTTTGTGTGTGTGTGTATGTCTGTGTCTGTGTAGATTGTGGAAACGTGTGTGTATGTAAATGCTTGTATTGTAGGCTTATGGACTTGTGAAAGTGGTGTATCATTTATCATAGACGGCTTATGAATTGTCAATTGTGATTTTGTAATTTTGGAATAAAGTGAAATAGAAGTTTAAATTTATGTCATTCTCATTCATAAAAATTATCACAATGTTCAATTGGAAATTAGAATTAGTTGTTAATGAATTTCTATGATGATTGGGAACTAGAATTTTGAATTAGGTTATGAATTTAAGTTTGAGATTATCCATTTGTTGTATGAAATTTAGAATTAGATTATGAATTTGAGGTTGTTCTTGTCTGAAATTTGAGATTGAGATATATTGAAATTTGAATGAAAGGGTAGTCTTTATGGTTGAATTATATGATTAGTGATTATACAAATTAAATTATGGTTATGAGTTTACGTATATGATTGGATTGTTTAATCAATTAATCAATAATTATACAAAATAAGTGTTTTGAAAAATTAAAAAATTTGTTGAGAGTAATAAGAGTGAAGAATACAACGTTTGGAGGGTAGAAATTACTCTTTTACATTAAATATAAACCAAAAACAACAACATTTTGAAGAACCCTCTTTTACCGAAATACAACAAGAAACAACAGTGTTGTAAGTATAAGAAGAACTATCAGTTAGGGTTAGGAGATCTAAAATCTTCAAAGGAGATTGTCTTCTCTACGTAGATTCATGTTATCAAAGGTATAGAATCTTCAATTTGGATGTATGCATCTTCTCCTTCTTATTTCCTATAATTGTTATTTTATGCTTGCTAGGCATGGATTTTAGCTTTAAGAACTTGCGAGAGCTATATATGAAAGGTCGGCCTTAGTCCAGGTAAGAGTTAAACTCAAAGATTCTTCTTTGTTAAATACGTTCTATTTCTTAGCATATTATTTGTTCCCTTACACTCTCAAAGATTGTCTAAACCATTAAATTTTTGGAACGTTCCTTGTTTATGGATTATTCTATACAAGTTAATGTCCTCTTGCTAGTTCCTGAATTCTAGCATGGTAACTAGAGATCGTAGGATCTGGTTATGGTGAGACCATTCACTTGCTACTTCTCTAAACCTTAGCCTTCATTTTCTTCTTCAGGACAGTCCTCACCCTTTGTAATTTTGTGCTTAATCACCTCGATGATTTGATTTTTATTGACCTAATATTGATTTGTAAATCTCCATCTTCTTAAGATGCTTTGATTACAACTTGCATGTACCATATAAGCATTAATATGCCCCCTAGTCTTGTTGATTATCAAATTGGTTAGGGTTAGCAATCTTGTTCTTTGTTTGTGATAATTCTTCAATTTCTTCCAAGTTCTTTCACCCTATATTCCCATGATAGTAGTTCCCTCCATATCTGATGAGAGGCTCCACTATATTGTTGGCCTCATTTGATCAAAATTGTTGTATTTGAATAGTAGATGCTCACTTATTTCTGCTTCCTTTCATACAACATGCAAACTGTTGAAATTCTCACGAATTTATGTAGACGAACCAGTATGCTTATCTTAACAATCATTGTCTACTTCATCAACATATTATCATAGGATTAATTTATCTAAGAAACCACAACCTCCTGCTACAACTCATTGCCATCTGATTAATATTAAGTTGCTTTCTTTAAAATGCAAGTGTAAGTTCAATAAAAGAATGTAAGCATATGGATATCCCTGCAAATCTTTTGTTATTTCTGTCTTTCCATATCTCTTGGAGATATGTAGCAATTGCCACCATATGGACTTCTTTGTCTTGCTTGGAACTAGGCATTTGCGGTATCTTTTGTAAGATATCAATTAGTATGCTTTAGATGCAACTATATATGCATAAAGATGAAATTCTCTATCACACAACTTTAGAGAATCTGCATTTGAAAAACAAGTGATCTCTATCCTCTCCCTCCAAGTTACATAGTACACAATGTTTAGAAGAGGATAAAAACATCAATCTATCCATAATGCTAAGTTTATTTAGCATAACTAACCATAGAAAAAAGTTAGCATTTGACTTAAGAACTTTGCTCCAAAACAGCTTGCACCACCTTATTCTTGTGCCTATCCCAAAAATTAGTTCTTTTTTTTCCTATTGGCTATTCCTGAGACATCTAGTCCATTCTATAGATAAGTATTTTCATTTTCATTGTTCCTGTATTGTGGAATTGTCAGAATCCTCATCTCATCTAAAGATAGAGACCAGATGCCATTTTCAATTATCTCTTGCACCTTGGATTTCTTTGAGAACCTAACCAGGGAATTCATTGCTATCTAGATATGTATTAGAGCCCTTTGACTAGTCCAATTGTCATACCATAATGAAATCCTATCCCCTGCCTCTATTCTATATATAACTTGTTGTTGCACTCTTCCCTTAACTTGAGTATTTGACTGAAGAACCAAGAGTAATTGTCTTTAGGATTAATTGCCCACAAACTACCACCTTTAAATATTTGTGTATCCATTTGATCCACAAAAACTCTTTTTCACTTAAAATACTCCAGATTCTTTTCAGCATTAGACATTTATTGCTCCTGTTGGTTATCTCCAACCCCAACCTTAAAACTTCTTTTGGTTGACATATGTGCTTGCATCTCTCTTTAACTATTCCTTTCTCTCATTTCCCTTTACCCTATAGGAACTACTTCATCAGATTTTCCATAATTTTAATTAGTCCTTTTGATAAGAATATGTAAGAGTGCCAATAATTTAGCATTGACACAATAACAGGCTTCAAGAATTGAAGCTTACCTCTATAAGAAAGGGTTTTATTTGTCTAAGACCCCAATCTTTTTTTTACATCTTTTCAGTCATAGGTAGACAGTGTAGCACCCCACTCTCACAAGACACGTCCCCGATATCCTGAGTGATGTCGGAGTATGTACCTTGCAAGAGTGGCATACTAGAACAGTCAACAACCAAACTCATTACAAATTTAAAAAAAAACACACACACACATATGCGGAAAATCAATAATCAATTTCAACCCATTTTATTTATAAACATTTTCGATCACAAAAGTTACAGTCATTATACAACTCATCAGAATTTCACTAGTCAATTGGGCTCATTTTAGATACAAAACATTTTATTGATAATGTCATTACATTACAAAATCATTCATGTACACTTTATACAATATTTGTGAATATATATTTTGATACAAAACAATGAAATACATATGTAGGCGCAAACTGATCCCGACCTTTATCTCTTACGTGAATGCAATGGCTAGACCCCTGTTTGTCTAACAGGGTAACTCCTCTGAGCCTAAAAAAATAAGGTTGCAATTTTGGTGAGTTTTGCGATCTCAATGAGATAACTATCCTCGATGGTTTACTTAATTCATACAACACATTAACATATATAACCACATAATTCACATCATTTCATTTATTATGTAGCATCACATATCACATTCAGAGCAGTCAAACTAATCATTTCAACCAGTTATAATACGCATATTAGTTATGAGTGTAATGCTCAAGAGACTCACTTCATTTATTAATTTGTTGTGATCGAGTGCCTTTTACTAGCCTATATCCTCTTGTGGATACCGAGCTTATATCAGATAATGTTCCATATCTCTTAGTAGATACCGGGTACATTTACAACTGAGCCAGAGGCTTTTATCACATTCTGAGCTTTAAGCTCTTTATACTGGCGACTCCGGTCACAATCGCCTTTATCTTTCATACGCTCATGTAATGAAATACATCACATTCTCATATTCTTAATCAATCACACGATTTCATATTCACATTTAGAACACATTTATCATCGGCACTTAGTCCAGCATTCAACAAAATTGTTGAGTACACTTATTTCAGTCAGATTCACATACAAGGAGCACTTCTAATATCACATCCATGCATCAAACGCCTCGGACTTTCAAGTCCAAAATCAACACAATCATATTCATAATATAATTTAAATCAAACAAGTAATCAAATGAGACCACCTAGGTTACTCACAGGTTGCTCCAGAAGCTATTGCCTCGAAGTCTTGGCAATTTCTGGATGTTGACGCTCTAAATGCTCCTCTATATCATGTAACATACATTTACACATATTACAAATTTGCACACTTATGTAAGTACTCATTTATGCACATATGTATACATATGGATTATGTACAATGCATGCTCAATGACAATCCTAGGTATATATCCATTATTCTCATCACATGATCACTCATATATCAAAACTCACTTATGTATGATTTGAACTTAGGTTTACACCTTAATAAAACAAATTTATTCTAAGTTCATCATTTAATTAATCATTTTAGCTTTTTCTCAAAACAGACTTTTGGGTCACCTTTGCATGATCATTAATACAAGGAAAATGGAGTATTTAGGTAACACTTTCTTTAATACAATTGCTTCCCCATTCTCAAGTTTCTAATGACAACAAGATCATACAATTTGATTCAGTATACTGAAAGTTATACTCAAAACACTTCAGACTATTCTTAAACTATAACAGTACTCTGTACTCAAATTCAAGCTAGATTTTGGAATTCTTAGAGATAGAAATAAAATTCGATTTCTTCTAGAAATTTGTATCCATACGTCTCTAGTTTAATCTTAATAAAAAATAATCACATTTGGATATCTAAAGATCAAGATATAGCCAAAATACCAATGTTTGCTCAATGAAAACACTCCATTTAACAGTATTTCAACACTTTTCATCATTTTCACCCAAACTTCATCAATCAATATTTTCCTAATGAGTTAAGATGGCCATAAATTTTTGTGGAGAGAAAGAAAAATATGTGAGGAGTTTGTTGGTTCAAATTTCACGTCATTTGGAGGTTGGGAGAAGAAGTTATAACCAAAAAAATGAAGGATGTTTGAAATTATCAATTATCAGTATGCCTTCATTGCCATGACCGTGCATGTGCACAATCGTGCACCTCCAGTTGATCCTCCTATGTCATAATTGTGCTTGTACACAATCTTCAAACCCCTTAATGACCCCCTTTTTTTTCACGATCATGCTTGTGTACGATCGTGCATTACCTCTTATTCAAGCTTCATTCCAGCTCTTCTCAAAATAGACCTTTAGGTCAATTTTGCATGGCCATTTTGACAAGTAAAATGAAGGACTTAGGCAAAACATTCTTCTAAACAATTGTTTCTTTATGTCTTATGTGTCTAATGAAACTAATTTTATGCAATTTGGTTCAATATTATGCAAGTTATACCTAAAATACAACAGACTGTTCCCAAACCTCGACAGAATCCAAAAGCTCAATTTCAGGCCACATTTTGAAATTCTTAAAGACATAATTCAATTTTCATTTCTTCATAAAAAAAATACCCATATGTCTCTAGCTTAATATAAACTTACAAGCATCCCATTTGGATTTCTACATATTAAGATATGGCTAAAATACAGATACATATTCAGTGAAAACACTGCATCTACATATTTTCCAACACCTTTCATCATCATTTTCATCTTAGTTCATCTCTTTTGCTTAGTCTATATCTTCAAGCTTATTTCCTCAATATTCCCTCTTCATTCCTACTTCCATTTCAATTCAATTTCAATTACAAACAATTCATACTCTATGTTTGATCATAATACCGAAAACAGAACCTGTCATACATGCATATGCACCATATTTTTTGTACTTCTCCATTTTCCTTAACACCATCATTTCATCTCCAACTGTCACCTTAATCCTTCCTATTTCAAAACATCACATTATACTAGCCTTTTTGTTAACTCCTACTCATTTAAATCCATCATTATAACAATTTATAAACTATTACTCGTCATAAACACAAAAACCCAGCCATGAATACATTCATTTATTCATCCACGATTTAGCATAAAAATAAACTCCATTTACACTTTCAATCTATCTCATAATGATCATTTTAAATGCTTTCATTTAGTCAACCTAAGAATTTCATTAATACACTAAAAAGAAAGACCACAAACCTCTTTATTTTTACACTTATGTTACAACATATATGTAACTTCATGATCATAATCATTCAATCTCAAATTACTCATCATAAATGTTTCGTTTAACAAATCAAGAAAAGTAATGCTTATACTTGCTTAGCTTCAATGTATTCAAATCACACTTAACCCTAGCTTCTCCAAGATACACGATTATCATCATCATTCAAGGTAGAAGGGTTAGGTCTTTTAGTAACAAGATGGAGAAGACAACAAATCTTGAAGAAACAAAGTGAAAGAGTTGGACAAAAATCAACATGATGAGGGTGGTAAGAGTTTCGTAGATAGAGAGAAGAATGAGAAGATGAGAGCAAATGAAAAAAAATGAATAAAAGAAGCAAGTATTGTAAATGACAAGTGAAAGACCACAATATGGTCTTTAATTTAGGTAAAAGAATAGTAAGTGGTGAGCGGTAGTGACACTTGTCACTTTCCTATAGTTCCATTTTGGTCTTTAATAAGCTAGTCCATTTGTCTCCAATTTTCAACCCAATTTTTAATGACACTTGTCATTAAATCCCAATGTCACTTATAAAAATTTCCACTACCATTTGACTTTTATTTCTACTGTCATTTATTAATTATTCTGCCACTTGGCATTTTTCCTAATCGAAAAATACCTTAAATTTCGGAAAATTTTCATATTTCATCAAAATTTCTAGTTCACTACTTATACACTCCAACTCAACTTTTAAGACACATAATCTATAATTCACATTATAATCGCATTAAAACAATCATTTATACATGGAAAATGTCAAATGAGTGCATGAACAATTTATTGTAATGTGTGCAATACTCTAGTTCATGTGTATGTATGCTAACATTATGCATGAGTATAAAATGCACTTTCCTAATCTCTTATTGATATCTCACGTGTACCGTATTTTAGGATTCTAACCCTTACTATGGAAATGGGATGTTACAATTCTCCCCCCTTAATAAATTTCGTTCTCGAAATTCTTATCTGATTGATCAAAAAGGTAGGGGTATTGTTTCCTCATATGCTCCCCCGTTTCCCATTTAACTTCATCACTCAAATAATTTCTTCCAATTGACTATAGTCAATGGATTCAATCGGTCTTTTAAGTACTTATTCTAATATCACACTATCTTAACTATTTCTTCAATATATTTCAGATTACTCATAATTGCACTTACGGTATCAATAACACATATATTAGATGACAACGATATTTCATAAACATATCCATGTAACACTGTGTGAATCTGAAACATCTCGTATTGGTAATACTAACTCATAAATCAATGGTCCTATGCTCTCAATAGCTTCATGTAGAACAATACAATTCGAGCTTAGTTTATCCTTTTTCCTAACCTGAGCACACCTTGCCAAGGTGATACTCTCAGACACAATTCATCTTTTACTTGATATTTCACATCTCTTCATTGTTAATGCACTTAACTCTTATTTCTATCACACTATATTCCATATGATCGGTGTTGATCCACCTAACTCGTTTATCTTTCTTGAATCACTTAATTTCTAACATCGATCAATTTCACTTGTCGACAGTGTCTCGAATCAATTTTGGCCTTTAACTATTTTAGGCCTTATTTATCCTAATATAAAAGCGGACGACTCTTTTTGTCATATAACGCCTCATACAGTATTCTAACGATATCACTGTGATAATGATTGTTATGCTTAAAGTCAATTAAAACTATACATTGACCTCATGTTCCTATGAACTCCAAAATATAAGCTTTAAACATATCTCCAACAGTTGAGACTGTTGGCAACTCATACATGCAGTCACTTACTTCTACATCCTTAGTCATTAAATAGCGTATTCTTACTAGGATGTATAGCATAGGTTACCATTTGTGCTTTCTCTAGTAATCTCTTTGCTCAATCATCTCTATCGCATACATATACTTCTTATTTCAATCACAAAGTATCATTTTCCAATTCGAACTCAAAATTTGGATTCATTTTCGATTTCTCAATAAGATTCACAATTCTGAATCCTCACTTCGGGCTTTGCTAATCTTTTCACATGAAATTGTTCTTAAATTCAATAGCTAATAGTACTTTAATTTGCCAAAAATTCAACTCAACATTCTATGTTCTTTATTGCACTAGATTTGGTAACCTCAATAACTGAATTTATGCTATTCCGTTATTGAATTTTTTGTTCAATGCATCAGATACACACTAGCTTTACCAGGATAATACTTATTTGTACAATCGTAATATTTTAGTAATTCTATCAGTTGTTTTAGTCTCGTATTCAATCCTTTCAAACTCAATAATTACCCCAAACTTAATTTATGTGTATATTCATATATATCCAAAATGTTTCACTGTACATATAATGTCTCGAAGCTTTCAAAGTAGTTACTATTGCAGCAAGTTCTAAATCATGTTTCTAATAATCCACTCATGGGACTTTAATTGTCTCTCTGCATACAAAATCATTTTATTATACTGCAACAAATTGCATCTTAATCTTTGGTGTGAAACCTTATTATAGACTACTTAATCTCCAAATCTAAACGATATAATTAACATCGATTTTATAATTCCTCAAAACTTTTTTTTATTCATTAGTCCATACAATTTACACTTTTTTCCTCAGACATTTTTGTTAAAGGGCTAAAATTAATAAAAAAAACTCCTTAAAAATCTCTAGTAGTATCCAATATACAACTAGTTCTAGAGAACTCCGGATCTCTTATATATGCCTTGGAGTTTCTCACTTCATCATTACCTTTATTTTCTCTGGGTCTTCCAATATGCCACGTTCAGATACTAACAACCCAACATTTTATTCGATCAAGCTATGATTCACTCTTATTGAATTCTTCATATAACTATTTCAGCCTTCATGATATGAAAGATTTACCTTAAGTATTCAAAAATATTCTCTTTACTTTTCGAATACACTTAAAATATCAGCTACGATCATAGTCACTATTTGATCCAAGTAAGGTTGGAACATTTTATTCTTTAATGTCATAAATGTTGTCGAGGCATTTGTCAACCTTTACAGGTATCACAGATAACTCGAGATGCCCATGATTAGTTCTCGTAATTCCTTAAGTAACTGATTACTCAATTGGGGTAATATTATCTCATGTTATTTTCAGTTTCCCAATTGACTTCTTTTCTCGAATGATTTTCTCCATTCATTCGATTTCCTCTGATTTTCTTATTGACTTATTCTAATGTTTGTTCATTCATAACAGTCTCTCCACACATTTCAATTTATTTGCAATCTTAACTTCTTGAGTTGGTAACACATTCATCAAATACAATTTGTATTTCCTAAACATATTTGCATAGAATATAATGTGGACCTAAGTTCTCCTCATGTTAGCAAAGTGTCTCCTCAAATTTCAAGAATCCAATCACTTAGTTGGATACTTTTCATCAAACAAATTGCATACACTCTCAGTAGCATATTCCACTTGATGACTAAGTCTTAGTTAGAAACGGAACTCCAATATTCACTTTTGATTTGTTCCATCATCGTTCATTCTTAGAAGTAAACCATCTATCTACTTATCCTAATTCAGTGAAATTCTTCGTCAAAAGAAGATTTCTTGTTACTATTATCTATACTATTCATGTAATCCTTATCAATCAACTGTTTTCATCATTGCTTATCAGTCATTCTTAGTACCTCAAGAAGATCAATTTCAACTATTCATAATATCTCAATAAGATCAATTCCTGTCATAACTTATATGATCTTAATATCCTTTATAATAAGGCTCAGTGAAGCATTAACCAGATTCTTTTGCTCTCATACCTTGGTATGTACCATCAAGGTAATTACATCTTATCTAAAGATTTATTTATGACAATTCACCAATTAATAACTTATGCTAAGGATATCTTAATCT
>JAOTAX010000197.1:16420627-16439151 GCA_025629825.1 Erythroxylum guanchezii
AGGTAATTACATCTTATCTAAAGATTTATTTATGACAATTCACCAATTAATAACTTATGCTAAGGATATCTTAATCTTATTTGATTCTGGACAACACTTCTCCTTTTTGCACCTGTCCTTGATCGTGCCTTTCTTTTTTTTCCTCGAATTCATCACATATAGTAACATCGTTAACAATCTCAATCTATCCCCGGTTGATCACTATAAGCACTTTCATGTGTTACTCTAATTCATCTTAGACCTGGAGCTATGGGAACTATGACTAACAAACGTTTAATAAGTCATAGATTGCTTCCTATATCATCTCTACACATATAATACATAAGTGCTCAATATTCTCACTTGTCATGGTGATCCCATTATCAGATATGTACTCACAATAACAATTCAACTTAACCTTTTGAACTTCTATATATGTCGCTATCATTCATCTCATCTTCCAATTATCCTTTATTACATCTTACATGTGTATATTCGCAATCCAATTATCCATTATTCTCATCACATGATCACTCATATATCAAAATCCACATACGTATGATTTGAACTTAGGTTTACACCTCCAAAAACAAATTTATTCTAACTTCATCATTCAATTAATCATTTCAACTTTTTCTCAAAATAGACTTTCGAGTCAACTTTGCATGATCATTAAGACAAGGAAAATGAAATATTTAGGCAACACTTTCTTCTAGACAATTTTTTTCCCTATGTCATAAGTTTCTAATGATACCAAGATCATACAATTTCATTCATTATGCGGAAAGTTATACTCAAAATACTTTGGACTGTTCTTAAACTATAATAGTACTCTGTAATCAAATTCAAGCCCAATTTTGGAATTCTTAAAGGCAGAAATAAAATTTGATTTCTTCAAGAAATTTGTGGAAATATGTCTCTAGTTTAATCTAAATAAAAAATAATCTCATTTGGATATCTAAAGATCAAGATATGGCCAAAATACCAGTGTCTGTTTAATGAAAACACTCCATTTAACAGTATTCCAGCACATTTCATCATTTTCACCCAAAACTCATCAATCAATATTTTGCTAATGAATTTAGATGGCCATAAATTTTGGTGGAGAGAAAGAAAAATATCTGAGGAGTTTGTTGGTTCAAATTTCATGTCATTTGGAGGTCGAAAGAAGAAGTTATAACCAAAAGAATGAAGGATGTTCAAAATTGTCAACTATCAGTATACCTTCATTGTCATGATCGTGCACTTCCAATTGATCCTCCTATGTCATGATCGTGCACATGACTACCTCTTATTCAAGTTTCATTCCATCTCTTCTCAAAACAAACCTTTGGGTCAATTTTGCATGACCATTTTGACAAGTAAAATGAAGGATTTAGGCAAAAATTCTTCTAAAACATTGTTGCTTTATGTCTTAAGTTTATAATAAAACTAATTTTATGCAATTTTGTTCAATATTTTTCAAGTTATATCTAAAGTAATACAAACTGTTCCCAAACCACGATAGAATCCAAAAGCTCAACTTAAGGACAAAATTTGAAATTCTTAGAGACAGAATTCAATTTTGATTTCTTCATAAAAAATATATCCATATGTCTCTAGTTTAATATAAACTTACAATCATCCTATTTGGATGTCTACAGATTAATATATGGCTGAAATACAGATGCATGTTTAGTGAAAACACTGCATTTGTACATTTTCAGCACCCTTCAATATCATTTTCATCTTAGTTCATCTCTTTTGCTTAGTCTATCTATTCTAACTTATTTCCTCAATATTTCCACTTCATTCCTACTTCCATTTCAGTTCAATTTCAATCACAAACAAATCATACTCTACGTTTGATCATAATATCGAAAACAGAACCTGTCATACATGTATATTCACCATATTTTATGTACTTCTCCATTTTCTTTAACACAATCATTTCATCTCTGGCTATCATCTTAATCCTTCCTATTTCAAATCATCATATTACACTAGCCTTTTCCTTAACTCCTACTCACTTCAATCCATCACTATAACAATTTATGAACTATTACTCGTCATAAACACAAAAATCCAGCCATGAATACATTCATTTATTCATCCATGATTTAGCATAAAAAACAACTTCATTTACACTTTCAATCTATCTAATAATGATCATTTTAAATGCCTTCATTTAGTCAACCCAAGAATGTCATTAATACACTAACAAGAAAGCCCATAAACCTCTTTATTTTTACATCTATGTTACAACATATATGTAACTTTCATGATCATGATCATTCAATCTCAAATTACTCATCATAAATGTTTCATTTAACAAATCAAGAAGAGTAATGCTATAATTACTTGTTTAGCTTCAATGTCTTCAAATTACAGTTAACCCTAGCTTCTCCAACATACACGATTATCATCATCATTCAAGGTAGAAGGGTTAGGTCTTTTAGTAACAAGATGGAGAAGACAACAGTTCTTGAAGAAACAAAGTGAAAGAGTTGGACAAAAATCAATATGATGTGGGTTGTAAGAGTTTCGTAGATAGAGAGAAGAATGAGAAGATGAGAGCAAATGAACAAAATGAAGAAAAGAAGCAAGTGTCGTAAATGATAAGTGAAAGACCACAATATGGTCTTTAATTTAGGTAAAAGAATAGTAAGCAGTGAGTGGTAGTGCCACTTGTCACTTTCATATGGTCCCATTTTGGTCTTTTAATAAGCTAGTCCATTTGTCTCCAATTTTTAACCTAATTTTCAATGAAACTTGTCATTAAATCCCAATGTCATTTATAAAAATTTTCACTGCTATTTGACTCTTATTTCTACTTCCATTTATCAATTGTTCTGTCACTTGACATTTTTTCTAGTCCAAAAATACCCTTAAATTCTAGAAAATTTTCATATTTCACCAAAATTTCTAATTCACTACTTATACACTCCAACTCAACTTTTAAGACACATAATCTATAATTCACATTATAATCGCATTAAAACAATCATTTATACCTGGAAAATGTCAAATGAATGCATGAACAATTTATTGTAATGTGTGCAATATTCCAGTTCATGTGTGTGTATGCTAACATTATGCATGAGCATAAAATGCACTTTTCTAATCTCTTATTGATATCTCACGTGTACCGTATTTTAGGGTTCTAACCCTTAGTATAGAAATGGGATGTCACAGACATTCCCTATATCTTAATCTTTTCAAAGAGATAGGAATTCCCAAGTACAGGAAAGGGGAACTTGTTTTTTCATTCCATTAACATGTGACAAAATATCTGAGAAATGTGTTACATTGTTTGACAAGATGAAAAATATTTTTCGAAGATTAATGCTCAATTTGGATAACTCCTTAAAACTTTATAGGGTAATTATCAATAAAGAAACTGAATGATTATCAGCCTTACTCAACAAGATAAAATCATCTATAAAATATAAGGTCGTTGGAGACACAAACTTACATTGTTTCATTCTATTTTATTTATTTACTTATTTATTTATTTATTTTCTTTAGATTATTTGTTTGTAACTTTAGGTGTTTAATTTTTCTTCTTCTAGTTAGTTTTCACATTTAATAAAATAGTGAGTGATAAACTTTAAGTGTGGGGAAAAGGGTGTTCTCATAATTTATCTATAATTGTTTCACACATCTTTAATGACGAGATCACGATGAGAAAAGGAGATCCCAAGAAAGTAACAACAAGGTTCTAACATTAGAGGTGCTCTCCACGTTGTTCATGGAGAGAGGTGACTATGATGGAGATCGACCTAACACAATCCAGTTCTGGATGATGAGTGATATGTTTCGAATGAGTTATTCAAAATTTTCCATCACGATGGGTTTTTATGACTAGGAGTTTGTGGGGATGACAGAGTACATCGTGCTACGGACTAACTTTCTGTAAGGATTGTTTCTTTGGCATTTCTAGCATACGATCAATGCAGAGGAAGAGTATGACCCAAGCAAATCCAATGAATCCACACTGTGACATAGCGTGCTTAGATACATTCATAATATTATGAGTCATATGTAAAGTGGTATTGGTGATAGCTAGGGAGTTGTCGATAACATAGATATGTATTACTTATAGAGTATGAGCCAGAGGACACCAATCTATATGAGACATGCACCTACCCAGTGGATAACCAATGGATTGACAATGAAAGGACATATGTATATTGTGAACAAGTTTTATGTAATGTTCTCTTTAATAAATTTCCTTTAAATCAACCTTTGTTATTATCTCAACCGTACCTTACTTAAGCCCAAATACAACCCTTATAAAGACCTTTTGATTTTTGTTTCTAGTTTGCTTATAAGTAGTGGAGATGTGATAGCATTACAAGCTTATAGTTAAGAGTTCTACTATGCATTACTTTGAGAGTTTAATACTTTTCACCCTAAAGCGCTGGAGTGCATTGAATGAAACCTTGGTGAGGGTGTGAAGATTTATACTTTTGATTTCAATGAGATTATGAGGTTATTATTATTAATATTGACTTATGAAGTAGTTTTAGGATAACTTGATTTTAATTATATGTTAATTTGATTAATATGATTTGATGATTTAAAGTGTGAACAGACAGGTTGGGATTAGTGAGGGATAGATGTTGTAAAGTTAATAATTTAGATTATTATTTGCTTGAGGATAAGAAAAAGCATAAGTGTAGAAATGTTTGATACATGCATACTTGACTATAATTATACACCCATATTTAATGTATTTTGCTTGATAGTTTATTTTTTTGTTTTGTTTTTGGTACTTAATTCTCTCAAAGTGCATTTATAGGTTATAATTACCTTCATGGACCAAAAGGAGAAGAATTCATATGAAAACGTGACATAAAACAAAATTTTAAAGTAATTTAGAGATACATGGCCGTGTGTGTGCCCGTGAAAGTCTCAATGCCTGTGTAAAATCATTATTTTAGGTGTTTTTGATTATACACAATCTCTTACATGCTTATGTACTAGATTATGTATGTCTAAAAATCCTAAATTTTATTATAAAAGGACGTGAGTAGAGGTAAACAAAAGAAATTAGAATTTTGCAACAAATATAAGACATGAAACATCCAAAGAGGTGACGATTTTGATATAGGGACAAGGAAAACCCCAAGATAGCATCATAAGAGATCTGATAGAAGGCTACATCTTATCCAAACCTGCAAAAAGATTTAATATAATAGAAAAAGAGATTTAGAATTATGAACTCTTTGTTTTCTATTAGTTTTTATATATGTTTATATTTGATTTCGTTTTCTATGATTACTAACTAAACATTTTAGTGTTTAGGTGCAATGAACCCTATTTTATGATACCATATGTCTTAATCTTTTATTCAATGCAATTATTTTGATTAATTTATTATGATTCAATTATATGCTCTATGCTTGTTCTAATATATCTGGAATATTAGTATATGATTTGATTTCATATAATTGAGATTGAGAACTCCTTTGTATGAAAGATTTGCCATAATAGAAAAGAGTTGATTGTAAACCTAGAGATAGGTCGATATAAATCCTCTAGATTAGGGTCAAGCTTAATAGCGAAATTCATAAATTGATAATGCAATCATAAGGGTTTTAACTAAAAATATTTATGTTAATCATCCGGCGAATTGGTTGTTAGTAGTCTCGAGAGAGTTATTAACATAAGATAGGAAATTTCTCAGTTGAATAATCAATAAAATAATTGCATGATAAAAACTTAATCATTTAATGATTATTATAAGGATTTATCACCTAGACACTAATATTTGATATTGATTTTTCTAAGTAATTTCCTTTGTCTTCTACGTTTATTATTATTCTGGTTTTAGTTTAGTTGTTTAATTTTTTTTTCTAATGGAAAACTAAACATCAAATTCGTAGAGTAGATAATAGGACAAAGGTAATTACTAATATTTACTATCTTTGTGGGATTATCGTGTACTTGTCTATGCTAACTATAGTTATGATATACAATTGTGGTAATTTAATTATTGGTATAGAAACAACCAATCATCAGCTCATAACATCCTTTTAATTAGGTTGTCCCGTCTATTAAACAAGCTTGAAAACTCAAAAAGGAAAAGAAAAAAAGGAGGGGTACAACATGTGGCTGATTAATTGGGTACCCTAAATTTCTTGGATCAGTGAGATGTCATGTTCAAGTATATTCTTTGCTTGGCACATAATAATATATTTATGCAGAAATGTTGAGAATGTTGAACGTGTATTTATCTCTCTTATTGCACCATATATTTTCTGGGGAGTTCATTTCAAATTGATTTTTGACCAATGCGATGGGTATGATAAATTGATGAAAACATGTGTTTGATGGATGTTGAATACTTGCAATCTTACTATTTGAGCTTGAATTCCAGAATTGAACACTGTAATTTATCTCCAAGGATTTAAAATTTGCTTATGCATTATTAGTTCCTGAGAAAATTTATGCATTAATTGCATCTTATAACTTGCTATTCCCCTTGCACTGTAGTAGTAGTAACTTCTAGCTAAAGTTGTATGTTACTGTAACATATATGAGCATGCTTCAGAGCATATGAATGCAGTGGAAGTTACTCTTTCTAAATATTTTCTCTTGTCGAGTAACAGATTGCCATTTTATGTGTGATCCTAAGGTGCAACAATGGTTTGTATCTTCGAGGGATTCCAGAAGATGAAGACAAACAAGCCGTAGACCACGACTAAGTTATGGCTTCTATCAAATGCGCCAACCTTTTAGTACTCAATTTCTGAAACCAAACATCAGGCCCGACCCTAGGCAACGATAAGAAGGGCACCTACGTAAGGCCCATTTTTATGAAAAATAAAATAAGGTTTAATTTTGACCTTCATAAAAAATAAAATGAGGCAAAATATGACTCATTTTTTATCCTCATAAAGAGTAAAATGAGACAAAATAGGGCTCAACTCACTCTTGACACTCATAAAGAGCAAAATGAGGCAAATCATCTTAGCTTTCTTTTTTTTTATACATTTTTTCATTTGATTTATTTTAGTTATTTCCTAAATCTTAATGTTAAGAATTAATGCAGCTTATTAGATTCTTCAATTGTGTCATAACGAGGGACTTAAGATAACCTCTTTAATAATAAAAATATATTTTTAAAATTTTACATATTTATATATTTTCGATTTATTATGGTCTTTTTTTACTTTACCAAGAGTATAAAATGTTAGGAACCCCTCTCAAACATGTCATGTACTTAACATTATAACCATAACATGCTAGTCTAGGGTGCTTGGTTAATAGGTTTTGGAAGATATTGATGGGTAAGGAATGAAAAACAATTGGTTGGTTATATATTATCATTACACGAACAATATTTTTATGGCCCTGTTTGGCAAACAACGAATTGTGTTAGCTATTAGTTGATTTTATCAGTGATTAACTAATAGCGGATTATATCCACTGATCAAATATACAGATATCATCAGTTATTTATTAAAGATGTTTAGTAAAATTAATTGTTTATTTATAAAATGACTTACAAGGACATGACTTAAAATTTTAAAAAAAATAGATTTTAGATATTTAATTTTACAAAAATTATGTTTATAGCTCTAATAAAAAATATAGAGCATACATATTATACAAAAAAGTAGAACATACAATAGTAACAATAATAACAACAATAATAATAATAACAACAATAACAACAACAACCAAAAAATCATTATAAATCAACAAAAAACCACATATTTTAATTAATTTTATTTATTTATTTTTTATATTTAAATTAATTGATTAATTATATTTAAATTAATTATATTAGATTTAATTAATTACATTTAATTATAATTATTATTACTATAATTGAGAGGTAGCAAATTTCTCAGGTGTGACACTGGTTATAGTGTCACAGCCTGAGACAAGAGTGTCACATATTTTTACTTTTTAGCAATTAAATATAATTAAAATATAATTAATTAATTAAATACAATTAATTATAATTTAATATTATAAAGTTTTGATTAAAGATATGATACATTTTGTATATATAGAATTTGGTTGACTCTAATTCTATATTAAAAGTATTCTAATTCTGTATTTTAATGATAATAGTTAATAGACACTAATATCTTCAATCAAAACTTTAAACCATTAAATTACATGATTATATTGAATATAGATTATTCTTAACTTTATTTTTAATTAGTGCTTGATATATTTTAAAATATTTTTTTGTTTTGTTTTATTAGGCATAATATAAACAATAAAACTATCATTAAAATAAAATAGAAAAATATATTCTTTTAACAAAACAATTATTTTCTTGATTGCTAATTTACGACAAAGGTTCAGACCTAAAGTATCGTTAATATAAACTAATATTCCATTTTTAAAAAAACTAATATTCTTGTTTATTTCACGACCTTCTAGATGCATAATTAACTATGTTAATACAAATAACTACGGAATTTATATACAATTAGATAAGGATTGCAAATATTAAAGCCTATGACCAACAAAATATTGTTTCATGCAAAAACTATATATTTTTTAAATAATTTCTTTAGTTATTTTTAATTAAAATAAAGTAGTATCAAAAATTTTAATTATTAATAGTTTTAGAATTATGGAAGAGTGGAAGAATGACTTAATATATTAGAACTTGTACTATTATTAAAATAATATTATAACATTAATTATTTTAAAAAATAAAAATAAAAATATTATATTATATTATAGTTCAGGTTTTCTCATTAGAAAAATTAAAAAAGACTTATTGATTAATCAAGAAAAGAACAAGGGCTTTACCAGTGTTAAAAGAATAAAGGGCACAATCGTCAACTAAATAAAGTTTTATCAGCTGATCACCAAAAACGCTCATATAAAAGAGCTTTTAAAAAATTAGCTGGTTGGATTAGATAAGTCAACTCACAATCTGATAACTAAACAAAATAACTAGTTGTTTAACAATACCCTCCAAAACGTTAAAAAATGGTTGAAACATCAACTACCAAATAGGGCCTATATTCGAGTTTTGAGGATTACTCCATATCCTCGAATATGAGAGAAATGAAAGTTATTCATGTGTAATGTGCAAGTGTCATGGGTTTGATGTTTGTCACACTCGTGACAGGCTATTTTTTTCTTCTTTTTTTTTTCCTTTTATAGAAAAATAATATAATTAATAAAAATATATTAAAATTTAATGTAAAAAATTAATAAATTTTTAATTCTCAAAATTTTTAACTAATCAGCTACTACTAACGGTAACGATAATCATTTTTTCTTCCTAACCAACTATCATAATTATAAAGATTATATCTATTCTTATTTTTTCCAATATTCATTTTCATTCATGTTAGAATTGTATCGACTAAACCAAACATTCCCAAATTCTGGATTTTACCGTTTACATTGCCTTGATTAAGATACCCTTAGCCCTCAATCTGAGCATCCATTACAACCAAGCCAATTTGCCGGTTATATTTATTGATGCAAAGCTCAGTTAGAGTAACATTCTAACAATTCATGACTAATATACCGAGTTTTTTCTTAATATACTCCATATAAATGAAATTTATGTAACTTTATGGGGCATAGGACCTAGGTTATCATCAGCTACCAACCGAAGAGGTAGGTGAACACTTGAAGAGAACAAGAAGTTCCCACAACACTAACAATTTTTTTGTACGATACGTGCTTGGTTTACGATAACGCGTCCATCTCGGTCCAAGCGTTTTATTACCTATTTCGCTCGGTCTATATTTTTGGTTTAATGGATTCGGAATGGCAGCAATAAAACATAAGCATGAACATATCCGACATCAGGACCTGAAGCCGACTGAACGATTACATGATAACAATGAAATCAAAGTCAACATCTATGTACGACTACATTTCTGTCAGTAGCATAATTCTTGTAATAATTTCTGAAGCCATTGCTTTGATTAGCAATTGTTGTCATACAATACAAAGGAAATTGTCCTTTCTCAATACAAAATTTCGAGTAGTCCTCGTCTGATAGACATGCCTCTTGGCTTGCGAGGTTAATAATGGAAACGTAATTGTTCAAAAAAGGAAATCAAAAGAATTCAATTATCCCTCTTTCTGTATTCCAAGTTGCAGCTTGGAAAATGAATTCAAATAATGAACGAAATAAACCTTTACTAAAATCATCCAGGTAGGCTTTCAGTTGCAGAAGCAGACATAATTTTGCCAAAATCACCAAACTCTAAGCTTACAGTTTAACATCCAAAAGTTTACATGCACGGGAATGTCTGCAACCATGAATCACTTTTCATAGTTCATACAAATCAGATCTCATATACTATAAGCCCTACACAAAATTATTGTACTATATTCTTTGTAGCTTACATGGTTAAAGTGAAATTACTGAAAGAAAAAAAGAATTCTTCATATATAAGGGGTAGAAAGAATCACGAGGAGAGAGTAGAAAAGAATCATGAGAAAGGCTTTCCTACTATAAGTTGCAGTAGGACGGGTTGGTTTCGCAAATAGTCTTCTCGTGAATTATCCGAGTCTGCTATACATAATAGTTTGCAGAGAAATGCTTTTCTTTCTTTCTTTCTCCAACACCTGAGTTGGAGGGTTTAATCACCATACATCACGCAAGTATCTGCCCTTCATTTGAAGGTTCTTTACCATGCTCTCAGCCTTGGAGCTGTCCATAGATCCCTGAACCCGGAAGTATAATGCACCCAGTTAATGACACAGAATGTGTTGAAAACCAAGGCTTGAATAGTAAGTGAATTTCACTGATATGCCAACCTTTTCTTTTTATTTTTGCAGGTGTAAAGATATTGCGGATTAACATTCTTTTTTCTGGTAAAGTGTGCATTAACATTTTCATCACCTTTAATTTATAATGAGCAGATGGAAAACTGGAACCCTCAGCAATACATACCTGCTCCTGTAAAATAGTATGTAGAGTCCTATGGACATCTCTGGCCATGCCCTTGGCATCGCCACAGACATATATGTATCCTCCCAGTGAAATCATGCTCCAGATATCCGAGGCCTAGACAAGAGGAAGATATGTGCTTATTGCTTCAATTACTTCATAAATCTAAAGCAAGTTCGGGTATGTATTTGTATTCCCTATTCAGGCGATAGCTGAAACAGAGTCAGTACCTTCTCCATCATTTTGTGCTGAACGTATTGCTTAGTAGGTCCCTCGCGTGAGAAAGCAACAACAAGCTCAGAAAGTGCACCCCTTTCAACGAAGTTGTTGAGCTCATCTTCATAAATGTAATCCTGTCAAAAGATCTACTTTGTTAAATTTAATTACTGAAATTAAGCACAAAAGCAAGCCACATCCACCTAGTTAATGAACATTCTTGAAATCAATCAGGACTTACCATTTTACGGTTCCTGCAACCAAAGAACAATATAGCAGATCCTAGTTCCACACGATCTTCTTTTAGGTCTAATCTCTCCTACAAAAGCAAATAAATAAAGAGATCTGATAAGATCACATAGTTCAATGGAAAGAAACTGCAGTAAGAAAACAATAACTAAAAGTTCACCAGAAACCTGTAGGAAACCCCTGAAAGGAGCCAATCCAGTCCCAGGGCCAATCATAATGATAGGGATTTTAGCATCTGTAGGAAGTTTGAAATTTGATTGCCGAACAAAAATGGGAGCCCAGCTGCATTCTTGGCTTTTCTCCAAAGGCACAGAATTCTGGGGGGAATAAAATTAACAACAAAGAAAAGTAGTTAGTTGCTGTCAAAACATAAATGGAGGTGCAAACTCTACCAAGACCAGCTTTTCCTTTCTCCTGAGGAAGCTGCTATCAACTAATAACTTGCTTTCTAGGGTTCATTTACCCCCAAAGTATCTCTTTTCCTACAGGTCCCTACATACGGGATCTGCCCTGACGAAAAAAAAATGAAGCACTAGAAACAGATAAAACTTCCAAATAACCACCTTCATCCAAGTTGAGCATATTCCTCTGTGAATCCGTCCGGTAGGCATTTTATCAAGAACCAGGGCACATGTAACATGAATTCTAGATGGCGCCAACCTTCACAATGGAAAAATAAATAGTAAGCACACAGACTTGAGCAGAGTGATAAAAGCATATAGCCAGAACTTGGAAGCACAAACTTGTGACCTTTCCCAAAATGATTACCTTGGCGATGAAGAAATAGAGTAATATCTAGGCTGCAGGCGTGGGGCAATGGCAGCAAAGAATACACCAAGTGGGGGCTTTACTGATGGAAATTCAGTCATAACCTCAAGGAGGCTTCTCTGACTAGCAACGACCCATTGTGCATATTCATTCTGTATTTACAAAAACCCAAAAGTTATAGGCACTGAAATTTTACAAACATTAGGATAAGGATTCGGATAAATCACAACCTTTCCAGCAGGCGATGCAAGATGCCTTAATCGATCAGCTTCTGTAGGATCAGTGGCATGAGCTGCTAAAGCCAGTAGAACAGACTGGAAACCAAAGTCAAAGGCATCAGATGAAAAATTACTTATCAGAAGGATGCCTGTACATGATGCATACAGGGTTTAACCAGCTAACCTTCTTGGGTGAACTCAAAAGATCAGCATATCTAGCCAAAGCAGTTCGGAAGGTACATGGCGGAAAAGGAGGTGGCAAAGAGCTTCCGCTTAGTGGTGTGCCATCCTCTTTGTCAACATGAATAGAGAAAAAGGTATCTGGAGACAAACCTAACAACTGCAAAGCCTCCTCAACTGTTTCATCTAGATTCTCACAGAAAACACCAACATGATCACCAGAATCATATCTGATAGATAAGAAGAGATCATATCATCAGTACATTTCTTTACTTTTTGTTATGTAATTTATCTGGATACGCTCAGTAGCTGAAAGAAACTTACGAAAGACCCGTGCCAGCTATGTCAAACTCCAAGTGGGTGCAAGAGCGATCAGAAGCAGGAGTATGAAGCTCCTTTCTCACAATAACATTAGCCCTTAATAATAAGAAGGATACATTTAGAATAAATGAAGGAAAAAGAAGTCACTTACCCAAGGGAAAAGAGGGAAAAAAAGAAGATACTAAACTGCAAGAGGGAATCATTTAGCAGTTAATCTAGATTGATACCTGCACGGATTGTGAGCATCATGGGCAGTATGGCCATTTGCATTGCTCCAGTTCTTGTCCTCTACATATGCATCCTCAGGATCATAGAATACAACACGATATTCCAAAACTGCAGCAGTGTATGGGGTAGAAACAGTTGTTGCATCATCCCCGTCAAGTAGTAACTGATCCAACTCAGGCCACACCAACTCTCGCCTACAATAGCAAGCAGGAAAGGACAGGAAAATAAATTGACATCTCTTTATAAGAAAACCTGAGCTGTTGATTCAGAATATAGATTAAATTCTCGTACCATGCACTAAAGTCATCTTCAATACATTGGTCATCATCTCCAAGGCCAAGAGGGACAACACGCTTCCCACCTACAAATGCAAAGTAAAATGTCTAATAATGAAAACCAGGTCAATTTGGACTTTGAGAACAAACTTGAAACATGCATGCACTGTACAACCTAGTTTTAGCTACCAAAATATGATGGCCAAATTATTATTATACGCCACACCTAGAAGAAAGGATAAGGTTAGTACATTCACTAAATGGAAAAAACAAGGATGCAACTAACGCTTGCAGCTTTTTCCCCTCTTAACTCCTCATATGGAAGAGATGTAATATCTTTCGTTAACTGCATTTTCAAATTGAAGTTTATGTCATACCCAAATACCAAAACTATGATGTCGGAGGTCCTGTATGTTTTCTTACTGATATTGCAAATTACCTGAAGGACACTGCTAGAGGATAATAAAATAAGTCATCCACCACTAAAATTTAAAATTCACCAATAATGAGTAGCAATCATGCTACTTGATTCTTCCATGGTTTGAACTGATACTTATATTTGCTATCATCTAGGAGACACCAAATTAGACAGTTAAATTACTGTTTAGAAGAAGCAATGCATCGATAAGTAGACCATCTCAAAACTAGTAACTTAAGCTACAAGATTTTCCTAAAAAGAGTGCAAGCAAATGAAAAAAGTATACCCTGTTCAGCAAGCATGCCGTCCACCACTTTAGCAATCTGAATTTAAAGTCAAAACACAATTAGAAACTAATCAACCAGCTAACAAACAACGAAATAATCTTAAAGAGAAACTATAATCTAACAAAAACACAACATGTACCTTATTAAAATGCTCATACTGCCTGTTGCCAAGTCCAAACACTCCATACTTAAGGTCCTGAAGCCATTCCCCCCTCTCTTTTCCCTATATTGCGGGTAGGTATAACCAATAAGCTTGCAAAATCAAACCCCGTAAACAATTGCGAATGTAACTTTTATGCACATTCCAAATTAACCTCTGTAAACCACTTATAGAACCTAGCCGCGTTGTCTGTTGGCTCACCATCTCCGTAACTACACCACCCGCCACAAAAGCAAATTAGAGGACATAAATAGCTAAAAGGAATAAAAGATGGGTAATAATAACTATACACTCACGTGGCCAAGAAAAAGAAAGCCAATGATTCTTTCTTCAACTTCTCCTCGTATTCTTCATCTTCAGCTGCATAATCATCCTGAAAAAGAGAGAACAATCCCCAAATCAATTCTACAGATACCCAAAAAAAGAAAAATATACAACAGAATATAAACCAAAATTAAATGGGAAATAGAAAAATCAACAAAAAGGTGGATTCTTTAAACGGGAAAACCACAGAACTACGGGGGGAAAAAAAAGATCCGGCATACCAAATCAACAACTTTAAAAACGGTCTTATCATACCGCGCTTTTGCTTCCTCAGCTAAAGCCTGTGAATGCAAACAAAAACAACAATCAAACAGCCAATTCAGTCAATTTAAGCAATAAATGAGGTGAATTGTAAGTGAGCAATAAGTAACCTTCGCAAATCCTTCTGCAGTACCAGTCTGAGTACCGAAGAAGATGGTAACTTTCTTCTTGCCATCATCAATCTCGGTTTCAACCTCTTTAACAACCTTCTTAGGAACCTCCACCACCTTAGATTTCTGATCGTTAGTTCTTCTCCACACCAACACCACAATGCACCCAATCAAAACCGCGATCGAAGTCGTCAAAATCATGACAGACTCAGCCGACACGCTGGCTGGGTCAAACTCGCCCTTGATTATCGCCGACATGAACTCGAACGGCGAAACTTTCATTGAAGCGCTTGGAGGTTGCATTTTTACATCAAACACAAAACCCCACAAGCAAAACAAAGACAAGATGAGAGGTTTAGGGAGAAAGAAAAAGATAATGGGCAGTCTTTGGAAAGAGGTATGAGGAAGTGAGATTTGGTACGTTGTAGGTGGAGAGGTGAAGTCCTGACAGAGTAGGAGAGAAAATGAAGAAGCGTCCGTCGACGTGTAATAAAAGAGGGTAAACTTACGTCGTGGGAAGTGAGGAACTGTGGAGGAGACGACGCTTACCAAACCAGACTGGTCAAAACTTACCTACAACATTAACCCAAACTTGAGGCTGTTTAACCGTGGTTAAGATTTGTTGTCTTGCAATTCGCAGTTTATTACGTTACATGTTTATTGTGTGGGAAAGTGTTTTAAAATTAAAGCCTCTCCCTCTTGGTGTTTAATGTAATTACCATCAAACTTCAATATGAACTGCTTAGTACGTTTAATTTTAGCAAGTATATAAATAAATATGGTTCTTCACTTAGACGCTCAATAATTACGCTTGTTTTCTTTACTTGAGCAAAGAATGGTTAGTTGAGCTATTAATTTCTGTATCATTTTCTCAAACGGCCGAACCACCAGTTCAATGATATGATATTATTAAAGTTTGGTCACCGTCAAATTGTTAATGTTTATAAATTTTTATATACCTATCAATAATTTTATTACTTAGTTGGACCAAAAACCAGTTGGTCTTGGCTAGCAAGCAGCAGATATCATATATGATTAGTTGAGACTTTTTAGTCACCGTCAAATTGTTAATGTTTATAAATTTTTATATACCTATCAATAATTTTATTACTTAGTTGGACCAAAAACCAGTTGATCTTGGCTAGCAAGCAGCAGATATCATATATGATTAGTTGAGACTTTTTATACTTTCTGATTAAAAAGAAAAGGGTCTTGTTTACCAAAGATGTCACCGTCCATTCATGGATGGCACCAACACAATTTCTCCTGCTCACTGCACCATAACGAAATGAATTAGCGCCTTGCACTTCTCTTCTTTATAGTCACTTTCCAACTAACTCATCTTGCAAGTTCAGTTCAATTTCGCCTAGTTGTGCATTAAGTCGCGCGCTCGCTTTCCCCCGGACTACCGACTTAGGGTGGTACCTGGGGGTTTCCCTCTTGCACCAGCGTGTCGGTAAGCGCACCTATCAGCACATTCTTGATATGGTCCATCACCGTCTGTCTGGATGGTCCCCCTCCACTTTGTCTTTTGCCGGCCGGGTCACCTTGGTTCAATCGGTCATCGCGGCTATACCGAGTTATACGATGCAGACGGTCCGGTTGCCACGCAGATTATGTGACGGCCTTGAACAAGCTATGAGACAATTTTTGTGGGACTCATCTCACAATAGACAGAAGATTCCCCTTATTAGTTGGGAGGAGGTTTGTAAGCCCAAGGCTCTTGGGGGTTTGGGTATCCGGCGGATTCGGGAAATGAACGATGCCTTCTTGACAAAACTCGGCTAGACCTTGATTGCCAATCCTAATACCTTATGGGTCCGGGTTCTCTCTGATAAATATGGTTTCGATATTCACCGCATTCCCTCCTCCCTTCCTTCCTCTGGGGGTTCGATGGTGTGGAAAAGCATCAAGGCGACTTGGCCTCTCGTGACTCAAGGTATGCAATGCCGACTTGGCAATGGTACGACGACGCGTTTCTGGCTCGACCCTTGGGTCATGGGAGTTGGCTCTCTCCTTTCCCATTCTACTCGGCCCATCCCGGACCACCTTCTTAGCCACAGTGTTCGTCACTGCGTGGACCCCACAGGCCATTGGAATTTGGCTGCCTTTCAGGAGTTCCTCTCACCTTCGATTTGTCGTACTATAGCTGGCATGTTTCCTCCTTCCCCTATTCTGGGTCACGACAGGATCGTTTAGGGAGCCTCTGAGCAGGGGCACTTTATCGTTGCTTCTGCCTACTCCCTGCTTCTAGGCCACACAGCTGAAGCTCCGCATAGGGTGTGGAGGGCCATTTGGCAGTGGTCGGGGCCCCAGCGGGTGTGCTCCTTTTTATGGTTACTAGCGAAGGATCGCTTACTTAGTAATCAACAAAGGGTGCGTCGGTATCTCACTACCGACGGTACTTGTCCCCACTGCTCCCACGAAGAATCCTCCCTTCATGCTGTTCGCGACTGTTCGCTAGCTCGACAAGTGTGGGACACTTTCCCGCCGGATATCGTTACCTCGTCTGCCTTTGCTCTTCCCACTAGCGACTGGCTGCTTACCAACCTCCTCCAGCGTCGGCGAGTGCAGGGTAAGGAGTGGGCACTGCTTTTTGGGTTGACCTACTGGTTCCTTTGGGCATGGCGGAACAAATCTATTTTTGATTCTGATTTTGTGCGTCCCACCTCACCCTCATTTCTTATCTTGTCTTTTGCAGATCAGGTTCAGAAGGCAACTGAGAGGCACAGTTTGGGCCCCACCGGCTTTCGTCCACACCAGGTTCAACTGATCGGTTGGAGTCGGCCGCAGGCATGTTGGGTCAAGTTGAACACCGACGGGGCTTGTAACCCTACCCATTTCACGGCTTCCGCGGGTGGCCTAATTCGCGACAATGACGGCAATTGGCAAGGCAGTTTCTCTCAGCTCATAGGATGGTGCTCAACGCAGTCAGCGAAGCTTTGGGCCGTCTACACAAGTCTATCCTTGGCTTGGAGATTGGGCTTCCGTCGACTTGAGCTGGAAGTGGACTCGGTAGGGGTGCACCAGCTCCTAACTTCTGTGACCTCCCGCTCTCAGTCGGACACCCCTCTAGTTATGGGTATCCGGGAACTTTTCAACTGGAACTGGTCTGTTGTTCATCGTCATGTGTACCGAGAGAATAACAGATGCGCGGATTAGCTCGCTGCCCCGGCTGGACAGGACGTTATTGGTATCACTTATTTTGATGTACCACCTTTAGGGTGCCATCGTCTCCTTTTAGAGGATATGTCGAGGATCTGTTTCCCCCGACTCATTTAGCTTTCGGTGTTCTTTTTTTCCCTTTACAAAAAAAAACTACCGAACTACCTTCTCTACTAAACTAGCAGAGTAATTCTGTGCAAATGTGCAATAAAAGTGTCCTGTGAATTTAATTAAAATTGAAATAGGAAATTAAAAAATATTAATTAAATTATAAGTAAATATTTAAATTGTATAATAAATATAGAATTTTAAATTAACAATTAAATAATAAAGAATATAAAAACGTAACGAAGTATATTAATAATAAGTAAATAATAATTATTATTATCAATATATAAATTAAAAATATAATTTGAACATCAGAATAATTTTATTTACCACTAATAAGTACATATACTGAAGTAAAATTAATTAATTATAATTTAT
>JAOTAX010000197.1:16480905-16495130 GCA_025629825.1 Erythroxylum guanchezii
ATATAGGCAAGAAAAGTCATGCAATTGTTTTCTTTTAATGACAACTATTATTATATTGTTGCTAAGCTTTTAATTGTAGTCCACACTTATGCTTTTAGTAGGCTAAATTAAATGGAGCAAATCCAATAAGGTACTATACCTTTTAGGTCTACTTTATACAACCTCTTGTATCTTGTTATCATGGTGTTGACTTACATCTTACCTATTGTCATCAAAGTTTATGAGACATTAGTCAACTTAAAATGTCAATACATTTTGTCATCCATAAGATTTTGACATATCTCTAAAACTTTAACACCAAATCATCAACAAGGATTATATCAAATTTGCATAATGGGCATACAATTTTCTTTTCTAACTTTTGAGAACTCTTCTCAAACATAACCTATGTCCAAGAAATTTGGTTCACTAACTTAGCATCAACTATACTAAACAATATAAGTTTCACTAATAACAAAATAAATGTAAGAAAGCAAGTAATCAATTATATGCCATGACTACCAAATAAGATTAGGACTTTAATCATACATTTGATTACTCTCACTATTTTATTCAAAATAATATCCTTCACTATTATTCGGAAAGGTTACTCTAATCTTTTTAGTGGACTAAGATCCCATTCAAATATAGTTGATCTTGAGTTTGCTCAACAAACCAACTAAACTTAAATTAGGTAGATAATAACTTTATCAATCACATCTCATATGACTCTTAGATTCGTTATGTGACAACCCTTGCCAAAATATATCTTATATGTCATTCCTATCCCTGCCTTTAAATTCATGTGATCACGAGTTTGCTCATCTAAATCACATAAATTTAGTTAAGTAAAACTCACTATTATAAGATTAAACATGTTCAAGCTAAAGCAACCTTGAGTTTGCTCAACAAGTCTACAATAAATAGAACTCTGGTTTATTCTTATAATAATGGAAGGCAACAATCACGTTTTCAATGTGTACTTAATATTTTAACGAGGGATTTTAATTTCATTCGTCTCATCAAACACAAAATTGCATATAAAATATCACATATATAAAACATACAATTTAAAATGCATTTAATATATATATCAACCATGTAAATAAAGTATGCAACTTATGCACTCATAATCAAATTATATGCAAAAAATATCAAGCTTCGATTGATTCTAATTATTGATCTTCATAATCTAAAATAACATTTCCAACTCCTTGGAAAACTTAAATTAGATTAAAACTATTGATTCCTAAATAAATTAAATTCCTATTCCCAATAGAAATTTAATTTGTTTTGAAAATAATTTCCAAATCCAATTGAAAACTATTTCCAATTATCTTGACTCCTTTGATAAAATTTAATTGAATTTTTTTCTATAAATTGTACTTCTTACTTATTATAATTTAGAAAAAACTTATTTTTCAAAATTATATAAGTAACACATTCAAATCCAATTTGAAAACTATTTCTAATCTAATTAGAAATTACTATTTCTAATCTCATTAGAAATTGTTTTTCTTTAATTAGAAAACCATTTTCTAATATTAAAAACATACTACTTGCAAAATTAAATAAAACACTTTTAAATGTAATTAAGAAAGTAACTATATTATTTATTTAGAGATTAATTTCTTAATTAATTAGAAAATTTTTCTTTAACAAATTAGAAAACTATTTTCAAAATATTAAAAAAACCTCATTTTTCTTACTTAATAAATAAAACACTTTCATAATTTAATGAAGAAAAATACTTTTCTAAAAATCAAGAAACTTATTATTCAAGAAATAATTTCTAAACAAATTGAACAATAATTATCTAAAAAATAAAATCATAAATTTAATTTATCTCATTCATATTGAAATAAATAAATTTAATCAAGAAACATCTTTCATAATTATTTAAGAAAATATTTTATAATTTCAAGGAGTCTATTCATTCTAATTTTAGAAACTACTTTTCTAAAATTAATTAGGGATCAATATAATTATCAATCTTAATCATATTAAAATAATTAATTAATTTAATTTTAGAATTGAATTGATAATTAATATAATTTAATAAAGGCTTTGAAAAATTAAACTAAATTCTTGAGGATAACAAAATGTCCCTTTTTGAAAACAATTTTCAAACAATTAGAAAATACCTTTTCTAAAAATTATTAGGGATTTAAACCATCTTCATTTTAATAAAACAAATTTAATTAAAAAGGCTTAAAAGGGGACTTTGGTGCTCGCTGCATGCATTCAGTCTGGCGCGTACTGCAGTGTCTCACCCCATAAGTTGTATTCTGACTTCTGAGTGGGGAGCGCCCCTCATTTTGATTCTACACTGCTGCAACCACCTGGGTTCTTCCTCTGCTGCTGTCGCCGGTTACAAGCTTCTCTAACTCTGCCTCCTGCTTTTGCTTCTACCACGCCTCCACTTAAGGCTCCTCACCACCGACGCCTCCTCGACTTCGCCATCGACCAGTGACGTCTCACTTTGCCATCGATGTCCATCGTCGCCTCCTCCCACCGTCTACTTCACACGTGGGTTTCATAAACCCTCTCCAGGCTTCACCAGTGGCGACGCCACTGGTATGAAGCCATCACCAGCGGTGAACCGCCGCTGGTGAGCGATTGAATATTTCACCAGTGGTGGTACAATCCGCTTATTCCAGAACCAGCCCAGAAACGATTTCAACGTCTCCATTCAACACACAATTCTTAAGACCATAAATCACAATCGTATAGTATTTGAGTCTTTTAGGGTCTTAATCCATTCGGTAGCCACAAAAACAAAATGTTCAATTATTATGGGTTTCGAAAACCCACGTTATGAGAATGGTTATGGGTTGAAGTTCTACAAGTTTCTGCCGGAGAGTGTTTGCAGAAGCTATGGGTTTCAAAAACCCATTCATAGGACAAGTTTCTATTTCCTTAAAACTCTACCAGTCATAAGCAAGCCAGTTCACAAACACAATAAAATCCATTCCATAAATCACAAACTCAAATTGCGATCTCCATTACTAAATTTCTAGAACCCACATTACAAACGCATAGGAAAAATAAGGAGAAAGTGGGATGCTTTTTTTCACAACAAATATAACCAAAATCGCAATAACCACAAAAACCAACGTGTTCCAGAATAAACGCAGATTCAATTTTCAATTGGCTCCAGGGTTTATACGGTGTTAATCTAAAAGACTTTTTCATATCTGAGTCGCATACCTTCTGTAATTCAATTTCAAAATTATAATCAATAACAATAACTCAAATTTAATCGAATCATAGAATTAAATATTGCTGTGAGACTAATGTTAGGAAACAGGATTGGGATCTAATCTCAAGCATAGCAAAATAATTACGCAAATTTTTTACTACTTTTGATTTCCCAAAAATTAAGATCTCTTTAATTCTATAAAATGATTAACACAAATTATAATAAAGCCGAAACTTAATACATACATTATTCCGAAGTTTAATTTTTGTCTTGTCGTATCCCTTGAACTGTTCCTGAAACTGATCCGTCTCAACTACCGTAGTCGCACAAATGTCCAGCCTCTAACGATATCGACAGAACAGGTTGAGAGCACTTTGTAACTCTTATAAAGAAGATTAAGCAAGAAGTGCAAGCTCCATAAAGCTTAAGTTTATTTATAATAAGCTTTGGACGTTTTAATAATTTAATTGAAATTAAATTCTAATTTCATTTAAACTTTAATTAGAATTACAAATAATTCTAATTAAATATCAGTTATGACCATATAAGATTTAATATCTCATATTGATCCTTATTTATTAAATATCTCATATTTAATCATAAAATTTCTCAAACTTTACAATCAAGTCCAAGTTGATTCAATTAACTTTGCTCTATTCAACTTATTCTATATGTGGGACCCATTAGGTTCCCAAATATGTTGGCAATGATCATAAAATCTAATTTTAATTCATAATTAAAATTAGATAAATTAAAATAAATTTAAACACCTTTTTAATTTATCTTTAATTCTTCAATTAAATAATTTATAATCATAGATCAAGATTGGCGTCTAGCAACGCATCATAACCACCCAAATATTTAGGACTGTTAAAGTAGTTTTGACTAACCTTTCCGTGCATAATTTTTCTATATAATTCAATACTTTTATCATACAATATTTTGATTAGACATAAAGCATGAAATTAATGTCTACTTTATTTTGAGTCTAATCATATTAGTTCTCCGCCATTAGCTATCGATTCAATTAATGATATTTGTAAACCTTGGCCAAGGATTTCTTGAATCAATACTAATTGAGAACAACAAAACATTCACCCCAATTACTTTAAAGTGATAAATCATATCTTGATCACTCAACTATTTTCATATAGTTCATGCTACATTCAATGACTATCGATTAAATGACTTATGATTAAATAAATCATAAGTAGTATCAAAATATAGCAATCTCCATACAAGATGACTTTGATGACCTCAAGTCAAATGATCACTTATACAATCATCACAATGAGAATTCAATAGACATATAAGTAATGTTTTAAATGGATTTCTCATATCGGATTTATTCAGTGAACTTGTTCTCTAGTAAGCACTTACACGTTTGTTTAAGTATTTATATATTTTAGTCTATGAGATCGATTACTTCTTCATAAAGAAAAATAAAACCTATGTTAGTATTTTTACGTTCTATTAATATTCAATCTTAATAGAACAATGACTAGGAACATTTACGAATAATACATAAATGCAATATGAATCCCATAATTATAATCTTAATATAATTTTATTTGCAATATACAATTATCTCATAGATTTTATCATATACATCTAAACATATACCAAATAAATAATACCTTTAAATAATTTGTCACTAAATTACAACTAAAACAATTGACTATAAGGTATAAATCAACAAAATGATAGAGAGCGAAAGAGCAATAAGGAGAGAGAATAGCCGATAGGCGAGATCGACCTCTGTCACTACTCTCTGTAACTCTATTACCTCTGCCTTTGCAACTTTTTCTTTTCTTTTCTTTAGGTCACTATATCGTTCTTAGTCGAAGAAATGGGATCTTCTTCTCTTGCTGGTTGCAATGACCACAAATTAAACATGAATATTACGTAACAGTAGAATTATGGATATTTTGGACGAACAGTTCAGTTCTCCTCATCGTATTACTTCAAACAATGCTTTATCCTAGAATTGCGTATCGCCCACCAAATATAAATTTTAAGCTTTAACACATGCAACACATTGCATCATTTAATAAGTACTTCAAGGAATTTTACTTTCTCTTCTTTCAAATTAAAAGGGTTAATTGAATCAAAACAATGAAACATGTAAATTTGATAGAATAGTTTCACAAGTAGGCAATAGCAACCATAAGACATGGAGAGTCCTAATGTTTCAGTTCGAATGACACAATGTATCACCTCCATAAAGCTTGCCCCCAAGTTGAAGTCTTAAACAGTATAAAAGATGTATATAATACTTTCATATAAAATATGGACTATTATCCCAATTTTTCATATGACATTGATTCATGGATTATTGATTTCTGTCATTCATTTATGTTACCCAAATAAAGGGAAGCCAATGTTTTTCATGGGGAGTTCTAAAAAAAATTGGGTTTTAAATAAGAGAAAAGTCCAATTAGAATAAAGAATTTTGAGAAATACATATCTTTTAAAGTTGAGTGTGTATTTCATAAAATTAAGAGTGAGAAAGATTTTTGTTATAATTCATCTTAATTTCATTAAAATTTTATTATCTCTAATTTGTACTGAGGAAAATCATTATACCATTTTAATATAGTAGACATTTTATTGAAGTTATGATCTCGTCATTTTCTGATCATTTTGAGAACTTTTTTATGTAAAAAAAATTGGTATCTATCTTCAACTCCCTTACTTTTATATTATTCTTAGTGCCAATCTTAATCACACAAATGAGTGAGCTGTTTGTCTTGTCGACGTATGCAGCTGAGTCGACTGACAAGTAGGAGGTAATTTTCCTTAATCCAATTGGCCTAAGCCTTATTGCCAAAGAAAAAAAATAATTGGTTGAGATCTTTTAAACAAAAATGAAAAAACCAATATAAAATATCTCTAAGGGACTGATTCAAATGTATATTTCTTAAGAATGGGGGATTAAGCGCCCGAAAGCATGTTTATAGATATTCTGATAAATAAAATTGAAATAATAAAAAGACTCCTCTTAAAGGAGAAAAGAAAATCCTCAAAAAAAAGAAAAGAAAAAGGTGTTGGAGTTGTATGGAGTCCATTATTTGAACAATTTGCCAGTGCTAAAAGCAGTTGATCAGTCACACAATGTAGACAGCTGGAATATCTTTTGTTTATAGTAAAGCAAGTGCAAAATGCCAAAATCATTGAAGTAATTGACAACCTTCGAGATTGCTTTGGATTGGTTATTTGTTGGGGTTAACCAAATGATTATGACATGAAAACTACGGTCAAATTATGTAGCCGAAAACCTACAAACAAGGCTGTGACATTAATTATTGATAAGCTCTTAAAACATTATCGCTTGCTGACAAAAGCTAAGTTCACCACTTCTGTCTAGTGCAGATGTTACAAACATAACTTTTTGCAAGTGATTTTCCGCATTAAGAATTCATCTAAAGACCTCATTGCTCTTTTCATCTGAAATGTTGAATGTGCTTTCTAAAGCTACCCAAAGTATGTTCAAGCCCACCATCGTAAACAAATAATGTAACTCAAGAATAATTCTGGGCTATCTCTTTGATCTTTTTCGTATATTCCTTTTAATTTGTCATTAGGGCCTGTGCTAGTTTCGCTTCGATCCTCGGAGAAGGAATGGAATGAGTTTCATTATTTAAATCGCTGTCATCATCTTAAGCAGCTAGCGAGAGAACGAGCCACATTAGTTTGCCAGCATATCGTGTTCCTGATTTTCATCTTGACATTCTAAATTTTCTGATCTAGTTGATTAGTTGGATTCCCTTTTGCTCGCTAATGAGTGGAGAAAAATGGGGAACGGCTCCAAACCCCATCAGGAATGCCAAAGACGGTATTGTATCAAGTTGCCACTTCGTCGCTCGTTTAGAAAATTTCAACTTCTTGCAAGTTTCTTACAGAGTCCTACCGTATGCTTGACGGCTGTGCTATCGTGACAAAACACCTGGTTTAAGACATCACCTTTCAGCTTTACAAACCATACTTCATCCAAGGTTTCTTTTACAGTAACATGGAGTGTGACTCGTTTCGAAACTGGATATTTGATTATCCAAGCTGATATAAAGATGACCAGGACATGTTAAGCAAATTGATGTCATAAAATGTTAACAAGACCAATCCATTGCCCATGCGTAAATATTCAGTTAGTTCATATCCGAGCTTCAATCCCAACTCCCCCCCTTTCAGAAAGGCCATAAAGAAATACAGAGGCATAATAAAGTTTCATACTCGTATAACATTGGCAGATTGTGTTTCAAACATATTGTCCCAAAAATGGTCAAAAGAAAAAGAAAACAGTAACATGAAAAGGAAAAGAATAACGAATCCTAACCATCGAAAAAATTCTTATATACTGCATGTCAGTTTCAATTACTTTTCCCAACTCCATAATGATGTTAGAGGATGTGCTAATTAATGGCAATAATGAGAAAACCAACAGATACATACATCAGAAAAACAGGGTAGAGTGCAAGGGCCTTTCTTCTGGGATTGATTGCAGAGCTCATGAAAGGGTAAGCAGCCCAGGAGCTCCAAGCCAATGTTAAACACACTACTACCACTTTCAGAACCACGTTATCCTGCAATAAGCAGATAAGGGCACCAATGTCTAGGGGAAAGAGACAATACCCAAGCAGGCTCAGACTCTGGAAAAAGATAATATGTCCACCCTGAAGTAACATAAGAAGGGAAAGGACTTAGTCATGTCTTCACTATGCTCCAAGTACCATAGTAGTAAAATCTAATCTTGTTGGATTAATTATTTCCATTCTGAAGAGCAAGTGGGACTAAAGATGTTCAGACTATCAAATCCTCCATAATGATACTAACCTATACCTAAAGATTAACTTAGCCTGGTTCACACACGCACAGGGAAGATAGAGAGTATTACCAATAGAAGAACATTCAATGTCAAGATTACAGCACCAGCAGCAAGAAGTCCAAATGCTACAGCAAACACCTCAGACTGAAAAAGCAGAGAAGAAAATTGATAAACTGAATACAGTTAACTAAATTTCTTTAAACGCAAACAAACAATTCAAACTTCAAATGGATAAGCTTGACAAAGGTAGCAAAATAGAAAATATGAACAGAGAGTGTAGAAGAATCAATCAAATTCTTAAAAGTGGATTATGTCCACGCTCATATAGATCTGGAACGAATGAACGTGCTCAACTGGGTAGCATATTCGACCTTATAAGAATTTAGGGGAACGAATGCTGAAACAAATATTATAAAAGAAAGATGCAAACGAACGAGTCGTGAAAGTTTGAGAAATTATCCAACTTTAACATTGAATATAGTTATGGTATTATTATACCAGCTTGAAGAAGCATTGCTTAAACTCTGTAAATAACATCTGAATGAGGAACAGCTCCCCATAAAAATTTTCACCGTTCAGTTCACACGATCTGGGGATTTGTTTACAAGCAAATTCAGTAACTAAACTAAGCATGTTATTTCCTTTGTTCATATTTCTAAAATAGTGTCCAGATTTCATTCATTCAAACAGGTATAAATATTGCCTTCACAACATACACCATGATCAGACACAAAATCGAACATTTTAAGCGGAAGATTGCTTGCACTCTGTTGAAGCTCTACCTTTATAGTATGTAAGCATGTTAAACTACCACCTTTAGAGCCGAAAAGACATCGTAGTGCACAAAACAAAGCAAAAGGCTAACCTTTTTGACGGAAGCAGACCAGGAGAGAGTTAGGCCTAGAAACAGAAGGAAGAAGAATGGACCCCACAGATCCCAATCTCTCAAAGCCTTTCCTGGATCCTCTCGGTACGGGTTGGGGAATACCACAAGCTTCAAATTGCTCACGATCCTAGACAGATCTCTCTTCACCGTGTCCCAAACAGGCTCCGTCAACGTATTCGGTGGAGATCCGAACCCGCTTGATCCAATGGAACCGTTTGAAGTACCCGGAGGCGGAGGCGGAGGCGGAACCTGTGGAAGCTTCTGACTTGTCGGAGGAAGCGGAGGGAGATTAGAGGGAATGAACGGTGACGTAGATACCGGGATTCGCGGCGGACTCGGAGGGCGCGCGGGCTGAACGGTGGCGGGGCCCGACTGGACGCTGTCGTTGATGAGGTTCTCGATCTCGTCTATGTCTGACTGAGACGACGTGTGGAGAGGGATTGTGTCGCTTTGCGACATTTTGATTTTATCGGGAACGAAGGTTTTCTTTTACTTTCGTTTCGGGCTTTCCCGGAAAAGTGGTGGAAATTTTACTTGAAGAGGCGAGAGAGCGAGAGAGAGAGAGACGCTGTGTTACGGTGCCTATGCTTTGTGCAAGTATTGGCTTCGGCTCGGGAGCACCTATTCTCTGTTCCCATCCACATCTAACGTCGTCGTTTCACTGAAACCCCAACGTCGCTTCACCACCACACCCAACTTTAGCGTATTGACTATTATCTCCTGTGAAATTTTCAGTTGGATATTTTTCTTGAATTCTTTTGTATACATTTTTCTGACTTTTAAGGATCATCATCAGAGAAGGAACGAGGAATAGGAAATTTTTTGTCAGATATTATTAGGTATACAAAAGAAAAAAAAGGGCTATTTCACACAGCACGTACTTAAAGCTGAAGTGTCTGTGCAGATCATGTGGCCAAAACAACTGGAAAACAGCAAACAAAAAATTCAAATGCTGTGAATGTGATCATTTCCAAAACCGGGTCCAATTCCCCAACTCATATTCTAGTTTTTGTAAATTCTTGGGTAAAGGTTTAACACCCTCCCAACGTTATGAAAAAATTATACCAAGATCAATGTGTTCAATTCAAGTCGCCCCACATGATCAAGGAGATTTCACAGGTCAAGGCTTGAGTGCAAGTGCAAGACCCAACTTGGGAGCCATAGCATTGATGGTCTTGGAGTCGTACTCTGCTGAAACAGTTATTAAAGACTTCGGCCTCCATTCATGTTGGCAAAGCATGGAAACCCTACCGTTGTCAGAAAACCGCGTCTTCACCACTGTCAACGGGTCCAATGCATGAGAGCTTCCAATGGTGAAACTATTTTCATAGGTAGAAAACCTATGAGTTAGTTCGGCAGCAACTGAATGGACAGGATTCACAAAATGAACGTACGATGCCTTCAGGGCCTGCCCTTTGTCCGTCCTAACACCAATTTAGTGTTGACAAATCTTCAGATACAGTACAAAATAGAGCAATAAACGAAATTCAGATAAACAAATTATGAATTGGTCGGTTTAAGCATTTCCATGTCAACAATAACCAGTACTTAAAACTGCCTGTCTTACCAAGTTCTACCTCAATCAAATGGTAGTGTCCTAATGTTTCACAAACAACGTGAAGAGAAAATGCCCCCTACTCTCCCATCATTAACCTCTCAAGTGATATGTGGTGCTTGACTGAAGTATCCAAGTAAATTGTAATTGGGAGAAGCGCGATTAGCTGAATATCCCTTATTTTCTTATTTCAGGAGTTTCTACAGCTTAGTTTGACTCTGAATCAAACACAATCTCACTTCAATAAGCACAAACCCTCATACTGTATAATACTTGCAAGTTTCCTAATTGTTATATGGATGCTGGAACTGCACATACCATGATATAATTGACCACTAGTGGGATATATAAATTGCACTAAAAGCTGAAAGAAATAGATTAAAGAAACTGTGAAAAAAACTGCTGGTAATCTGTGAAATTTTCATTTATTTATGTGGAATGCAAATTGCTTCCAAGTGATTGAGCAGAATAATTTGACTGCTTACAGCACACTGCAGAGATTTGATAACAATGGCCATGAAATGCCAAAACAGACATTGCTTAATGACAAAGCAGCTCAGTCTGTGATACAACATATCACTAGAGATAGTGACACAAGTAACAGTTATTGTGTGGAATGTAATCATGCAATAATCCTGTATATATCATAGGGCTTCCAAATCAAACAAGAATTTGGGCAAAGCCAAAAATATTTTCAAATCCTTCTTAAGAGACATGTGTACACAACACAAGTTAACAGGGTTATTTATGAAAGAACATTTCATAAGACAGTTTTAATGCACACTTACAGTAAAAGAGCAGCAGAGAAATCTGGTTTGTTCAAACCAATTCCAGCATTGTACTTTGTGAATGATGCACAAGTTGTATCAAATCCAACTTCACCACCCAAAGAGAGCTCTTTGCTACCAATTGCTGCTGAAAGTTCCAGGAGAGGTGCTGGATTCAGGCCAATGCTAGAATCAATGGCCGCATGATGATGAAGGTACTGCAGATCCAGCTGAGACAATTAAAAGAAAAGTCAGATAATTTCATATGGCTGGCATATAGTTATTTCCGAATTACCACCATTTTGCAAGTATTTCTGACATTTGACATAGTAGTAATTTTTTCTGACAACTTGTGCATAACCTTTCTACCATGACCACAAACTTATAGTCTATGCAGCATGATCATTACACATTGCCCACATTCTAAATGCACTGACCTTGCCAGACTTGTGATCAGGCACTTTGAAGCTTATTACCGCCTTTGTGGAAGGAAAAATATTATTCACAGTGACTTTGGTAGACACCTGCACAGAGGTACATTTGTAAATAAGCCGGCATAAAATGTGTATGCATGCCAAGTGCAAATAATGCAAACATGAATCTGCACATCCAGAAAGTCATACTATATGTTTGCACTAAACAGCAATTAAAAAAACTATATACATGCTGGTTTGGCTAAAATCTGCTTCTTACATTAGAATAGGTATCAACTTTCACATCCACAATAGTATTTCCACTCTGGTACAGGGTATTAATGTCACCAAAAAAAAATTCATCCTTCTTCAATCCTGTAGCTGTAAGTCCCTGAAATGCAAAATTTAACTCAGATATCATTACTTGATTGTCAAAAACCTAAATGTTGTTCATAAATATGGACAAAAACATGAAAGCAACATTTAAGCAATAAATAAACTTTGACATCAATCCTAGGGTAGTTTGTTACAACTACTAAAAAATTAAGAAAAACATATAATTCAATTGATCATAGCTATAGCACATGTGTGTTTAATAACTTAAAAACATTATATCCTCTTGGAGCCAATTCTGAACTAAACCACAAAGTTAAAGAACATAAATACTGTCTTAGAATAAGGGGCAAAAATTTGCAACCAAATCACAAAAAAGGAATCGAACACTACCAATCCAGTGGGCCTGGACATTGACAGGGTGAACTTGTGGTCAAAGTTGTAATCTTTTGTCAAGAGATCTGCATGAGGTAAACAAATTTGTCACTACGTTGGCTTTATAATTACAACCTAACACATGAAAGAAGGGAAAACAACTAATTTAGGCTTTTAACGATCCTCTTTCGAAAAATAAGAATGCACTAGAAAAGTCCTTAAAAGCATCTAAAAAGCAAGACAATATTTGACTTGAAGCTCTGTTCCCAGACAATTCAATACGTATTATTTTGAACAATAAAATCCCACATCACCTACAGAATTCTGCTCAAGTATGTCTCATGAATGATCAATTCCTTGAACTCTAATATTTCTACCTCATCATAAAATTGCAATCATATGTATGATGAATCTCTAATTGCAGACATGTAGAAAGTTCCAAAGCAACCAAGTCATTTCCACATGTGGCATTACCAGTTTGATGCAAAGTAAATGATCCATCACCAGCTTAATCATATAACAAACACATACTTGTGATAGTTACACCACTATCACCAAATCCAAGAAAACTACTTCACTCAATTGCACACTTCATCTGATCAAATTTCTGATATCACTAACAGAAGGCACTTGTATATTATTAAGTGATTGCATATATTAAAATATCAACATGTCATGAAACTGGCACACAGAAAGGTGCTGCAATCATGGGAAATAAATTGCGAGAAAATTACTCTCCTTTAAACTACTTTGCTTAAACATACCTTTGGCTCTTTTGCCAATATCTGAAAATGGTGCCGGACTGCTGCCCATCTCTAAGAACAAAAGGTTTGTGGACTACACAAAGTGAGCAAAGATGACAAACTTTAGTATACCTTAACAAAGACCCCTTCACAAAAGAACATGCAATTTGATAGATGCAAGATTCTTATAATAAGCAGTGATCCTGCAGATCCTTTAATCTAGATACCCAGACCAAAGAACCAAATATGAAGATATTGGTAAAACCAACAGAAAGGGCTGCGCACATCAGCACATCTCCCCATGTTCTTTTGGTTTCTATTTGAAGCTCTTATATAGCTGACTCATATACGCTTACTTCATATTACAACAAATAACCCCATTTAATCATCCATTAATAGCACAAATGAACAGCAAAGGTATAAAAGAAAACACTAAAACGACTCAACAAAATGGCAATCAGGTTCAATCACAACCGATCCAACTAAGGTCCACAAGCATTAGATCACATAAACAGCTAAAAAGTAAAAAGGAATCAATGCAACGAAATCTCAAATTTTCGTTGATAGAAGAACAAAATGAGTACTGAGTAACTCAAAAACCCTAAAACCGACAATAACGTTTCGATATAGGTACATGCCACAGAAAGAGCAAAAGAAAGAGAAGGATTCGCACGTGAACGAAGTGATCCGTCAGAGATTCACAACGTCGATGAATAGCCGCCTACGACGACCTCAGTGGCGACTTGTGCGACGGCGTCGGACGAGCAGCCCTCTGTATTAGATAAACTTTGGGAATAATCGTCAAAGAGGAGACGCGACCGTGTGCTCACTGAGGTGATGTTAGGGTTACAGTAAGTCGAAGCGCACAGATAGAGCGATGTCTTTGATTGGGTATCAAAGTCGAGGACGAGGCCTTTGATTTGATTGTGAGAGAGCTAAATTGACCTACAAGTGACGCTTTGGATTCAAAATATAAATATCGAGCGAATATGACATCGAGATTATTTGGTTTGTCACCAATGTCCTTCTTTGCAAACGGTATCGTGTGGCGAGAAAACAAATAATTAAGTTTTAAATCAACATTTTCATCAAAATAAAGTTTTACATTGGATGAGCATATAAATTCATAACCTACCTTATTTGCTCACTA
>JAOTAX010000197.1:16558627-16572693 GCA_025629825.1 Erythroxylum guanchezii
AATATCGTTTTCATGTAGCCTCCAAAACTAGTAGCAGTTAGTACATGTCAGTTACTGTTATGCGTGTTTCTTGTTTTTCAGTTGATCGAATTAGAACAAGAAACGTGTTAAAATCTTGTGTCTCAGATTATAGGCATCTTTCATTTCTAGTCGTTGATTTAAGAAGTTTTTTTAACTTGTAAGAGCTGAAGATATAAAGCTCATCTTCTTCTTTTTCGCATAGATAATAAGTAAGCAAGTAAGCAAAAAAAGTAAGTAAGAAAGAGTGAAAATTTTATCTTTGTTATGAAAAAATTACGCCTCCTTTTTCTTGTTTTACTTGTTTTAAAAGGTTTACTGGAGTTGAGTTGTAGAGCGTTGTTGCACTGAATAAGAAAAAACAGATATTGGTTCTGGAAAACATATTCGAGTGACAACTAAAGCTTACAATTAAAGAAGACAAATCTTCTACTATACACGTAAACACTTGAGAGGAGTAGTCTTTACATTTTTTCAGAGATAACTATTCGAAAACAACAAAATCTAAACGTTGGTTTACTTCAGTTTACTTCATCTTATTTCAGACGATATATTAGGCACAACAGATGATGTATCAGACACAGCAGACGATGCATCAGACGCAGAAATACATGAAAAGAAGCGTTTAGTTCAGTAGCTGTTCGAGAATAGCTTCGACTAGCAACATCTTTGAGTTTGCGGTTTAAGCGAAGAAGGAGGTGTTTGTCAACCTACGAGAGTGGTATTAGAGCTGCACGGTTCACCATACCTGGACTGAATCAAAGCCATGGTAGGTATAAGCTTTCTTGTGATGAACTTGTCAGGCAAATATACCAGTTTTAATTGGTGAGAACTATAAGGCTTGGGCTCTTAAAAGTAGAAGATTGTTTTAAGATCTGTGAATGTTAGGTGTAGCAAATAAAGGAGTAGCTAAAAATGAAGGAATAACTGACTTGACAGAATAACAAGTGACAAGATTAAGTCAGGACAGAGACAAAGATTTTAAGGCTCTTATTTTTCTGAGATTTGTGGTTAGTGAAGCTATACCATTGAGACATGCTGAGTGTAAAAGTACAAAGGAGTTGTGGGATATACTGAAGTTAGAGCATGTAGGCTTAGCTCAGTCGTTGAGATTGAAGAAACAAGCAATAATGAGAAGTTTTGAGAATTTCTCAATGAGGGATGAAGAAAATATAACTGCAGCAAAAACCAGATTTATGGGACTAGTACAACAGATGAAGGAGTTTGGTGAAAATACTAGTTCTGAGAGATTAGTTGATAAATTTTTGAGTAGATTGCCTTTGAGATTCGAAGCTAGTATAGCACCAGTGGAGTGGCAATTCAGCAATGACCATGATTCAGTGACTTTGGAGCACATTTTCAATGTTCATGAGATTCATGAGGAGAGGCATGGGGTTAGAAGAGAAGGAGAGGAGTATGCATTGAAGGTAGAGCGTTTCAAAATACTAGAAAACCCACCATTCCACACCCAAACCAAAAATCTGAACCAAATGCAGTGCAATCACAGATGCACCAACTGTCACAAAACCAATCACAAAACACCTAAAATCCTTACCAGATGACATCATTTCCTCAAAACCAGTCCTACCAAAGCTAAATGCAATACCAGATGCCTTAAGTGTATCCTCAAACACAATTACCTCAGCACTTACCTTATCTGAACCATCCACAAAACTTCCAAACTACCAATCAATATCCTGGAAACAATGCCAATCGAATGCAAGGTGGACCTAGGACAACAAGATCGGGAATGTTTCCAAATTGCAGATTCTGTAGGAAGAGCAATCATGCTGCTGAAGAGTGTTATTAGAATGAGAATGTGGAGTGTATTCATTGTAGGAAGAGGGGGCATTCGAAGAGAGTGTTCAATGAGAAGTGGATGACAGAGCAACAAAACCCACAAGGTCCCATTTTTGGAAAGCCACCACCAATACATCCCCTACAAAGACAAAACACTTCATCAAACCAAATGCCAATTCAAACATAGCCCTACCAAAATATTCCTGGATCACAAGTTTACCAAGCACATTATGTTGCAAATTCTGGAAATGCACAAATACCTCAGCACTACCTTTCTTAGCCTGTAATGTCTCAACCTCAACCTTATACATCTCAACCTCAAATAACTCACCCTTACACATCTCAGCCAACTTTGACATATCGGATACCTCATCAAGCCATACAAACACCAATGTCCAGCTTATCAAGTCAACAACCTCAAATTACATACCCGATAAACAACACCTTTTCCTAACCACAATCAGAAAATTGTCCAAACTTCCAAGGTAATTTACAAAATATCCCAAACAACCAACCTGGATCATCATAAACCAATAAACCATCAGAAAAATTAGTTACTGAGGAGAGTGTATTTGTAGTGGAAACCTGTCATAAAACCATAAAACATAACCCTACTATTGAAACTTGTGCTGTTGAAGTATGGAAGCAAGTGGAAACAGAAAAGGCTAGGGTAAATAAAGAGAGGAAACGTGCTGCTATTGAAAGAAAGAAGGCTGAGGAGTATCATCTTCAGTTGGAGACATTGAGGAAAGAAGCTGAGGAAGCTAAGTTGAATTTGGTTTCTCAGACTTTGAAGTTTGAGGAGGCAATCATAAAGTTAGAAGCAATAAAGGCTGATGTAGCAAAAGAGAGAAAATGTGCTAAGATAGACAGGGCTAAAATAAAGGAGCAAAGATGTTTGACAGAGAGGAAGACCATGGAAGAAACATCTCGTGCTGAAGATCTTTCTAGACAGTTGGAAGATGCTAAACGAATTATTGAGAAAAACCAGAGGGAGACTCAGAAAATGAAGCTTTTAGATAATCCTAAAACTGAGAAAATGTTTGTGTCTAAAGATGTAAAGTTTGATAAAAGTGAAGGATGGAAATGGGGAGAACCTACAGTCAAGAAATCAGGAGGAGTTAGTATTGAAATATCATTGAATGAACCAGCTATTGATGAAGTCATGAGAGAAGCATCGTATGAGGAAGTTATAGCAGCAGTTAATTCAAACAATTCAGGAGATGAAGGGAATTAGGAGGAGTTATCACCTAACCCAGAAAATGATGAATTGAGTTCAGAATCTTAGGAGGAGACGTCAATCTTTGATAGTACTCACAAGGAGAGGGATCTGGCCTCAATTTATAATGAAACTAACCCTTTATTTGATTTTAGGTATGATGATGCAGTTAAAGCTTTGCCAAGATGGAGATTTGAAGCTTTGAGAAAATTGATAGGTATGCAGGCTCCACAAAAAAAAAGGAGAAGCTGTTGAATTATGTTGTTTCATGCAGCCTGCTATACTGAAACTTGTGGAAGACCTAGCTATGGCAGTCAAGGTAAAGAGGAAAGGGAGGCTGAATATCAAGAAGAAGGTTCCCAAGTTCCTTAGGAAACTAGAGTTAATGAGTTTGGGAATAATTCAGAAGTCCATGCATTCAAGAAATGAAATTCGGACGATTGAAGATCAAGGCAGGAAGAATGAAGAAAAGGTTGAAGTAAGTTGCACTGGAAAAGAACGAGAGACGATCGCAAAGGAGAGACGATCCAAGACGATATAACCTGCAAGATGAGCCCAGACGATCCAACCTCCAGACGGTCCAAGACGAACCAACATGCCAGATGGTCCAAGACGATCCAACATGCCAGATGATCGACCTGCGAGACGAACTTGAAACAGAAACAAAAGTTGTAATAAAGCTGTCAAGACACTTTACCAAAGTTGGAGAAAGAAAAGAATTCAGAGCATGATCATCAAAGTATGACCAGTCCGTACCACATGTATATACTTGTGGTCTTGCCATTATCAAAATATCGTTTTCATGTAGCCTCCAAAACTAGTAGCAGTTAGTACATGTCAGTTACTGTTATGCGTGTTTCTTGTTTTTTAGTTGATCGAATGAGAACAAGAAACGTGTTAAAATCTTGTGTCTCAGATCATAGACATCTTTCATTTTTAGCTGTTGATTTAAGATTTTTTTAAACTTGTAAGAGCTGAATATATAAAGCTCATCTTCTTCCTTTTCGCATAGATAGAAAGTAAGAAAAAAAAGTAAGTAGTGAGTAAGAAAGAGTGTGAAAATTTTATCTTTGTTCTGAAAAAATCGTGCCTTCTTCTTGTTTTACTTGTTTTAAAAGGTTTATTGGAGTTGAGTTGTAGAGCATTGTTGCACTGAATAGGAAAAAACATACATTAGTTCTGGAAAACATATTCAAGTGACAAACTGAAGCTTGCAATTAAAGGAGACGAATCTTTTACTATATACGTAAACACTTGAGAGGAGTAGTCTTTACATTTTTTTTTCAGAGTTAACTATTCAGAAATAACAAAATCTGAACGTTGGTTTACTTCACCTTGTTTCAGACGATATATTAGAAGTAGCAGACGATGTATCAGATGAAACACACGATGCATCAGACGTAGAAATACATGAAAAGAAGCATTTAGTTCAGTAGCTGTTTCAGAAAAAGCTTCGACCAGCAACACCTTTGAGTTTGTAGTTTAAGCGAAGAAGGAGGTGTTTGTCAACCTACGAGAGTTTGTTCTAGGGATCAACATAGTTATACACATTTGTCTGCCAAAGAGTTGTCTACTGTAGAGGGACAATTTCTAATTAAGTACTAATTAGGTTAGAACGCTCAATGAAACATAGATGAGATAGAACGCTCACTTAAGTATATGGTAGTTGTCTGGTTTCATATTGCAACTTTACGAGTTTAGTCAAGTCAAGCTGGTTATGTTGTGAATTATAGAGAGCTTACACGAGTTACTTAAGTGCATGACGAAAACCCCCTGATAGGATGATGCGGGAGAAGGTTGAGCTTGGACTGATGTATATATAGACAGCTAAATTACATAGATTCACAAGACTTCCAAGACAAAAACAACCTTAATTCAAGTGGAAATCGAAGCTATTTTTATTTAAAAGTTGTATTTGGGAGTGCACATAGACAGGAATAGTATATGGAATTTTTTGCAGGACCCACAAGGGATTACAATGCTACCATTAATAAAGGCGACAGCCCTTCGATTCCCCACTGATTTTTGCAGCTCTCTCTCTCTTTCATACCCACACACCCATACACAAAAAACAAGAACATTTCTATCTTCTTTCACTAACTATATGTGGCTGCAGAAACACTGTATCACTGCGACTACTAATAAAGACAAATCTTCTTCTTATATCTACTATCTTCTCTTCTCCAGTGTTTTCAATAACCTACTTTAGTTCTGCCTACAAGCATCTCTCTCTATATATATCAAGCTTTTTAAGCTATCTCCTCGCGAAACGCCTGGTCATATCGGTTTCTGGGCGACTAAGCCATTTCTTGTACTGTCTGTTTCTGGGTCATGGATTTTCAACCCAATACATCTCTACATCTCAGCTTACCAAACAATCAACTAAACCTTGAGCTTGTTCTTGAGCCATCATCTTCATCTTCATCATCACCTCATAGTCCAGTAGAGCCTCGGACTTTGTCATGTAACTACTGTCAAAGAAAGTTTTACAGCTCCCAAGCTCTAGGTGGCCACCAAAATGCTCATAAACTTGAGAGAACCTTGGCCAAGAAGAGCCGTGAGATAAATTCGACAGTGCGGGGACATGGTGGATCGAGCCCTCGATCAGGATCATCGAGTACGGGCAGCACAAGTCATGGTCGTAGTACTCAACATCGGTCAGCCCTAGCTGGGTTAGAACCTAACGAACATGTCAGTAGGTTTGTTGGTGACATGAACTATGGTAGAAAAGAGATGAATTACAGTTCTAGAGGAGATAGAGTGGGTTCTTGGTCCATGGGATATCGGCCTGAAAGTGTTCAAGAAGAATTGAGCCAACTTGACTTGTCTCTAAGGCTTTGAAATGCACTTATATCTTACAATCTAACATTCCTCTCTAATATTGTTTCAAAAGTAAGCTATTTTGATTTTTGTTGTTCGGTTTACCTTTGAGAAAAGAATGAGTGTGATATTGAACTAGAAACATTTTCAAATGAGGATTCATTCGGGAGTTATTAGTATATGACATACTTTATCCCTGCTGAAACTAATGTCATGTCTTAGAACTCATGAGGTGCGTTTAATTATGACCTATATAATTTTGATACATTCTGTTATGACCTAATATTTTAAGTGAAAAACTAATTTAAATATGAATAAAATTAGAATCCTGTTATTAATGAGATGGTTATGATTCTTTAAATTACTACAATTCAGATGTAATTTTTCTCCAAGTTAACATTGATTATTCTGCTCCTGCCTTATGATTGTGGGATTTGGCCTTCCATTCCAATATACCGCATTTCATGACAGTAAATGAAGGGCTGGAAAACTGAGTCTAGTACAGAAGTAAATCAGTTTTTTAGACAGGTTGTTGGTTAGTATGAAGATTTACATTTCTATTCATGGGGACGAAACATTGATGAGGAAGAATCATTATATGTCAAGAATCATTATATGTCAAACTAAATGGGACGGCATTATTGCTCTTGCTAAAATTTAGTTTCAAGAATGCATAGCGTTATATACTAATTATACTACTTTTACTGGTAGTCACCAAATCAACTGATAGGAATTTTATATTGGTTGCTAAAAGTGATATTTTGAAGTTTAGAAGAGTTTCGTAGTCCTCTTCTTACTACCTAACTTTTGATTTAGTATTAGACCAAAGTTCATACTAATTAGTATTTGTCTAAAAGGGGTTAGCTATGATATAAATTCTACGTCGATTAATGAGAGAGATCCTTAGAGGTTTATATGGATTTGAGGAATGTTCTCCTTTTAATTAAAATAACTTTTAAGTGAAATTAAGCTTGAATTACATATCGTCTGCGCATAAAATGAAAGTTGGGAAGTACCTTATAAAAACCAAATTATAGAGAAATATATTACTATTAACATATGGAACTGTTTCAACTCGAAGCAAAGATCTATCACAATCCTTGTCTCGGATACTATGGCAAACATTCGTGAACTTGTTATGTTGGCAGGTGCAACTTGAAAACTCAATTTTTGTACTTAGCTTTCCATGTTCTCTAAATCTATACTTTGAGTAGAGAAACATTTTTAAGTTTTTGTGTGTAGAAGGGTAGCTCCCTGTGTACTCTTTTGTTTTGTACTCTCGTTCTTTACTAATGAATTTTTTCTCTGAAACACAATTGAACCTTTTACATCACCAATTGACAGCGGCAATCTATTGCTTTATAGTCAAGACATAGAAGAGTTACGTATAGTAGGGTTACAACAAATTGGGTCAATTACTACAATTGGTAAGAAGGATTAGTAGGAGTAAAGCACTCTATACAAAATATGTTATGGAATTTGCTTAATATCCTTATTACTCCCCCTCAAGTTGAGAGTGGGAGCCACTATCAACTTGTCCCTTAAATGAAGAAAACGACCTTTTGTCATTGGTGTGGTCAACACATTGGTGATTTGATCCTTGGTAGAAATATAGCGTACAGGAGGTGACCTTTAGCAACCAGATTATGGACAAAGTGGAACTCAACCTCAAGATGTTTAGATTGTGAGTGAAAGATGAGATTTGTGTCAAATACGTTGCTCCCAAATTATCACACCACAACATAGGAGGTTGAGAATGAGAAAACCAAATTTCGCCTAACAGCAAAAAGAGCCATTGGAGCTCACTCGTGGTAGTAGCAAGGGCACGATACTTAACCTCAATAGACGAGCGTGAAACTGCCCACTGTTTGTAAGAGGACCAAGAGATTAAGTTAGGTTAAGCAAAAATGACAATCTTGTTATTGACTTGCGGTCTTCAGGAGAATCGCCCCAATCTGCATCAGAATAGGCATGAAGAGCTAGAGAAGAGGAAGGTGAATAAGTAACTCAAGTTGGGAAGTGCCAAGAAGATAATGCAGGATGCGTTTAACTTGCTTCCAATGGAGAAGAGTGGGCTGATGACTATACTGCGCAACTCTGTTGATCGCAATTGCAATATCCGGGCAAGTGATGCCAAGATATTAGAGATTACTGACAACTCGTTGATAGAGGGAAGCTTCAGTGAAAGGTTCCGAGGAATCTGTACCTGTGAGAGAAGAAAGATCAGATGAAGAGCTGACAGGCTTGGTGTCCAACATTTTAGTAGTGGCGAGAAGGTCCCGGATTTACTTGTGTTGAGTGAGTAAAAATGAGGATTGGGAGTTGCTTCAACACCAAGGAAATAGTGGAGAGAGCCAAGGCCTTTGATAGCAAACTAAGCCTGCAAAAAGGAGAGAACAACTGAAACTAGGCGAGAAATACTGCCAATGAGGATGATATCATCAACATACACAAGACAAAAGAGATTAAAACGACCATGAGAAAAATAAAAAAGAGAGGGATCGGTGTGGGAGGAGCAAAAACTGTAGGTTGCTAAGGCATGTTTGAGACAGTTGAACCAACTATGAGGAGCTTATTTGAGTCCGTAAAGAGACTTGCGAACAAGGCAAACATGATGAGGTTTGTGCTTGTCAACAAAACTGGGAGGTTGCTCCATATAAACCTGTTCATCAAGAGAACCATAAAGGAAAGCATTGGAGACATAAAGTTGTTTAAGAATTCAACCTTTACTAATAGCAATGGTAAGAATTAAGCGAATGGTGGCGGGACGTATAACAGGGCTAAAAGTTTTCGTATAATCAACATCGGGACGCTGATGGAACACTTTGGTGAATAGTCAAGCTATCTAGAGAGCTACAGAGCCATCCAAATTTTGTTTAGTACGAAAGACCCATTTGCAACCAACCAGGTTGGTGGTTTGTGTGGCAGGGACAAGATCCCAAGTCTTGTTGGTGAGAAGAGCATTGTCCTCCTCAAGCATAACTTGTAGCCAGTGCAGGCTGCGAGCTGCTTGTCGGTACGTGGTTGGTGTGGGCTTGAGTGTGAATGAGGAAGAGATAAAAACTACTGCTTCAAGAACACGTGCTGGAGGGAGAGAATTCCTTTTAGACTGTGTAACCATCGGATGAGTAGACGTGGGCTGGTGCTACAAGGAAGAAGATGTAAGATCAACTTCTAAATTAATCGAAGGAAAAGTATCAGGAACAGAGATGTCATGCGAATGTAAATTAGAAGAGGAAGGGGATTGAAAAACTGAAGGGGGTTAATTATTTCACAAACTTTCCGCCAGTTTCTTTGGCACAAACAAAATAAAAATAACAAAAACTGAAATAATAAAAACACCAAAAATTTGGTAACACAGTTCGAAACATCTTGCCTATATCTGTGGGGCCCTCACCCAGTTTAATCACTTTTATCGAAATACAATAGTTTCACCCAAGGCTTTATTAAGCTGACACCACTCAACCCTTGACACTATCTCTCAACCTCACTTTCTGTGAAAGAATTTCACACCCAATAGTACGATCGCCTCGTACTAACCTCAACAGAGAATTTTCTCAACAATATTTGATAATAAAGATAAGAAATAAACAACTCAAGTGATCAATTAACTAAGAACAAAATAATAATATACTTTGAGAAAAAGAAAACAACTTCCTGAAAGGTTAAGCTCTATTGAAATGGATCTGGAAGTCGTCATAACACCGATAGACTGTCTCACATAAACACCAACACGAAGTCACAGTTGCATCGATAACACATTCACCAACCAAAGTATATGTAGCCCATAAAGAAATCAATTAAAAATCGTTGAGCCAATGAAAAATAATGTAGCCAAGAAATCACACACACCACAGTCACTGTTTCATTGAACAGCTAATTCACGCAACCACTGCTTCCTTATCTTTTGTCGCACAAGAGATTTCTTGCTCAATACCACACACACCCACTGCACCGTGACTCCTCTACCAACACACGTTCTTCTTCCCTTTTTATTCAGCTATTAACACCCACGTTCTTCTTTTGTTCACCATAGAGATAAAGCACACATTAGAGACCATGAGTGCAATGCTTCAATTAATTAGAGTCCATTGCAACGTTGATTTTAATCAACAATAAATACATTCTACTACTCTTTGGTTGCCACACACATACAATCACTATACCATAAATCTCACCCAAGACACATTATTCTGTTTCTTGTTTCATATACATCGCAAGCAGTGTTGTTGCTCATGGACACAACACACGACTCCTATTATGAATGAAAGATGTGGGCAATATCCACTATAGAGATTCACGACAACTGCTTATAATCAATGTGTATGACACAAAGTCAATTAATTAGAGAGAGTCCACCTACACCACGTAATTTGCAAGTTTCAATTTACTAAAACTTAACAGCCAACTCAATACCGTATATAGCATATGCATAAATCCTTCACATAATAAGAGTCCCACTTAAAACAGAATTTTATCATAGCTGAACCATTGTCCAAATACCTTTTAAATCCAAGGGAATATCCAACTAATATCTTATATGTCCAATTAATAAATAATGCTCCAAAACATATATCCTAACAATCTCCCCTTTTTTGGCATTTTTGTCACAAACATGAAACTCCCCTTAAATAACATAGTTGGACATGTAAGTAAATACTCCCCCTTTGATCAAACATCAAGTTTATCCAATCATCCAAATTTCTCCCATTGGGACAAAAAGATGCCAAAAAAATGACAAATAGTCACATATATACATTGAAATCTCCCGCTGAATGGAACATTCACCATTAACATCCTGATGTCTCCCCCTTAAGATAAAATAGTATCAAAATGCATAATCATAATAATCAATCATAGATGCAGCGAAAGAGTCATAAGCATGCTAAGATGACAATTTACTACCATTCAAAACTCATGCCAACATATCACTACTTTCACCAGACTGATCAAATTCATAAACCCAAGCAATGAACTGTAAGTGTTGTCAGTGTAGCGAAAGAGAAAGATACCTGAGAGAGATCCATACGGATGAGAGAGCTGAGGAGTCTTTGGTGGAGCCAAATAGAAGTCACAATGCAAACTACTAAAAACATTAGACGAAAGTAGCAATATAAAACTAAAGAACTAAAAAAAATCTTTTCTTTTCTTTTTTGCTTTTTTTCAACACAAAAAATACTTAAAAAATGTAAAGCATACAGTCCCTGTGCCCGTTGAAGAATTTCAAACCCGAGCTTATTCCTCGTCACATTATCTCGGTCATTGATTTCTTCTTGAGAAATAACCGACTTGTCCTTTGCTAGACCAGTTACTTTACAAACAGTAACTAATTGTGAATCTGTACAATTTCTTATTTTTTTAGTACGTTTTTGTGCTTGTACTTGGCCCTTTCTCATCCAAGCTTGCTTCGATACCATGGGATGTTGCTAGAAATTTAATGGATAGTGTCTAGATTTTCGATTTGACCCCTTTGAAACATCATCTGGAACATCTTGTAGCATCTCGGTCTTATGTGCCTGATAACTCCGCAAAAATGACACGTCGGTATAAATCTTCGATTCTTTCTCAATGGTTCTTCTTTTTGGACAGATCTGGACATATTATTGTTGTCTTCATTCACTTTAGAGTACTCACCCTTATAGCCAATGCCTTAAAGATCCCCTTTAACCTTACCGATTTTTATCAACTTATCTAGTTTTTTTGTGCCTCCATTCAACATTCTCAATCCCTTTTCAGTACTTACCAACATCATTCTAACTTCACCAAGCTCATCCAATGTCAACATCAACTTCTTTTCTAACTCTTGTATGGTGTTCTTCATGGAAAGATTCTCTTCCTTCAATCTTTCATTCTTTCTACACGTTTTCACCCACTTTTCATATATAGCCTTGTAATCCTCGTAACTATTCCCTTTTTTATCATCTAGGCCACTTCCATCACTGTCATAATCTGATAATAGGTCTTCAGATGAGTTGTTTTTGAAATTTTTCGATTTTCCCTCTTTTCCAACTTCAGTTACTTCCTTCTCAGTTACTGTTAAGCTAGTAATTGGACTTTTGCTATGTAAGACAACCAACGCAGCACTATTCGTTATTTCTTCTTCGCTACTATATTCACTTTCGGTGTTTGTGAAGGACTTTCCTTTTTTCTTCTTCATAGTATTGGCACATTCGGATTGAATGTGTCCGAAACCTTGACATTCATGACATTGGATTCTCCTTGCCTTCTGTTCACCCTTTTGTGTTTTGACTTGTTGTCTTGAATTGTTACTCGATGAATTTCTGCCAAATCATCTAAAATCAGATCTATCCTTCTTCATTCTTTTCATCCATTTACCAAAATTTCGTGTGAGTAGTACCAAATCTTCGTTTTCATCTTCCGCATCATTCATACTCTTTCCAGTTTCCACCTGTAGTGCCTCTCATATAGCCGTGTTTGCGAAACTAAGATCTGCATCAACTTGCTATCAAGTTCTGAATTGGTGACCCCGCTCTAATACCAGTTGAAAAACCAAGACGTTTAATTATTTCACAAACTTTCCGCAAATTTCTTTGACACCAACAAAATAAAAATAACCAAAACTGAAATAATAAAAACACTAAAAATTTGGTAACGCAATTCGGCAAACCTTGCCTACATCTGCGAAGCCCTCACCCAGTTTAATCACTTTCACCGAAGTACAATAGTTTTACCCAAGGCTTTACTAAGCCAACACCACTCAACCCTTGACACTATCTCTTAACCTCACTTCCCGTGAAAAAATTTCACACCTAATAGTACAACCACCTCGTACTAACCTCAACAGAGGATTTTTTCAATCAACCCAATTGTACGACCGCCTCGTACTAACCTCAACACAGGATTTTCTCAACAATATTTGATAATAAAGATAAGAAATAAATAACTCAAGTGATCAATTAACTAAGAACAAAATAATAATATACTTTGAGAAAAAGAAGACAACTTCCTGAAAGGTTAAGAGAAAATCATATAATTCGTTATAAAAGAATCAAACTTCCAATACCATTGCCTTGGAGTTTATTTCAACACATATAAGCTTTACTTTAACTTGCAGAATAGATTTTCCTTGTCTTTAGCTTTGAAACCTTTTGACTGCTAAATGTATATCTCCTCTTTCGGATCTCCAAAAAAGAAGGTTGTTTTAACATCCAAATTCTTAAACTCAAGATCTAAACAGGCAATCAAATCCAAAATTGTTTGACTTGAGGTCATCTTGACCACTGTTTGAGAAGATTTCATTAAAATCTATACTTTTGTTCTGAATGAACCCTTTCACCATTAACCTTGCCTTTTGCTTCACCAACTCATCATCATATTTCTTTATCTTAAACATCCATTTATTATTCAGTTCCTTTTTGTACTTTGGAAGCTTTATAAGATTATATGTATCATTCTTCTTCAGAGAGTTCATCTCTTCCTTCATAGCTGTGAGCCAGAGATTTTTTTCATTACAAGATGTAACTTCTTTCAGATTTTTAGGCTTCCTCTTAGTAGTAACCAATAAATATTCTAAACTCAGATATCTTGTAGAAGAACTTTTCTTCCTTGTTGACCTTCAAAGCTGTATATTATTGGTTGTTGGATTCGGTTGCTCCCCCTACTCATAATCTTCAATGATTTCATCTTCAGCAATGTTTGGATGTGATTTATGTAATTCATCATTATCAGGTTATACACGATTACCGTCAATGTGTGTTTGGTCACACACTTAATCTCTTTCATCTGTAGGCTGCACAGTCGTGTTAGAATTTGGATAATAATTAACTACATCATATGATCAGCTACTTTGTGCAACCTTTTCTCCTCTTATAATATCAGCACCTCTCTCGTGCTCTTGAAATACATCTTCCCCGTAGCACCCCACTCTCGTAAGACACATACCCGACATCTTGAGTGATGTCTGAGTGCGAATCTCGCAAGTCTGGCATGCTAGAATGGTCAAAAACTCGAAACTTAGTACAAATTTTTCAAAAAATCTCACCAGTGTATGCAGAAAACAATAATCAAATCGGGCCCACACTTTTATTACATAATCCTCGAAAACACAATTATTATTATTACACTTTGATCAATCTCATTTGCCAACATTTCCAATTCCAAAAGCTATTACATACTGAAATATTCAGATTCGCATTGTACAGAAATTTCAAAATATACAAATTGATATAAAGATAAGAAAGTACAAATG
>JAOTAX010000197.1:16577177-16588654 GCA_025629825.1 Erythroxylum guanchezii
ATGCTAACCTTTCTTTATGTTACTTTATTTGTTCCCTCTTGTGTAATTTCTAAAGTATGTCAAATTTCATGAGTCATGTCACATATAGAGAATCTATTGAATTTGCTTCTTCCTAATGCATGAAATAAAATTTATACAACTTTCCTATTCAAGGAAATTAGTTTCTTGCCTTGAGGATCCCAATCCTCTATTAGCTTGAGGATCCCTTTCTATCATTTATAATTTTAGTAAGAATGAATGAACCACTTAAGACAAGTTATCACAAAGCAAAGTTTTTGGCCATCAATAAAAGCTTCAAACTTGTCCTTATTGATAGAGATAGTCATTCCTATAAAAAATGGACTCTACTAATGTTTTTATCCCTTTTAGTTAAAAGATGATGAAGATGCCCTTAAATATGCCGTTACGATCTTTGTTATAGGGTTTTGTTCAAAATGCTAGCCTAATAGCCCACTCTAATACCACTTGTTAGTCCTAAATCTTGGAGTTCCTCACTAATTCTCGTGCCCAGGAATTTCCAAAATAATCTAGTTGACTTATAGAATTCCTAATAACTAAGACGGAAATAATCTTATTCTCAAGGTACGTAAAAATTTAGAAAGGGTTCTGTTCTTATATAAATGAATGAAATTAATTAAATTGAGTTATTATTGATTAGAATTGAGAATATCTTGATGTATTGACTATAAATGAGGGTGTATGGGCTAGAAATTGGTATATTTGAAATGTGAATTGGATTATTATATATTTTGCGATGTAAATGTGGACTCAATTGAGAATAGACATAGTTTGGAGACTCAAATTGAGCTGTGGTTATTGGTGGACATAGAAGTGTGTTTTTATTGCAGGAATGACCCTTCTTTTAAAAGAGGGATGTCCATTTTATTGGGGAAACTTTACTGAATTGTCAATAGGCTCCTCATAAAATGTGACATCATCATTTTTAAATAAAAAATAGAGCTCCTTATTATTAAGTGATGATATTATTCTCATGGAATTCTATAACTATAGGAATAAGGATTCTCTAAGTTTTCCAAAGCCCACATTTTTTTTAGAATTCCTCCCTAGCACTTAGGAAATTTTAGGTTGGTTGTAAAATGTGATCAATAATTTGACATATTAAGTTAGAACACGAGGCCACATATGAAGACTAAAAGAGAAGTTGTATTGACAGATTTGATTCTTAGAGCTCTCTTAACTTTCAGAGAACATACATCTCACCAACTAACTTTTGCCTTTGATGCTTTATGCTCTTTTCTTAGTCCAAGTAAGTTTGTCATCATCTTCTTTATACTCTTAACCAAATTTCTAAGCTAGTGTAAATGAGAAGACTTATAATTATGCAAATTATTGAGGATAACAATGATTAATGAATTATTTCAGTATAGCTCATGCATGACCTTGATTGATTATAATATTTCATGGCAATTGTTTTAATATATCCCACTTTCTAAAATGTGAACGATTTTGTTCTTGGTTGTAAGAAATCATTTGTTGGCAGTATTTATATTTTGAAGGATATTTAAGAAAAGCTTTAGCAGGTATTCAAATGACATTCATTTGAATATATTTTTGACAATGTCAACAATGATTTTTCACACATTTTAATGACAATTGTATTAGTTTCTATATTTTTTAGAGTAGGACTGTTATCATCATCTTCCTTCACGTACTTCAAGAAGATCATTCTGCGTGTTAGTTGAGGTAAGTGATTTTGTTTTTACTATATTTTTGTGAATTTGGTTTACTTTGGGTATTTGTTTGCGGTTTGAACTTCCTACATTTTTAATTGATATGGCATGCACGATGTGAAACTTGTTTGTGGTATAAACTTCGGTTTATCATTGAATTAATATAGGATGAGTTTGACTTATATTATAATTTTAATTACCTTAATATGACATCTAAGTTATTTCATTGATGCTCTCTGAATTGATTAGCTTCTCTTTACTTTTTTTGTGCAATTTTGTACATGTATCTTTTTAAAATTGTATATGTTAAAACAATAATTAAAATAAGTATTCATATTTTTTTTGAATATTTATTATATTTGGCACTACTACAATTTTAATATAGGAGTTTTAACATTAATTATCTTCTAACATATATGATTACAAACATATATATGTTCGATCTTAAGTTTACAAATATTTTAGATCTCAACCCATAACCTGTAATGGAGCTTCCTGAGGCCTATCAGTGAAAAATATGAGGAGCTTAGGAGTCACAACGAGAACTTGTTGTCTTGATTCACAACTCTTATCTTATATGTTTTGTAATATTTGATGAAAATGAATGATACTAACTATGGAATCATTGTTTTAAATTAAAAGTTTTGCAGAAATGAATTATGTTGATAGATCTTGGATGTATAGACGATTAACACTTGATGGTTACATTAATCCTAAATTTGTTGATGGAGTTGAAGCTTTTATTTATTATGCATGTTCTCAACTTGCATATATGGATGGGTCAAAGATCAAATGTCCATGTAAAAAGTGCAAACATAAATGTTTCCTCCTATTGACGAAGTTAAAAGGCATTTGCTGAGAAAAGGCTTTGTCCCCAATTATTTTGAGCTGATACAACATGGGGAACTGTTGATTTGTAGCACCTCAAGGGGTAATCAAGCACAATCATTTGTCAACTTAAATGAGTTTGAAGGGGGAGGGGGATTGGATTTAGTACAAATTATGTCGATGGAACTGAAAATTTGTACATGTAATTGGTTTATGATGCAGTCGGTAATACCTTTGAGGAAAATATGGAAAATCTTGAAGAAGGACCTAACCCAACTACACTCAACTGACCAAGAATTATGGCCAAATTATGAGACAATGACCCAATTGTCTTCAATTGCTCGAATATTGAACATAAAGTCTTAAGGGCATATTTTGGACCGTAGTTTTGATAAAATTCTTTAGTGGTATAATAAATCATTGCCTCCTGATCATACAATGGTTGATAGTTTTACAATGTGAAGAAACTTATTAGGGGTCTTGGTTTACCTGTTGAGAAGTTTGATTGTTGCATGGGATGTATGTTGTCTTGGGGAGATGATGTAGATTTACAAGAGTGCAAATTTTGTGGTCAACCAAGGTTTAAGCTTAGAAAGCGTTCAATGAAACAGAAATTAGTACCCTGGAAGTAGATGTATTATTTCCCACTAACTCCGAGACTTCAAAGATTATACGCTTTTGATGTTACTGCATCTCACATGAGGTGGCATAATGAAAACGAACAAGAAGACAGAATTATGAGTCATCCTTCAGATGCAATGGCATGGAAACATTTTAATGATACCCATCTTGAGTTTGTAGCTGAAAGTTGAAATATTAGGTTGGGATTATCAATGGATGGATTCCAACCTTTTGGTTAAATCGGCAGCAATATTCATCATGGCTAATCATAATTACTCCTTATAATTTGCCTCCATGGATGTGTATGAAGGACGCATATATGTTCTTGACAGTGATTGTGCCAGGGCCCTCAAATCGGAAGCATAAAATTGATGTTTTCTTACAACCGTTGATATCTGAATTGCAGCATCTTTGGGAATATGGTGTTCAAATATATGATGTGTCTGTGAAACATAATTTTGTGTTGAGAGCGGCATTGATGTGTACGATTAGTGATTTTTCGGCATATGACATATTGTCTGGATGGAGCACAGCAGGAAAACTGACTTGTCTTTATTGTGGCAATGATTCTGACGCATTTTATCTTCTAAATGGGGGCAAAATGTGTTGGTTTGATAATCACAGAAAATTTCTTCCTCCAAATCATCCATTTAGATGCAATAAACAAAAGTTCATTAAGACTAGGGTGGTAAAAATACCTCCTCCCCCTCACAAAGCTAGTCAAGAGATTTTGCAGGAGGTTGATGAATTAGGCTTGCTGAAAGTTACAGAATTTGAAGCTGATGAAGTAAATGCATGCAATAGTAAAAACTTTGGTTGAAGAAAACGAAGCATCTTTTGGATTTGCCATATTGGAAAACTAATTTGATACGTCATAATTTAGATGTGATGCATATTGAATTTTTTTTGACAATTTGTTCAATACCATAATGAACAATGAAGGGAGGACAAAAGACAATGCAAAATCACGAGCTTATTTGCAACTTTTTTTGTAAAAGGAATGAATTACATAAGGATCTTTGCACCAGTAAATATCCAAAAGCATGTTACAATTTGGACAAAAAATAAAATGAAATATTGTGTGAATGGTTGAAAAGTCTAAAGTTTCCCGATGGTTATGTTTCAAACTTGGCAAGGTTTGTGAACATAAGGAAGTACAAATTATTTGGGTTGAAAAGTCATGATTGTCATGTGTTTATATAAAAGCTAATTCCACTTGCATTTCAGGAGTTGCTACAGAATAAGGTTTGGGAAGTGATAACAGAAATAAGTTTGTTTTTCTAAAGTTTAACATCATCTGAAACCAAGTTGACTGAAATGGAAATTCTAGAAAGGAAAATTCCAGTAATTTTGTGCAAGTTAGAAGGAATATCTCCTCCAATCTTCTTTGAATATACGGAGCATCTACCTGTGCATTTAGGACAAGAGGCAAAACTAGCCGATTTAGTTCAATATCGATGGATGTATCCGTTTGAGAGGTAATTCAAATTCAAATTATTGTCAATGAAGTAATAACATGTTTTAACTAGTAAATTGTAATAACCTTATTCTCTAATATAGGTATTTGCATCACATGAAGAAAAATGTGAAAAACAAGGCTAGAGTAAAAGGTTTAATATGTAATGCTTATTTAGTGGAGGAAGCTAGTACATTTTGTTCACATTATTTTGACCCGTGTGTTCACACAAAAGAAAGAAAAGTTCCTCGTAATGATGATGGGGGAGGAACTAGTGATGCTGATGGTAATTTATCAATTTTCACATATCTTGGGCGAACATATGGATGTGCAACAAGAAGAATGTTAACAGAGGAAGAAATTGAGACTGCCCATGGTTACATTTTATTGAACTGTCAAAAGGTTCAACCTTTCGTGTAGTGAGTTGAACACGATTATTTCGATTCAAATTTTTTGTTGTTCATAACTGAAATACATAATAATGTATTTAGATTATATTAGGCATTGTTACGCAAGATAATGCTGAACAACACACATGATAAAGTAAATAAAGAGGTTGGAAGACACTTCCCACAATGGTTCGAGAGATATCTAAGTTTCTACTTGCAAATATTCTCATAATTCAATTATAAGATTTAAGTGTTGAAATAACATTATCCTCATTGATATGATAATTTCTTTTTATGTAGGCCTTAGAAAATCCAATTGAGAACAAGTTCATTTGCGATCTTGCTAAGGGACCTCTGCGAATTGTTAAATCGTATCCGGTGTATTTTGTTAATGGATACAAATATCATGGTCATAGCATGGCAACAATAAATAATGGAGTTTTCATACAAGGAGAAATGATGGATTATTATGGTAAAATTATTAAGATTCTTGAAGTTGAGTACCTTACATTGCCAACAAAGCGAACTGTGATATTTAAGTGTGATTGGTTTGATCTGACTCTGAATGTTGGAACAAAAGTGCATAGCCAATACAATCTAGTTGAACTTAACAACCGAAGAAGAATGAGATAATTTGAACCTTTCGTGTTGACTGTACAAGTGAAACAGGTGTGTTATGTCCATTTTCCCAGCTTACGATAAGGTAAGTCAGATTGGTTGGCAGTTTACAGAGTTAAACCTAGAAGTGTTTTTGAATCATATGGAAAAGGAGAGCAGAGGATAGAAAATGAAGCGTTTTAGGAAGATGTTGATTTTATAAATGCATCTGTCACGTATGATGATAATGAACCTTTGAACGATCCATCTAATGAATATGTTGTCTAGAGAGGAGGATGAGGGTTAGAGATTTAAAGAGGAGCCGGATTTTGATTCTTATTCTTCAGAGAATGAAGATGATTGTAATTTACAATTAAGTTATGATAGCGATTAATTTGTGTTTGTATTTGAATATTTTATTCGACAATGAAGATTATTTCAAAATTTTCAGTATATTGTGTCAAATATTTAATTCAAATTCTTAATTAAGGAATGTCGACATGGCGTCTGGTTCCGGATGGTAGTAATGCATTATGTTAGGAGGAATGTGGCAAAATTGTCCCTACCGAAGGAATAAACAATGCAACAAAAATCTTCACTTCTTTCATAATGATCGTTTGCCTTCCATGGCCGATCTTCTGCTTTAAGGTGCATAGTATCATCTAAACAACATCATTTTCCTTATTATGTACATCTCATTTCTTTTTATAAAGCTATTATATATATATTCATATTTGATGGTATATACTACATGTTATTTTAAGCTTGCTTGAATCTCGAAGATGAAATGTATGCTGATGGAGGTGGGAGCAATGTCACAATGGTCAATAAAGATTAGGGAAATCGGTTGCTTTGGAAAAGTTGCCAGTTACACAGAGCTCATTTGGACATTCACGCACGTATGAGTTTTCAGGATTGGTTCGTTTAACGAGTATCTAATCTGACAATATGCAAGTTCTATACTAATTGTGTTGTAGGTAAACCGTTTTCTATCGTTTCATCTACAAGTTTAGCAATAGCAGAAACGTTGTTGCAAGAAGGTCTTCAAAACCTTACACGTGAGGGAAGAACTTTCACTATTTTCATTGGTGCGTCCGAACTTGCTAAGACCCTTCTTGGGAATCTAGACATCGGGGACTCATTTACCTTTTCCGACTCTCATGTCACTTGGAATCCAATAAAATAATTTATCATTGTGATTTATCTCTACAATACAATAGACTCAGCTGTAAACTAATTATATTATTGTTCTATGACTGTAATAATTATTCTCATAATTGAATTCAAAGTTTATACTTCAATATGATATTCAACAAATCGCCTTGGATCCTTTTGCATATATTGTGTAAAATAATGGATTCAAATTCAAATTCTTATATTTCTAGAAAATTCAATAAACAATGAATTTCAGGTAGAAAGATGTCACCAAAGAGACAACGTGATGTAACACGACCCAAGTTTAGATCCATGTTCGAAGGTACTTACTGTGAGGGTGGATCATCACAGTCTTCAGTTGCAACTGAATCACCACCTCCACCTCCAGGGCCTATAGTTGCAAATGAAGCATCACCTGCTGCTCCTGATGGTTCACCATCCACCACTCATACATCATCCACTACCCCTATAGCGGATGAAGGAGACAATCGCCAGCCTGAAATTGAGGGACCTGATGGAAGAAAATATATAATAATTGTCAATAATCTGTAAGTGAAATCGCATGAAACACTATATATGTTTATAATTAAGTTATAGGTTTAAATTTTTGGAAATGGTATAAAATTATTTGTTCTTATATTAGGTTGATTCCGTCTGGACCGTGTTCCAGAAATATGACATCTACATTTAAGGAGAGGATTGATCCTGAGGGTTATGTTGGGCCCTGAAATTTTTTCAATTTTTGTGATATGCGTTTAGACTTTTATTAGGTCCTGGGTTATTTTTCTTTCAATTGTTGATTATTTGTTTGAATTCAATCACAAATTTAGTGGCATGAATAAGGATTAGAAATTGATGGAAGGGTTTGAATTAAGTTAGAATTAATGCGGGAAGGTTATAAGTAAGTTAGCTTAAAGGAGATAGTAGATGGATTAAAGTAAAAGAAGGGGCAAAATGGGAAGGACAAGGTAAATGAAGGGTAATATGGGGAAAAAGACCATTACAAAGTGGTTTTGTATTGGAAGAAGAGAGAAGTGTTGTGAGAACCAAGGAGAAAGAAGAGCGGAACGAAAATAAGAGAGAAGAAGAGAGGTTTCAGTGAAGAAGAAGAAGAGAAGGAGAAATCAATTTGTTGAGGTAAATTAACCATCTTTTCTTCTTGCTTTATTAAAAGAATCGGTTATGTTGAGGATGGAGGAGATGGAGATCAAGGAGGTTCTTGTGGAAAGAAGATGAATTAGGGGAAACCCTAGGTTGATTTTATGGATTTCTAAACTAGGTCTTGGTTTTTTTCTAACTTAGAGGGGTCATGGGTAGCTTAGATCTGTGTTAAATTTATGTTTGATGAAACCTTGTGATTTTGAAGTCTATGAACTTTATTGGAATGTTGTTTTGATTGGAACCTTGGTTGTTTTAGGAAACCAAGGAAATACTACCCAAGAGCAATGGGAAAGACAAGCTTGACTTGGATTTTCACAAGCTTATTAGGTGGGTAATATATTTATAGTCATTGCGTAATTGGGCAAAATTCTTGCCTGTGTATATGTATGTGGTTTTGTTTAAAGTGTTATGCTTGAAATTGTAATAATTATGAATATTTGGAAATGCATGATGCATTATGATCATGTTATACCTTGAAAAAGGTTATGACATTTTGAATTACATGAAAAGAAGAAAAGCATGAAAATATAAGAATATGATGAAATGAAAGAAGCACGAGACTGCAAATTATGATTGACTAAATTGAGCATAAATTGATTGTATTTGGGCGAGAGAGGAACTGTTTCGTAAGTCACATGCACTTCGACATAAAGCCTTCTCCCGGCTGCCCGCTTGTGGCCCATAAAATCCAAAAAGTGCATTCGTTTTGTTCACGGAGTAAACTTTGGTTTCTCTGTTTTGTTCACGAAACCCTCGAGCTAATTGATATGCATTGCACTTTAGATGTTCGAGTAAAGTGCATAATAAAGTGCTTGTGTTTGATGGCTGAAGTGTATTAAGTTGAGTTACAATGATGCATGTTTAAATTCTTAAATAAAGTATGAATGCTCGATATACATATAAATATGCTTGAATAAGTGGCTTGTTACCAATGGCTATATATATTTTAACTACTGAGCCGTGTCGCCCCATTATTCCCTCCTCAGGTGTAGATTAAGAAGATAAGTGATCCTTACAAGGCTTTTGGGCAAACTCCAAGATAGTAGCTTTTGTAACTAAGTTAGTAGTTCACTTTTGGGATAGCTTTATAAGCATGTAAACATCGAGCATTTTGTATAGATTGTGTTTGGGGGTTAAGCCCTTGATTGAAATTGTATTGATGTAAGTAAAGTGGTGTATGAGTTCTGTTGTTTGAGTAATTGCGTAAAAACTGAAGGTCCCCAGGAGTATGCGCATATTCCTTGGGTAGATGTATTTTTGATCCAAACCTTTAATAAGGATAGAAATTGAGTGTTGATGTCCAAGGGGAAACTAAACTAATTGAGGCTAAATTAGTTAAAGTTGTCCTCTATAAGTTGTAGTTCAATTGTCTAGCTTTTCATTGATATATAGTATAGAAACTTTGGACTACGAAGTCAAAAATTATGGTCTTTATAAGGGGGAGATGTATCGTCTACATAAGACGCTTTGTCTGTAATGACGTCATATCGTTTGTGATGACATCACTTCGTTTGTAGGAATGCATCGTCTGTTCGTCTGCAAAAACGTATCGTCTACAGAAGATGCTTTGTCTGTAATGGTGTCACATCGTCTGTGATGATGTCATTTCGTCTCTAGGAATGCATCGTCTGTTTGTCTGCCAAAATGTATTGTCTACATAAGACACTTCGTCTGTAATGACGTCACATCGTCTGTGATGACGTCATTTCATCTGTAGGAATGTATCGTTTGTAGAGATGCAATGTCTATTAAGATGTAGTGTCTGCAAAGGACGTTTTGTTTGTGATGACGTCATTCGTCTTAAGACTTTTGCTTCGTCTGTCTTTCACTTCGTCTTAAGCGTTGCATCGTCTTAAGTTGACTTTGCTTCGTCTTAAGTTGACTCGAGTTTTGTCTGTACGTTGTTTCGTCTGCTATATGGCATTCGTCTGCCTTGTGGCATTTGTCTGTCCTCGTCCATTCGTCTGTTTCGCGGCATTCGTCTGCTTTGTGACATTCGTCTGTCATCGTTCATTCTTCTGTTTTGCTTATGAAGCCAATACCTCTACCTTTGTTCTCTAATTGTCTGACCCTATCGTCTGTACCTTTTTTTTGCCCCTTGAACCATAGACTTCGTCTTCAAGGTCTTCACGAAAGTGGCAGATCTTGAAGTCTTCTTTTGAATTCTCCAAAGAACACCTAAATTTGACAGCCTTAGTGAAAGTTATTCCAAATTGTCCCCATAGTAGGTCTATTATGGTTGAGGGCAAATATTGTTATCCGTCAGATGTCTTCGAATGTTTGGGTTCCGAAAACGGGGACCAACAGTTATATATGGAAGAAGATCTCTCACGCTACAAAGGCATTTTACTTTCAGGAGTTTGAGGTAAAATAAATTTATAATTTTCTTTTTTCATTCATTTGTATACATTAATTAGATAAATATTATTAGATTATAAGTTACCGAATTTTTTTCTTTTTATTTCAGAAACAATTTTTCTGGGATTCTGGTATCGACGGGGTCATACATCAAGTATGATAGAGCCGAGCTCGTACACTTTATCGCGACTTTATTGGTGCGATACATAAGGTTGGTGTACGACTGCCTTATATTTCTGAGGGCATATGGAGTCGTTGGCAGGAGGATTGGACATCACCTGAGGCAATGCTCATCTCAGGGCGTAACTCAACCAACAGACGTAGAGGACCGAGGGGAGAGAGTCTTCCCGTACATACGGGAGGATCAATTACCCACCACAAACATGCAGAGAGACTTGTAAGTATATAAATTTTACACTTATATTCTAATTTTTTACTTTGTTGTATTTCAATTTAAATTAATATGTGAATGTTGGAATGAAAATATAAGTGTATTATGGATAATGATCATAGGATAAATGTCTGATGCCATATATGGTTGTGTTGAGTTATTTTCTTTGTTCAACAGGGGGTAAATATCATAAAAATAGAGGAGACTTTATCGAAATTTTTATAAATTCTAGTTAACTTAGAACATTTCATTGTTATGCAAGAAAAGTCTATGGGCATAAGGCCTACACCTCGTTAGCTATTTTTGCATACTCACACTAAGAAGCATGACAGTGTGACATTTGTTAATAGTCAATGTAGAGAATTGAATGTATGTGAAATTTATGCTTTAATATTCATTCTTAATAATTATCACTTACTAATATAAACATTGCATCCTAATAGGACCAAATACAAGAAAGCATTCAATGACATTCTTAGGGAGAACAAGTTGTTGATGAGAGTAAGACATATTTTGATGCAGTGGGTAATAGGGACAGTCGTGGAAGAATCTTCGGGCTAGAGTCATTTGCGAACACATGTTATTCGCACCCTTCTACGTCTAGTACAGCAGCACTAAGTAGACGGCTGACAATAGAACAATACCATCATCTTAAGAGCATAGTACAGACATTGACAAATTAGTTGCAACAGACGATGGAGTACATGGCTTGTAACATCCCACCCCCGACGGGAAGGGTAAAATAGTATTTTAGCTAGGGGTGATCGTGATTAGGACTGTTTTGGCATTGTTATGCTTACTGGTATGTACAAACAGTGAATTTGTGCACA
>JAOTAX010000197.1:16588754-16600998 GCA_025629825.1 Erythroxylum guanchezii
TACTGAAATATTCAGATTCGCATTGTACAGAAATTTCAAAATATACAAATTGATATAAAGATAAGAAAGTACAAATGTAGACACGAACTGATCCCGAACTCTATCTCTTACTTGAATGCAGTGTCTGTACTCCCGTTAGCCTAGCGAGGTAACTCTTTTAAGCCTGAAAAATATTGCAAATTTTGGGTAAGTTCTGCAAACTCAGTGAGTGACCATCCTCGATGCCTCACTCAGTCACATAACACACAATTCACATCATTCGTTTTAAAATATGATTCACTTTAACAATCACATTTCTTTCATATGCAGACGTTTAACAATCAAATCATATATCACTTATTTCATCAAATTCACATACAAGTAGTACTTCGATATCTTCACATTTAGCAAACCCCTCAGACACTCATTGTCCAGAATCAGAACAATCACATTAACATCTCATTCATAATCACAAAATTCATAATATAAACAAACGAACAATAAAGTAAGACCATCTAGGTCTACTCACAGTACGCTCTAGATTGGCATTTGCTTCCAATTCTGGAAATGTCTGAATGCGGACGTTTATCTTGCACATCCAAAATTATGCAACACATATGTTGCACACATATTAATAATTGCAAAATTATAAGTATTCGTTTATGCACAAATATGGAATATGTATAATGCATGCTCAATGACAATCCCAAGTATCTTTCCATTATTCTCGTCACATTATCAATCATATTTCAAAACTCACCTAAGTATAATTTGTACTTAGGTTTATACCTCAATAAAACTATTAGAATAAAAATTCGTAATTCAATTACTCGTCGTTTCATTTCTATCATTATTAGCTCTCACAGTATCCAATTCTCATTCACTTTTATTTAACACCCATTACTTATTTCCTTTGAATCACAACTACAATCATATGAACCTCTTCATTTCCATTAGACACATGTCTTTGGTACTTTAATATCAACAATTCATTCACTAATATTATTCCAATATTAACAGATCAAACATTATCTAAACTCACATTTCTTCTTATAACATCTCTCAAAATTCTAGACCTTCGGGTCAAATTTTCATGAACATTATGATTAGGAAAATGAAGTAATTTGGTAACACTTTCTTCTAGTAAAGTGTTACCCATTGTCTTAGACTTCTAATGACACCAAGATCATTCAATTTGGTTCAGTACTCTAAAAGTTATACTCCAAATAATTCAGACTGTTCTTAAACTGAAGCAATATTTTGTGCTCAATTTAATTCAGAAATCTAGAATTCTATGGATAGAATTAAAACGCAATTTCTTTATAAAATTTGTAGTACTATGTCTCTAGTTTACTCCAAATCAAAAATTATTCCATTTGGATAACTACAGAAGAAGATATTCCCTAAATACCGAAACATGTTTAGTATAGAGAAAAGTTCTGCGGCGAACTCCTCCAGAGAGGAATTTTCGCCAAACTTTCACAAGTTCGCCACGACGAAACCTAGAGTTGGCCGCTATGAACTTTACCCAAAAGGAATCCTAGCCAAATCCTTTAAGTTTGCTGCGGTGAAGCAAGGAGTTTGCCACGGTGAACTTTTACAGAAGCAAACCCAGTTTTACAACTTCAGGTTAGATTTTGAGACTCTTATAGACAGAATTTGAATTCGATGCCTTCATAAAAAATGTAGCCATATGTCTCTAGTTTAATTTAAATCAAGAATAATCTCATTTGGATAATTAGAAAAGAAGTTATGACTAAAAGACTGAAGTATACTTAATGAACATTTTCCAATCAATCATCTTCAAACTTTCCAGATTTTTCACCTAACATAACTTGCACAAAGATCACCCTTTCCTACTTCATTTACTCCTCATTCTTAGCTTCATTTCATCTCAATATCATTCACCAACATAGCATGATCTAAATTTGATCATTAACCTAAAAATAGGGTATGTATATTTACCCATTCATAAACAATTTTCTGCACTCCTTTAAACACCACTTTGATGATCATTCAACCTCAATATCATCTCTATAACGAATTATGGGTCATTAAAGATCATTCACAATTACAAAAACAAGACATTTACGTCACCTATTCATCATTCACGTTCATCAAACACAAAACACCATTTTATGTCATTTAACCTCTAACAATCGTCATAAATACTTCATTTAACCATACCCATAATGATTAAAGCCTAACTTATTGTAGCTTCAAATTCTTCCAACTTCTCAAGATCACCAAAAATCCCTAATTTTTCATGCATCCCACGTAAATCATCATGGAGGTTGGAAGGCTTGGGTATTCTTATAGAAATGATGAAGCTAACATGAAGGAAATAGAAATTGAAAGATGAGAGATTCAACTTAGGTGGAGGTTTAAAGAATTAAAATCAAGAAGGAGAAGAGAAGAGAAACCACGAAGGAGAAGAAGAAAACAAAAACAAAACACTTAATAGCCTTTTAACTTAAAAGCATCGTGAGAGACAACAAGGGGGTCTTTAAAATTAAAACAGTAGTGGGCTTTAAGACATGACTTGGTAAATGACACTTGCCACATGTCTAATTCTTATAACTTTAAACTATTTTTTCTTATTAACTAGTCCAATCAAATCTAATTATCTCCCAATTTATAGTGACACTTGACAAATAATCCTAACGTCATTTATCAAAATTTCCATTGCCTTTGGACAGTAAATTATACTACCATTTATTAATAGTTTTGCCACTTGGCAATTTTTTCTAGTCTAAAATACCCAACAATCTCTAGAAATTTCTCTAAAAATTCTAATCAGCAAATACACTTTCCAAATCAACTTTCAGCATACAAAAACCACAATTCTCAATAATATCACATTACAAATCAATTATACCCGGAATGTCAATGAATGCATGTACAGTCATTTTAATGTGTGCAAAAATTCAAATTCACATATGTGTATGCTAATAGTAAGCATAAGCATGAAAATGCATTTTTCTTAATCTCTTATTGATCTCACGTGTACCAGATTTTATGGTTCTAACCCTTAGTATGAGAACAGGATGTTACATTCCCAGTTCCTGACCATTTTTTGCTTATTTGGGTCATAAAGTCTATTTAATGTCATACGACATACAATAATCTTTAAAATCCTTGGAGGTATACTCACCTTCTTTATATGTTCGTAGGGGCTTCTGCTTCCTCTCAGCTTTCCTTTATACCATGACGTGAAACTTTTGAAAAGTTTCAAATACTTGACTCTTTGCTTTCAATATGTATGCCCAAGGCTTCCTTTAAGCATCATCAATAAATATAATAAAATATTTGTTACATTCTGATGACTCATCCTAGCTCAATTGGGCAATACACATATGAAAGCACCAACTTTAATAACTCTGTCTTCCTTATAGATCTTCTCTTGAAAGAGACTTTATATTGCTTTCCTGCCAAACAATGATCACAAGGATTAAGTGGTAGGGTGTTCTTGACTGGGATAAAGGATTTATTAGCCAACAACTTTATTCCCTTCTTACTCAAGTGCCTCAATCATCGATGTCACAAATTTGGAAAAGTTTCCTCTTCGATTATATATGCTTCTCCACTACTACGAACCTTTAAGTTTGCCTTATACAATGTGTAACATAATTTTCCTCGAGCAATATTTATTGCTCCTTAGACATTTTCCAGTTCTTATTCTTAAAAGTATGCCTAAATCCTTCTCGATTTAGCATGTTTGCCGATAACAAATTTAACCTATCTGTCAGGGTTAATAAGCATCTGACATTTGATTTAACTTGAATATCACCCATACTGACAATTTTGGTAGAACTTTGATTTCCCATCTTTATGCTCCCAAAGTCTTCATTCTTATATTTTAAGAAGTACTCCACTTTTGGAAAATAATAGTATGAAGCTCTCATGTTAATAAACCACTCAGAACCTAAATCATTGACATGGAAGCATTCACTTGTCACACAAACTAGGGACATCTGATCATCCGTGCTTGAAGTAGTTGTGGCTGTACTCTTATCATCTCCATCATTCTAATTATTTTGTTGTTTCTAATCTCTCTTCCACTTATAATAGAACCTCTTAATATGTCCTAGCTTGTCACTATAGTGGCATATCTTCACCTCTTTGTCACTTCTAAACTTTAATCGATTATTAGACTTGCCACGTCATTTGGGACCCCTACATTTGCTCTTTTTCCTACTTTTTGCCACAAAAGCTTGGACATTGTTAACTCCTATCTCTTTTCTTCTGATTTCTACGTTGAACCTTGATTATATTCAAAAAGAGTCCACCTTTAAGAGCTGAATTGCAAATTGTCACCACCAACATCTCTCAACTATCCGATAGTGAACTTAACAGGAACAAGGCTTGTAGCTCATTATCATGAATGATCTTCATTATTGTAAGCTTACTAATTTTATCCTAGAAATCACTCAAATTGTCCAACATAGATTTCTCAATTTTCATCTTCAAGTTTATAAGCCTTTTAATTAAAAAAGGCTTGTTGTGGGCAATCTTCCTTTCATAGAGTCTTTCTAGCTTTTATTATAACTCAAAAGGATCCGTTTCTTGAGACACATGATTGAATATGTTGATATCAATTCATTGTCGAATCGTGCTCAAATTTTTTTCCTTCATATTTTCCCATTCTCTATTTGACATCTTCTCATATTTTAAAGGAACATCATCTTTCATACCTTTATCCACATTAATAGGATCAAAGAGATCTTTGTAGTACAAAAGGTCCTCCATCATAGGCTTCAAATAGAGTGGTTTATTCATGTCAACTTGACATAAAGTTGTTTCCACCTTCCATCATGATGACTTTGATACCACCTGTAGGGAGATAAAATCATAAAGTTAACGTCAACTTGACCATATAACTATTTCCAGCTTCCATTGCGATGACTTTTATACTACTTATGGGGAGACAAAAACATAACTATTTAAAAAATCAATAGCAACAACAAAACACTCTTCAAGTTTAACCAGCAAATATCAGTATGAGAATAAAAACTTAATAAAGACGTAAACATTGAGATTTGCATGAAAAATCTTCCAATGTATAGGAAAAAACCATGGTCCGAACTAATAAACAAATTTATTAAACTCAAATAAGGAATTATAAACTTTAATATCTCACCCCACAACTACAAGTTATCTCATATTTCAAGATTAAAATCAAAGTTGATATGTCAATAAACAAATTGTCAAATAAACCTTAAAAAAAAAAGGATGTGACTATTTGCTTTCTCTCTATTTTTCTTCCTTTTTGGTGTTTTCGCTGCCTTAACTTGTCTTTTCCTCTTGTATATCTAGAAATAGGTTTTCTATATTATACATGGTCACATATATGACCGTATAAGTGACTGCGTGTATGTCATGCACGCCTGTGTATGTCTTCGTCCTTCACATCTTTCTTTATATGATTTTAAGGACTTATACTATTTATTCACACAATCATGTAAGTTAAGGATACGGGCCTGTAGCAGCCTACATAATCGTGTCTTCTGCATAAGAGCTCCATCCAATCAACATTCGTCTTGTCTTTATTAATTCGTCATATTTATGAACTATAAAAGCGCTAATGATTATTGAAAGTTCAAAATCAGGTTGGACACCTAACAAAAATCTCAAAAGTGCTTAATTTTTAAATTGTCACAATTGCTAATCCTGTTGGACTCTAGCTAGCTTGGATTAAACATCTATTATGTCTAGTCTGCCTTTTATTTCCAATCCACGTGAAGCTTGGTTGTCGGTAAGACTAGTCAGTTTTAACATTGACTTTTTAATCATTATAGACAAACGTGATATCATTATGAAATTGAACATGGGCCTGTTGGGCTAGATTCAGGCCAAGTCCACGTGAATAATTGGAATTTTCTTAAGATTCTAGAAGTGCAACCCAAACTATTCTGTGCTGAAAGATGAAGCCTACGACCTTCTTCACAAGTACGGAGAAGTTCTTCTCGATTAACTTTATAGAAGACGAGATCCTCTGTTCAATATTATGGTGTCTTATTCTGTTCCATGAATCTCAGCCATTCATTTATACAGGTCTCGCGTTTATTTATGCAGGACCCACACGGAACCCACATAAATGTATGACTGAAATTCATAGAATAAAATAATACACCATAATATTGAACAGAAGATTCGGACTCCTTTTTGGCCCTTCTGACCCTTACCGTTCTTGTGCATGCGTGAACATAGACTGCTGCAAGGATCATCGGTCATTAGGAACAAGCTACTTGTCTCGCGTAATGACAGAGATATTCATATGTTTCCATTAAAAAGTTAGTTTGGATCGCCAAGTAATTATTTCTATCATTAATGCTGTGCAGTGGTCTTTTCTATTTAGCGCACTGCTAAAACTTCCAAGCCATTGTCATAAAGCAACCAATAATTTCTCTTCAGTCAGTTGACTCGGTCAGAACAGGGCTGCAGACCATGTTGTAGTCTAGCAAGCAGAATAGCTTTAGTGGTAATTCTTCTTCTTTAAGCCAGACTTTTGTTGGTCTGTACTGTGTACATACTTTTCAGAATATATATTCTTTTAGGACTTTTAGCTTGATTCCATAAGTGGCATGCAGGTATCCTGACATATCTGTTGCAGAGTACAATTTGTGGCATAACGGGCAAATGAGTGTGGTCCAATCTGCTGAGAATCAACAACAAAGTTTGCTATGTTCCTGACACCAATTCGTTTCTTTTCAAATAGAGAGAAGATATGGCATCATCAAAGCATTATGACATAAGAAGGGAGCAATAAAAAGTTTTACTTATACAATTACGAACAGCTAATAGGCAAAGACACTAGGTCAGGTGGAGTTTTGCAAGAGAAAATATTATGGAGAGTAAAGCCTGAACAAGTTGAAAGCTGAGATGACGGAAATGAGGGCCATGAGAGCACATGCGGCATAGCCAGCGAACAAACCACCGCCAATTTGGAAGCAGTATCTGGTGAACTTGTTGCACCAACTCATCCAGTGAAACACTTCTGCTCCTGTTAGCACAAGAATTGAATGCTCCAGTGCTGCTGTTGTTGTGGCAAATGTAATGTAAACTGCCAACTGTTTCATTTCCATAAGAAAGAGAAACACCTACATATCAGTGGTTATCAAACTCGGGGATCAAACTGTTTATGATGTTCTTCAAGTCATAACCTAGTGGCTTAATGGGAGACCTTTACGTTTAGTTCAAATGCGATTAAAACTTAATTGTTTTTCATTATGCCTACGAGACATTGGAAAGAAGAAAAATGTTAGATAAGCAATGTCATGACTCAAAGAGGAGAAACAAATTCGATCAAAAGATTTAAATTCAACATCTCAATCATACTCATTCCTCTCAACTTCTTATTTGAACCTTTCGTTTTGAAAGTCAACGTGAAAGATCTCAAAGGAGGATGAGGGCAGCATAATTCCACGAAAAGTGGCCTCATCACTTTTGGATGGACCGCAAATTGAATTAGGCATGGCCCAGTGTCTATTTTCTCGGACATTGTTTTCCTGCCGATTACAGAAATAATTAATGGTAGAGGTTGCCAATAATGCCAAGCCTTTGATATGTAGAAGGTAAAGTGAAAATGGCAAATGGGACCCAGTAAAAATTTAAAAAAAGGTACATGATTAACTCCTCCTAATTAATAAAATTTTTAATTAGAAGAAGTTCACTAATTTAATAAAAAATGCTAAAAAATGTTTAAATGCATCGAATAGATGTGGAAGATTGTGTCCTTAATATCATCTAATAAAATCATAATGAAAAAGTTAACAATTTTTTATTGCTGTATATATTTGTTTCAGCACTAAAAATTTCTGAGAGTCCGACATGAATTTATAATCTTTACTTCCATCAATTTTTTGTTTTATAATCAGCTAGAAAATAGTTTTGTGTAAGTCGGAACACAAAATCATTTTTGGATTTCTGTCAATTCTTCGCTAATGATGTTATCAAAGCCAGCTTAATCTATATCAAATAAGAAACAGTTTCATACTAATCTAAATATGCAACTAATTAAGTTGACTTAAATTTCTGACACAACTAGTAGGGGACAAGGTCTGCAATCTGCAGGTCAGCCCAATTGGCAGTAGGAGTACCGTATAACAATCAGAGGAGCAATAACTTACAGTGGCTCCACTACTCTTTGCATATACCACTGACAGTACATTACTATCACTAGTTGTGATGCATATTATACATCAACAACCCACAATATGCCCGAGATAGTTGTACAGGCTATATACCATTTGTTCACCAGTCAATCGGGAATTAATTTTCACCCAAAAATCTTTATAACTTCCTGTCATTCATTTTCTGCAGACTGTAACTTAAAGCAAATGAGAGGTGGGAATTGAATCTGGAACTATAGGCATTGGGAAGTATTTCAGTATCTGTGGTTTCTTACGTCAGCGAAACAGAGATCGTCTTGTAATGTCAGAAAATGCATGATCAAAAAGTAACAATCCAGATATGAAATATCCTTCTTGGAGAAAAACCAAGATGAAATGGAAAACTTGATTGAGATGGGAAATTAAGATGGAGAGTGATCTGCAATGGGTAGCTTATGTTATTAAGAAGACAATGGGGAGTTCAACGTAGAAGTAATTTGCATGTATACCGCACCTGATCAAGCAAGTAACAACTCCAAGCCAGAAAAGAATAAGATCCCTTGGAGTTTCCTCTATAAGAAGCCAACAGAGGATATTTGCCCAACTGAAGCAGATTATAGACAGCAGCTCCGGTGGCAACATATACCAAACCTCTGCAGACATCAAATAATATAAATTTTAACAGTGAGGTTTACAATTAGGAGATGCTCAGGGCCATATAAACAATGCATCGAATAGATGTGAAAGAATGTGTCTTTAACATCATGTATAAAATGCAGAAATCTTACACAAGAGCTTTTAGATACTTGTAAGTGACTTCTCTTTCAAGGTAGAGCATGAACTTCTTCTGCGAGTCTAACCTCACCATGCAAGCTGTCATAATCAAGAGCACTATCGACCCAAGCCTCAGAAAAGCTTCTACTTTGGGTGTTCCAAGCTCCATGCCCTAACTCTGATCAACAATTTTAAATCAAACCCTTTTTCACAATGCCTACTTATTAGCTTGATATCCTCCACTTGAAACCTTATAGTAGGACATGCAAATTGACTTGAAAGATATATAGAGAAAAGTAACGGTGGCAAAAGTATGACGAGTATTCCAGGATATTTTATTATGGCTGCATCTCATCACAAAATTTATGTCTCCGTCTCTTGGACTTTGGATTGTTGGCAATTCTGTGTTCATTAGGTTTTAACCTTCAACAATTTTAGTAAGTGAACCTTATGTTAGTGATATGACAACAAACGAACTTCAAAATATTGAGCGATCAACGTTGTCCACTCGTTCAATCACTTAACTCATTAGGTTTTAATGCACATTAATTAGTTGGTTGGTCCTCGTAATAATTTTCAGAAAATTTACTCAAATTTTAATAATAAGTTATTGGACTTTCAAATGCATTTTTTTTATGGATGACTTACTTTTTTTAGCAAGCTCAGTGGGAAAATCAGTGGCATTTGACTCAGCCACTGCAAAGCTTGTGAAGTTGTATTATGCTCGAGTTTGTGTTGAGGTAAACCATAAAAATCCACTTCCAAAAGTTATGCAAATTATGAAACTTAATGCAACCAATGAGCTAGTCAAGTATGAAATTCAGTTATCTTATAATTGGAAACCTCAAATGGGTCAACAAATATAGAAACCAATCCAGAAAATGTTTACTATAGAGGACTACAAAGAATTAATAGGGATATAGTAAGAAATGATCTTTGAAGAGTAGAGTGCTCCCGTAGAGGTGCAAGCTGGAAAATTTGATACTAATTCAGCTAGTAACCAAGAAGTGGATATAGGAAGCACAATTTCTGTAAAGCAGAATGTTGATGCAGAAATACAAACTGAAGAACTTGATATTACTCTAGCTAGTGACAAGGGAAAATCATGTGTGGAACAAGCTCAAGATGAGCATGAAGAAGAGTCTTCTTAAAAGGTTTTTCCTAAAGAAATACACTTGTTGAAGGAACAATTCAAACCTTTCTTTGGTAGAAACTAAGGGAGGAAGAGGAAAAAACCCAAAAGGGGTTGTGAAATATCCTCCTTTTGTATAGATACATATGATTTTTGGGAATATCAGAGGTCTTAATGAGCCTCTTAACAGGTATGATCTTTTGTTGGAAAGAAAACCAGTTTTGATTGGACTTCTGGAAATAAGAATAAAGCACATAATCTTCATATGGCTATGAAATTTTTGGGGAAAAGCTAGAAGTATGAATCAAATCATGAATTCCACTGTAATGGCAAGATTTTGTTAGCCTATAATACTATAAAATAGCAGATCTTTGTGTTTAAAGCAACTATTCAACTCATCCACCTCATGCGAACACTTTTGGAAACAGGAAATGAAATAGAGATTACTATCATATATGTTGCTAATTTCGAATTTCAGAGAGTAAAGCTATTGGAGGATCTTTTCTTGATTCATTCCTCTATGAATACGTGATAGTTAATTGAAGGGGATCTTGATAAGTGTGAATTACATCGTGTTTTACGGCTTAATTTGATATGTATTTAATTGTTAATTCAATCGCTGAGTATGCGTTTAGGTTAGAATTGTGTTAGTTTGTTAATTATTTATATTTTAAGTGTTTTATAAGTTAGTACAAGTTTTTGAGCTTAATTATTATATTTTTGAGATTGCTTGATGTGTTTGTTAGTATTTCAAGGTCAACATCAAAGAACGAAGAAGTTTAAGAGACATTTGGGTCGAAACAATTGCCCACGATCGTGGCATAACAGGCCACAATTGTGACAAAAGCATTAGAGTTAGCCCACGAACGTAGCTTATATGCCACGATCCTGACAGAAGCCCAGGACAGGGCCTACGATCCTAGTCTACTTCCCACGATCGTGACAGAAGGCTCAGCTGTGGCCCATGATCGTGGCATGCAAGGCTATGATCATGGCCTGCATTGGGCAGATGCGTAGACACTCAAAATGTCAAGTTTTGAGAGATTTTTTGGACCTTTTGGTCCTCGAAAAAACCCTATGACTGCTCAGAATATAAAAGGTATTTAAAGAATAAGACAAAGAAGAGGAGAGAGCTTTGGCATCAGCCACTTTTGAGAGAAACCCTATAGTGAATTGTCGAGAGATAGAGGAAGAGAAGAAGGAAGAGACAAGTGGAGAAGAAGCCGTCTCGACGTACTTTTAGGATCAGGAGTTCCCCGACGTCGCTGTCTCCTGTCATCCATTCAATTTTTTATTATTATATAGAATTGGAATAATAGTTGACGATATGATTTTTTAGATGTTGATATTGCTTCTAAACTCACCTTTGGAGTTTTATCTTTAATTTAATGAAATTTGTTTGTTTATATTTTACTAGATTTATTATGATTTAATTTCTGCAATTGCATAATTCGATGATAAACTGAGAGGGTGAATCAAGTAAAAAAATAATTAAATTGGGCCAACGAGAGTTAGGCGATTTAATAGAACAAGAATTAAATCAAATCAGTAAATTGTGTGAATAGAGATCTTGCAATAATTTCCGATAGTTTATTAGACAACTTCAGATCTAATTAGGGTTTTGGATAGGTTGTTAATTGAGAAATTGCAACTTCCATATTCTAATTAGGGTTTATAAATTAGGGTTAATGGTTATAACTCGAGAGAGAGTAATCAATCCTAGGATCGTCTAGAACCAATATTCCAATAATTCATGATCGATTAGGCTAGTGTTAAAGATAGGTAAAATTCCCTTTCTCTCAATTGGTAATTCCTTAGGTTAATTCTTGAGTGTGCGTTGCAATTGTTAATTTGTTAATATTTTTCGTGATTGATTCTTGAATTGATTTTCTTGATTGAATTGCATTCTTGTTTTTAGTTTTGTTACATTTGAATTTTTGCGATTTATTTTGGCTTATATTTTTGGTTTAGATTATTCCTCCTCGTGGGATTGATGTAATATCCCGTTTTTATACTAAAGGTCAGAACCCTAGATTTTTGTAATTGAGAAATAGCAATGAGAGATTAGAAAAATGCATTTCATACTCATATATAATGTTAGCATAAACACACATGAATTTGAATTTTGCATATATTACGATGATTTGTGTAACATCCCGCCCCCTACTAAAGGTTAGAACCCTAAAAATTTGGTGCACGTGAGCTAAGAGGTTTTGAAGAGGGTGTGGGGATTGTGTGTCCGTCAAAC
>JAOTAX010000197.1:16642503-16656548 GCA_025629825.1 Erythroxylum guanchezii
CTGTTTGACTTCGGCTAAAGAATACCTGCAAAACAAACAAGACACGCCGGGAGTTGATTCCCGGAAGGCCCCTCCGACGCTCAAGTTAGTCTTTTTTTAGAGGGAATTGGTCGCAGAGAACAGAGGAAACTAGAGTTGTTATGTCGTACCTGTATCATGGCAGAATAATACCTTATATATGGAATAGACCCTAAGTTTAGGTCTTTACGTAAATCTTTATATTTGCAAGGGAGACTAACGCCTAATGGGCCGTAGATGTGTGGAGATGGGCCTGAATCTAGCACAGCTGACCCAACCAGGTTGATAAAAGCTTTGAGTGGGATCATTAACTTTAACCAACGATCTCACCTGAAGGAGAATTACTGGAAACTTGTTTATTGATCTTGTACCAACTCGACTCCTGTTTGGTTAAAGGTACAATATAACCAAAAGAAAAAGGAAGGACTGATATTCCTTATAAGAAATATTGAGATCACAGCTCCAACAATGAGGATCGATAATTTAAAGATTATATCGGAGAAATATGAATTTCTCTCTCTTGAAAGAGCTCCAAGTCGTTCGTTCCCGTAGGATCACCGGCAAAACCATACAGCCAACAGGTCCACGTTAGCGGTGGAGAGCCTTGCCCTAGTGGGGACCCAAAAAAGAAACCGAGGCGATGTCTGCATCTGTAGACTTAATGAGGTGGCATTAACCTTTTTTCTGTATCATTGGAATTTTCTCAAGCAGAGTCGAGAAAACATTCTTGTCTGCTGAAGCCTTAACGGGCATTTCCTCATTTCTTGGAGCTTCACAGCAACGGTACTAAAAGCTCCAGAATGGAATGATGTGAAATGCAACACTTGGAGACTACATTCATTCATACTACATCCTTTTCGTTTCGTTTCTTTGCCCACAGGAGTTTTCTCACTTTAGACAAGTTCAATATAACCATAAAACAAGTGTTAAAAATGTCGACTTGCTTGTTGATCAAGTGATCGGTAAATCTAGTGATCATGTTTTAGGATTTTATTTTGTTTTCGAAGTAGATAAAGCCTACCAGAAGTCAACAGAAGCGGGAAGAAAGCAAATAACGTCATCCTCGTACAAGTAACTGAATGTTCCTAACAAGATATATAGAACGAATTGGAACCCATTTTCTCGGCAGGAATCCAAAAGTATATATCCTACACAAACCAATGCTACAAACGATTAGAGGCTTATCTTGCTAGAGTGGTAGGGGCAACAACAAAACAACTTACCAATGCTACGGAAGATTAGAGGCTTATCTTGCTAGAGTAGTAGGTGCAACAGAAATACAACTGTACAGGTAACTGTACAAGAGAAGGGTAAGCTCAATGCCAGAAGCCCTCTAGGTTCCTAGAATAAGCTACGTGATGCTGTCTTAAAATCTCACGATTTCAGCTGGATTGGCAGAGAGTTTTAGGTTCTTCCATAACATCCATACCATCAACCATAGGTTATGAAAAATTATTCATCTTCCAACTCAACAAGTTGAGCCCGTCTCTCAGCTGCTTTCTTTCTGATAAAGAACCCCCACCTCATTGCTGCTTTGATCTTCAGCCAGCCAACAACAGCTTTACCAGGACGCCCCCGATCCTCATCATAGCGTGGCATTGGTGTTGCCATGTAAGGTGGGAAACCATACCCATCTTCAGGCACATTAAAAGTGGTATGCCCTCCCATGCTGAAAAGCCGGAGCAAATGTTGCATATCCACCTCATTCTCAAGCATCTCGTGACTTCGAAGACGAATCTCATCCTCTGACAAAAACTGATCAACTCCTTTGTCCCTAGTGTTGCTCCAGTCATCAAACGGATTAACATTAGATGGCTGAATGGAAGACCCTAGGGAGTGGAAGACTGAAGCAGATGACTGAGGTAGACCAAGGGCTAGGCCCACAGCACTGCCATCACTTCTTATGGCTTGTGAGTCATGAGGATCACCAAACATGTGTCCCTGATATGTAAATGAGGTACTGTCAAACTGAGTTCGTGAATTTGGATTTCCAATCTGGGACTGAGAAGAGAACTTACTCCCCATATCATTGTTATACCCTAACATCAGAAAAGTAAACCCAAGAAGAATAAGATGGTAAGCAATGTCATGCCTTCTTTAAAAACTTTTCTTACATTTGTCAATAATACCTACCTGCAACTTGCAAACCTGAATGCCCAGAAGACTGCTCAGTAGGTACTGAAGCTGGCAGACTAGGAAGGTGGGTTTGATTGCCCAAAGCATTAGAATATCCTATATGGCCTATGCTAAGTTCATTTCTAGAAGTACTTGACTTCTTATTTTGCTTGAGGCTCAAAAATGACTTCCCATCATATTCTGTGACTTGATTCCAGTTGTCATATGCCTTTTCAACTAATGTATCTACAAAGACCTGCATAAACAGTCAACAGTCAGAAAACAGCTCCAGGCCACTCTATTTAAACAATATTAAAAGTGAAAGCAGAAAACATCATGCTCTAAATCATGAATATTGTAAAGTCACTTCCTTGCAGAAAACCAAGTTCATTTGTTCACTAATTTCATAAGTATATTATAATATTAAATTAAATTTACATAAAAAAAAGAAAATATCATGGTCTCAATCAAACTGCCGAATGAAACTGAAAAATGATCTGCATGGTTAAAATCTAATTACATACAAGATTTTATATTCCATATATCAATTTTAAATAAGTGACTCCTCATTTAAACCTAAACATCATCTTAGAAATTCTGTTTTAGCTTTGAGTAATAATTTGGAAAAACTAAACATGTACCAACCTTCTGCTCGTCAGAAAGGAAATCAACTGAGTAATATTGTTCCCCTGAAATAAGGCCAGTCAGCTCATATATATTGTTGAATATAACACCAACATTTTTTGAATCTTCAGGATAGTACACATAAAGCTTTCCACCAAGCCCGCAAGTCTTAGCATGTTCTAGAAGAGCATCCCACATCTTATTTGACATGCCGCTTCCCAGAATCTAAAACCACCAGCGTGCCACATCAGAAGATAAGTACAAAGCATAAGCCTGCTAACTAGAGAACCAAATCTAACACCTACATTCCGTAACTTCTGCAGATCTCTGACAACAAGTCGCAGAAAATCTTCAACTGTAAATATTCCGTGAATGTTTAGCCTCTTGTGAAACGAACCATCCTTGCCAATTTTCTCCAATCTCCAAACCTCATCATGTAATGCAGGTGGATAGTGTTTCTTGTACACTGTCAAAGAAGGTGGTGGACTCTTGATGATTCTTGAAAGAAAAAAGAACTATAGGACAAACAAATACATTAAAGAATATGAACTCACATTCCCCTCTGTGATCTTTAACAGTAAATGCCTCTGTTTTTGCCTCATGAATGCATATGCCATTGCAATATCCAGAGGCAACCTTCAAGCCAAGCCTGAACTTTCTACTCCTTATCCAACTTGAGTTATCAGTAAAGGTGAGCTCCCCCAATGTCCCGACACCTTCCTTGAGGGTCACTTGCAGGTCACCAGTCAACAAAGGTGGCTTTCCTTCACGCTCCTTCACTATGTGGCTTTCAAATTCTTCTTGTGCCCAGCCTTCATCATCTTCATTGTTGAAATCACCTTCAAGCACTACAACATCTAGTTTCACAGAGGACTCAGGTCCAGAGGTAACAACATGGCCACTATTAGCATCAAAAAGAACAATATGGACAGCAGCACCCTGTTCCCCCTCCACTTTTCCTCCTGTGAAAATAGGAAGAGACAACCTTGATCTAAATTGCAACTGTAAGTTTCTCCCATCTGGGCCTTCTATACGTTTTGGAGAAGAACTAAGACATGAAAAAGTTGGTTAACCGTCAAAAATTTTACATGAAAACCTCTGTGACATAATGCACCTATTTTATTAAAGAAAGCAAATTTTCAGATTAGTTTCATTAGTATGTCTAATTGAGGGTCCTAGTTTTGGATGTCTCTTCAGCCAAATGTTACAACGCACATGGATGACGAACAAAATAACCATCAAATTCCTGTTCCTTTCATTTAGAACCGACTAAAGAAAATAGAATAAAGCAAATTGTAATCATACACTAATAAGGAATATAACATACCTCGCATTGAGTCTAGCAGGACCTAGTTTGGCTAGGGCACGTTCCACTTCCTCACTTACCTGTCACAATTAGCTACTGAATCAGTAATATTTAAATGAGATATAAATGCTTTTCTACTAAACTACTAAGATTCAAACCAGTGATTAAGTTTCAGTAAACATTTTTCTGGATTATTTGGTGAGGTTAGAAGGCCTTCTTTCTTTCTTTTTTCCTGAATCATTTAGTGAGGTTATGTGGCCTTATTTCTTTCTTTTTCATCAAGTAATCATTAGTTTCACCTCCTACGAACTCCAGCGTGATGCCAGAAACTACTTCACTTTAACAAAATCCAGAATCAGCTTCTAGCCATGGCATCAATTTTTTTTAAAGTTTATCTAGTTTCTCAGAAATTCGATCAGACACTAATCATACCAGATGCTTATTCCTTTTTATCTCAACTTTCATATTCATATGGTTCTCTTGTTCACTTCCATTCTTGTTTGACATTGATTACATACTTGTGTCTCAACTTCTCTGTAAAATCTTCATTGCTAGATCTATGCTCCATGTGAAATCTTCTATTAACCAAAAAACAAATGACTCTGAATTGGGAATGTTGAGAAACAAATAGGCAAATAAATCTTACAACTCTGCGGAGGATAGGTTCCATAGATGAAAAGAGCTTCTGCAAACTGTCAACCTTGAGGGCTTCAACTATAACACTGCACAAAGCAATGTATATACATCAAAATGTGTTTTATGCAAACACTATCCAATGGATAAACATAACAATTACAGTAAATCATCGGTATTTAGTGCAAAGGAAACAACAACAACACCACACATAGGCGCCACATTGCCCTTTAAATTAAAAATCACACCAAAGCATAACGCAGCAATCTGTTACTTGCAGCCAGACGAATGCACAACACCCATATTTTTTAACCTTTCCCGCTATTTCCCTTTTTTTCTTTATCAGTCAATCAGTTCCTACCACTTCTACTTAACATCCAAACAAAAATCAACCAAATATAACTCACGTAGCAATACAGTACTGTGACCAAAAAAAACTAATCAAAATAAAAATATACAGAGCGGCGAAGTCAAAGTCAACGAAAAACACACCTAGCTAGAGCAGGACGCTTAGGCACGGGTTGCTGTTCCTCATCCGCTTCTTCTAAGGTCCGCTTCCCTCTAGCCATACTATTAGTCCTCGTCATATACCTTGTCTGCATCTTTCACCTAATTTAAGAAACCCTAAATTTCCAGATATGCAACATAAACTCCAACTATCAAAAACTTCACCTTCCTCAACAAAGTGAATAATCTTGATCAATCGAACAAATTGAGGTGGAGAAAAAGTGGGATTTAAGTAAAAAAAAAGAATAAATTAAAACCTGATTGAGAAATGAAAAAAGGGCTTCGTATGAAGCATCAGAGTGTGCTTGGTGAGAGAGAAAATACAGAGAAACAGTGAGAAAGTCGTAAAATTGTCGGATTTTTATTACCAAACCTCTTTGCCTTTGGAGCGGGTCTACTTTTGACAATTTTGCCCTTCCTCATAAATTATGAGTTGAGCAATTATTAATTATATTTTTTAAATTTTTAATAATTAATAAATTATATAATTTAATCTAAATAAAAATAATAAAATTGCTCAATAAACGGTCTAAATTAATGGGTTAAAGTTCATGTAAAATATAGATTTTAATTAGTATGGATTAGACCTATAACGGGCCTGTAATAAAAAAGTTCAATATAGAAGCTATATATAAAAGTTAAGGTCTTCTGCAGTTGCACATATCAACTGTAAGCATAAGGATTCTCTGATCTCATAAGAGAGCTTACGTTTTGAGAAAACTATAGAAAAACCTTACCTATATCTTAGATTACAATACTTGTAAATGTGGCGGTAGATTCGCGCTCGTTTTAATTTCGGAAAGCTCGTTTGAAGTTATGGAGACCGAAATCATATATTCTTGCCATTTATTTTCCGCATATCTTCATTTCTTGCCCTTTATTTTCCGCATATCTTCGCTTCTTGCCCTTTCACATTCTATCCGAAAAACGTAACTAAAGTACTGTCACGTATTATACGTGATATTAGAGCAGTGACGTAATCGGATGATTAAAAACGAAAATTTTTCAATTTTCTCTCCATAAGATATTTGAAGATTTAACTTCTATTTTTTCATACGTGGTATTTGATACTGACTAGTTCGATTGTCCTAATGATCTTCGTTCTATGTATAGTTATTGCATTTATCTAGGTCTCGATCTTATTTCTTGGAGTGAAAAAAAAAAAAACCCTACTATTACAAGATCTAGCAATGAAATTGAATACAAAAGTATTGCTCTCATTATTACGGATCATCTTATCAAGTGCATGAACCTATGTATATTATTAAGGGGCTATCACTTCTGTACAATTCAATGAAAAAGCAAAAAATTCAGCTTCAGTTCACTACTTTATTACAATTAATTCTGATGGTACAATCTTCTATCTAAATATGGACCTCATTATTGTCATTCAATTTCACAATCCAAGAAACGAAAAGGTCGCAAGCCAGGTACATTTGTTGCTTTCATCTTTAAATATCTAATGTACGAAAATTACGAAACTCCTACTTTAATACAAACTCCACGTATGCATTGTTTAGTGTAAGCAAAGTCTTTTCTTCTTCATTTTATTGGCTATAGTAATAAGGTCATTAATTAGGTACACCATGTTATATTTTCCATGTTTTAATAAGTCGTTCTTAATTAATACCCTAGCTCTTGCATGATCCGTCCGTGAATGTTCACCTGTTTTAGTTAGTCGCATTTTATTTTTTTCTCTTGGATCCAATAGATTAACTTATAAAATGTGTGATATATAATAGTGTAACAGGTTAAGAAATATGAGTTTGAATTAAAAAAAGTATTTGGAAAAAGCGAATCATTCATTGATTTTTCTAAAACATTGCAAAATACAACTAAAACAAATACCTCGAGTGAAATCACACAAGTCAAGCGATGGCAGCTTCCCCAATTCAGCTTTGTCGCTCCGCTCATACATACGATCTTCTACATATGAAAGTTGAGAGAATATCCTTTTCTTCTGTTAAACTTATATCTTATCGTTACATATTTGTACCAAATCCTTAAAATTTTTAGCAGAGCTACCATTGGATTTCACAGCATCTATTGCAAGTTTCTTCAGGTGTGAAAGTTTGCTTCTCATCTTTTCTCCTTCTTCAGTTAACAGAACTAGTTTAAGGGCTTCTATTGTTCCGTCCTTATTGACCATCCCACCCTCAATCCCCATACCAATCTGCCATACGGTTTCTATGGTCCTAGTGTTAAGCCGTTGATCCCCGAAAAATGGCCTAGAAATCATTGGTACACAACCAATAATGCTCTCTAAGATAGAGTTCCAACCAGCGTGTGTCACGAAAGCACCTGTTGCTTCATGCTGCAAAACTTCACGCTGTGGTGCCCATGAAACTATTTTCCCCTTTTCCTTAGTCCTCCCCAGAAATCCTGATGGCAGCTTCTCTTCAGGATTGCCTCTAAGTGACCAAAGAAATGGAAACCCACTAGTCTCTAGTACTCCTGCCAATTCTGCCATCTCATGAGGTGGAGGCATGATCACACTTCCAAAACTAATGTAAACCACTGTTTTACGTTCTTGCTTATCCAGCCAATCAAGACAGCCATGTGGATCAGAAGCCGGTGAACTCGAAAGTGTTAACAGAAAAGGTCCAACATTGAGGAACTTTTGAAACCTTGACTCAAATGCGTTTACAACTGTAGGGTCTAATTCTTCAAATGAGTTTGCGATAACAGCAGTAGCACTTGGAAGGGCTAACCCCATTTTATGCAGCATCATCGAGAGCTTGGACTCCAGGGGTCCTGAGACTAATCCTTCCGGCAAGTCCCTAGTACGTACTGTAGAAAATCCAGGTAGGATGTCGATGGTTTTGTCTTCGGGTCCTGCAATAGAATCAACGTACTGTTTTTTTTTTTTTTTGAAACTTCAACGTACTGTTTTAAAAAATATTAAATTATAATGTATTTTTCAGAATAAATTAATCATGAAATATTAGTGTATTTTATCTATGATCTTAATTAATAAAAATTATTCTTGAACATACGCTTGTAATAGTGCTATGCTGGGATTCACTGATGAATCGGCTCATTACATCCACAAACGGTTGTCATGTAGTGAATCTGGAATAACTTCAACCACGGGATTCAGCCCATTCAAAGAATCAGTACCTAGTACCTACTCATTTATGAATCTGACATAACTTCAACAATATACGGTTTAATTCCGTTCGTTATGATTGGTTAATATTAAATAAACTAGCTTATAGAGTAGTAAATAATTAATGATATATAAAAATAATGTAAATAATATTAATTACAAAATCACAAAATAATACTTTTTTAAATTTTTTTTCCTTGAATTAATGTTTTTCCTCGTCTCCTTTTCATTTCTTTCCTCGAACCACTCAGGCAACCATATCCTTGGTACTCCTTAAGTATCTAATTTACTATTCCTATTGAAATTATGGTTACTTTTGTGTTCGAATCTGACTATTTGCAACGAAAGAAAAAGAACTTAAATGATAAAGGAAAATTAGGCGTAACACAAAAACTAAATACTGACCGTTGATACCCAGTTTCTGTCGGAGGAGATCGGTCTCAACATGAAGAAGAAGTGAACGAGGTCCGGCCGTCCAAAGTGGTAACCAGGGGACATTCAATTCCTTTGCAATATCAGCACCGAACCAATAAAACGCATCACTTATAATGCACGTAATAGGCCTTCCCGTCTCCTGCACAGCCATGTTCATCGCTTTCTTGAAATTCCCGGGAACTATATCAAGAAATAAATCGATGACCTCCACAGGATTGTCCGAAGACACGTAGTTCTCGGGCAATCCGTCGGCGACGTCGTAGGGTGTTATGCGGTCATCTAATTCTGAGAATAGATTGCGGTTTGACTGGACTGTGCTGAAGAAGGAGAATGTAGCGTCAGGAACCTCCGCGGAAAGACTCCGAATAAGGCCAAGCAACGGGGATGCATGAGTGCCGAAGGGGAATGCGAGTGCTACGATGTGCTTCGGGTTGTTTCCGATTCTTGACATCATGGTAATGCCAAAATCAAAGTTTAGTTTTCCCAGATATAATGAAAATGGTGCAACATTTATAATGACTAGAGAGGTAGGTAGGTTAAGCAAAAGAAAGGTCGGTTACGCAAAAGAAAAGTAGGTATAACCTTGGAAGAAATTAATGTCGTATCCCGCTTCTTATAGGTTATAGCTTAAATCCAAAGCTCTCCGACAAAAATTGCGTGACAGGTCCACATTACGCAAATCAGGATGCTTAAATACCATTTTAGTTACATTACATTACATCTTTTCTTAAGTCCCCATCGTACTTTGTTGGATTAACATACGAAAATGGTTTTAATAAAGTAGAATCAAAAAGAAAAAGATAGTTAAGTTAATAGCTGCTGATGAGAAGGCAAGTATTTATTGCCACGCGGATGCGCATGGAATCGTAGCCATTTTGTGGCCAGTAACATGGCCAAGTTTGATTGCGTCAAAATTTCAGTTGTAAATTAACGTCGATACTGAAGGGACCACCCAAGAGCCTTTCCCAAAAAGATCCGGAGAAGGGAAGCATCAATGATCAAACATTAATCGCAACAGAACAGATCTACAAATTTTGAATTACGGGAATCACAAAACTACCAACCCCTTACTCATGAAAACTAATGATTTGTTTAAAAAAGACGAAGGGATCTGTGATTTTTTAAAAAATTTTAATCTAATTCAAACTAATACTATTCATTTTATTTATCTTGTTAACTTTTATAATTTTATTTTTCCAAATAAATTACATTTTGTTAAAAACAATCTAAATATTAAGCATACTATTATTTAAAGTAATAGCATTTTTTAATCAATTGATCACTCTTGGTTTCGCATTCTAATTATAATTTATATTGAGATTTTTAATGGTAGTCAGAATATACATATAAAAGTTTTATTAACTTAAAGTTTTTAATGCGATATTAAATTAATCCTTCATTTAGAAAATAAAGAGATTTAAATTACTTGTTTTTTCTTACGATTTTCTACTTTATTTTTATTCTTATTGTATATTTCTTTTATTAATCAAAATAAATTTGATAAAATGGTTATTTTTAGTGTAATTTAAAGTATTTAACCATTTTTGTTTCGATTTGTTTTGCTGACAATATTAATTATTTTTGCATAAAGAGTATTACTGCATAACATGATACCATAGATAAACGTAGGTATTAACTTAGACTTTCTAAGAAATGTTAGGGGGTAATCCTTTTGCCTTTCAAGTTCCTTACTTGATTTTTAGTAGTAATTAATAGGTCCCCATCAGGATTAGTCTCATTTCTGAAACAAAATAATTCTTGTTTAGCAGCACATAAGATGATTTTGCCATTGCAAGTGCTGAAGATGAAAGCACAAAAAAGAACTTGTATAAATTGTAAAATGTAAAGATGAAAGCATAATCAAGCAGACGTTGTCGGAACTTCCAAGCACTAGCTTCGGGAGCAATTGGTGAGTGACCTAGATGGTCTCAATTAATTACTTGTTTGATTTATGATTTGAATGATAAATGAATGTGCTTGATTGTGGATTCCGGACAGGAAGTCCGATGATTGTGTAATGTGAATGAAAATATTGAAGTGCTGCTTGAATGTGAATGTGAAACCTATGTGCTTTATAACGTGATTGATCATGGTACATGCATTCCATTCATTAATGCATAATCAGATAATGACAGTTGTGACCAGAGTAGCCACTGATTAGAGCTTAAAGCTCAACGAGTGAAACTGAGCCTCGAGCTCACAAGTGATTCAGAGCCTTAGGCTCAACGTTTAATGAGCCCTATATGGGACAGTTTAGGCACTCGGTCACAACAATGTAATAATTGGAAAAGTATCTCATGAGCATATCATATGTATTTTGTTAAGTATGTTTGATTGAATGAAATACAAAATTGCTTATGCTTAAGTGAAAATGTGTCATTCATGTAAAATGCAAAGTTGTGAAATAATTGTTTTGTGAATTGATGTGTTGCATGGATTGAGTGAACCATCGATGATGGTTACCTCATCGAGTTCGCAAAACTCACCAAAATTGCAACGTTATCTTTTCAGGACCAAAGGACGACTCTAGCTACTGAGAGGCTCTACCAGCCGTGTAGATTGTGTTCGGCAAGAGAAGTCATAGCTCAAAGGTCGGTCAACTGAGATTTTTTTGGATGACTTAAATAGATTTGATATATTTTTCTCTTTCATGTAGTACTTTTGTATTAGGTTTTGATGATATACATATAGAAACTATTGAAAGACACAATCTAGACATTCAGGTTTATGGAATGAAATGAGGAAAAAGTTGGTTTTAAAATATTGTAGTTTTTTCTATTGATACTTTATAAGTGAATATTGATATGATGCCATGAGAAGTGAATGTAGTAATCGAACGTAGCTCGCCCTTATCATAGGATATGTACCGGAATGACCTCCGGGCATCCTGGTGTGTACCCTGCAATAAGGGGACGCTACACTTTAGCTGCATAATAAGTAAGAAATAAGCTTTCTATATCATCATCCTCCTTTTCTTGAGCAAACTTGACCTACCTTTCTCTAATCCAACAAAACTTCTTTATATGACCATACTTCTTGCAATAAAAACATTGCTATAAGTTTTTTTTTTTAATCTTTATCATTTGACTTCGGGTGCTAGTTGTTGCTTTGAGAGTGGCATCAACCTCTACCTTCTCTACTACCACGGGAAAATTGACCTCCACAACCTTATTTTGAGCCAAATCAACCACTTAACTCTCCAATTTTATCTTTGGGCAACTGCATCTTACTTTGGAAAGCATTTTTCATTATTTTGCTATCATATCGCTTAATGTTATCTTCATAAGAATAAAGAGAGCCAAGAATTTCATTTATCTTTAGTGTTCTCAAGTCTCTCAACTCCTCTATAACAACCACCGATAATCATATTTCTTAGGCAAACTCCTAAGAATCTTCTCAACAACTTTTTAATCAGTCAATGTCTTACCATATTTTTTGATTTGTTAACAACCTCCATAATTTTTTAAAACTGGTTTTTCAAAAAATCAAAATATTTCATAAATATACCTTTAAAGCTCTCAAAAAGATTCTAAAGTTTCACAGTCATCACTTTATCATTACCTTAGTAGCCTTTTGTAGATCATCCCAAGCTTCCTTTGATTTTATGGCTGCTAGAATAAGTGAAAAAATTGTCTCATCCACTGCTTGCTGGATAAAGAACTTACATCCTTCTTGTAAAGCTTTGGTGGTAAGAACAACTTCTGTGTAGCCATTCTCCACTAAGTCCCATACATATTGGGATATAAACAGAGTCTTCTGTATAATGCCTAGAATATCATAGCTATTACTTTAGAAAATTGAAATTGTGGGTAATAATGGATACACGCTATTGTTGTTGTCCATGATTACTCGAATCTTAGCTTTAATACCAGTTATTGAGTAAAAAATATGAAGGAATACTCTCACATGAATTTTCACAAATACAAGAAGACAAAAAATTTGTAAAATTATAAAGTAGAAGGATAAGATGAAAAAATGATGCCTTCATTAAACCAAATAGAAACTTATACACAATGAGGATAATAACTTAACTAAAATAATGGAACTAGTACTCCACTTCTAACAATTATAATATATAGCATATCTCTAAACTAAAGTAACTCCACCTTAAAGAATAGTAATAATCTTAACAAATATTGGTTGAATTCAAAAAGTTAGTAAAAATATTTTGCATTAGATTCCAACGATATCACCAGCAAACCAATAAAATGCATCACTTATAATGCACGCAGCATGCTTTCCTGTTTCCTTCATTGTTAGGTTCATGACTTCCTCGAAATTTTCTGGGGCATCCTCTAGTAAATAATCATCCTAAAAAAGGTTGCCCAAAAAAAGGTAGTTCTTAAGCAAGTTGTTAGTGGCACTATAAAGTAGTTATATTATCCTAGGTCATCTCCTAAGAACATATTGCGATTGTGTTGTGTAATTCCAAACACGGAAAATATTGTGTCAGGATATACATTGGACAACCTTCAAATGATGCTAATCAATAGAAGTGCATGATTAGCACAAGTGTCGTGGTACGCTTGGAGGGTTTTTTTTTTGTTTCTGACATGATCCAAGGGTTACACCTAAAAAGGTATATATTGAGCTATGAGGCTTTGGATTTGATATATGTGGAACTAGTACTTGTAACATCAATTTATAAGAAGAAAAGAGGTTAGGTACATTTTAAAGAACAAAAGGGAGGTACGTTTGAAAGTAGATATGACATTGGCTCAGCCCTAGTCAAAATCTCAAAGCTTGATTAGGTTGGACCAAGGTTGATTATTTTTAATTTAAAATTTTAAAATGATGCTACTTTCACTTGAAATTTTCAAATTTCGGGCCAGACCAAATCGAACAACTCAATCCTAAGCCTAATTCGAAGCTAAAAATTTTCAAAAAAGAAGCTTGAACCAAGTCTAAAGTTCATTCAACTGGAGTCAAATTCATTGATTTCAGGTTAGATCAGGCTTGGTGCATTAAAATGACATCTTTATTTGAAAGGCAAAGTGGTCACTTTAAAGAACAAATCACAATATAATGGTTGAAAAATAATTTTACATTATAATAATTTCACACATTTAAGATTAAATTTACATAATCTTAAAGGTTCAGTCAATTTGCACTTATGAATATAAAAGGAACAGTTCAAAGGACAAACAAAAGTATGATGATAAAATAAAAAGATGGATATCTTTTAATTTTAATTTTGTTGTTATTTGTTGGGCCCCGATTCTTTTTTCATAGTAAATAAGCTTGTTTAAATTATTTTGAGGTTTAGTTTGTTAATTTTCTTTTGGTTGGAATAATTTG
>JAOTAX010000197.1:16678683-16698201 GCA_025629825.1 Erythroxylum guanchezii
CTATATGAGACCACTACTAGATGAGTTAAAGATGTTATGGGAGGATGGTTTTGATGTTTTTGATGTTTCAAAAGGAGTGAATTTTCAATTGCATGCAGCTTTAATGTGGACTATTAATGACTTTCTAGCCTGTGGTACTGTTTCTGGGTGGAGCACAAAAGGCTATAAGGCATGCTCTGTTTGTAACAAGGACACGCCTTCTTGTAAGTTAAGAAGTAAGATTGGTTACTTAGGCGATCGTCGTTTTCTTCCTTATGATCATCCATGGAGAAAAAGCAAGAAGTTTGATGGCATGAGTGATCATCGGCCTATACCTAACTTACCAGATGGAGTGGATGTGGTAGAACAATTATGTCATGTGCAGAATATATGTTATGGCAAGCACCCCAGCAATAAGAGGACAAGGAGATTGGAAGGAGAGTTTAATTGGAATTTATGAAATTAAGTATTAACATTAATATTAATTATTAACATTAATTAAAGTTATTAACATTGTTATATGTTAATTATAAATTATTCCTTTTCTATTTTAGGATCCACGACTAATGCAAAAAAAAACAAGGGTTGTCACAAAAGGACATGGATTAGCAAAGATTAATAAGGCAATTGGTAAAAGATTGGAGATAGAGATCTTCCCTGCTGAAGGATGACCAACCAACTCCATACAGTCTGCCAAATTATCCAGTGAGATTGGTGTGGTTTCCCAAACTTCCTTACCTATGAGAACAAAATTTTCAAAAATTACTAATGACGAATTGGACATTGCATTTGATAAGTTAGACATAAGTATTCTAAAGCAATCCAATTTGTACGTGTTTTCCATATGCTTAAAGCATTGACCAATAATTTATAATTTTTGGCAGCAAAAGCTGGAAGTCAAGGGAATGAGGACTGACAACAAAGTACATGCTGCTGTGAAGAGGTTTCTTACTTTAAGGTCTAAAGATCAAAGGTATAATTTAAAAAAGCATTTTACCAAGCACGGAAAGGATGTGAAGCCGTATAATGTCACAATGGCGGAGTGGATGGATTTATGCAAGTATTGGGAGCAATCAGCTACAAAGGTTAGTTTTTTTTATCAAACTTTATTTCACAACTTCTTTGATCATTAATTATATTTTAGTATTTATGAATTGTGAGTTACAGATGTTATAATAGATTTTGCTACGTGTATGATTAGGAAAAAAGTCAAAAAGCTAAAATGGCAAGTAGTCAGGTCAAATGTCCACCAAACTCCGGCTCCAAGGCCTTTGTAGCAATACGACATGAGATTGTGAGTTATTATCTTTTAAATTATATTTTACTTTGATTGACATTTAAAAATTTATGAAAAGAATTACTAGTAATATTTTTTTTTACAACAGAGTGTTAGGGATGAAGAAGAGTATGACCGGATGAAGCTATAGTATCACACTCATTATAATGAAAGCAAAGATCAATGGACAACTCCCGAATGCAAAGCAAAATGGGTGAGTACATAGTTCATTTACAAGTATTTGTTAAATGATAATGTGTATGTAATTAATTCTTACTTTTCTAGGAATTAATGTGTCATGAAATGACACATTCAATAGAGTAAGGTCATCCGATGACAGTGGATGAAGTGTGTGACAAAGTTTTGGGCACTAGATCAGATTACGTTGTTGGCATGGGAATTGGGCCTCGACCATAAGGGAATACTTTGGTCAGAAAGAGACTTCGAGACGAATTAGAGGAGTCAAAGAGGGCTAATCAGGAGTTACAGTCTCAAGTCGATGAATTGACTAAACAATTTAAAGAAATGCAGGATCGATTAACTTCCGAAGTCAAACAACAAAAAAAGCTCTTGGAACTTTTATGTTCTACACATAATGTTCGTTTAGACTAAACATGTACTCATATTGATATATTAAACACTTATGACATTTTCTTTATTTTAATTATCGTATTATGACATGTTTGGGAATTGCAGTTAAATAATAAGTTGTTGTTTGCATGTATTCAATTCTTGTTATACATGAATAATCATTAAAATTAATGATATATTCAAAAATTGATAAATTATTAAATAAATTTATTTGTTATTAAATAAATATTATTTTAAATTTTTGTTAATTACATTTGCAACAAATTTATTTTTGGAAATTTAAAACAAATTTAAATTAAAAAAGTAATTATAATTCAAATTTATTAAATTAAATTTTTTTGGCAAATTGAAAATTTCAAAATTAATAATTAAAATTGATTAATTATAAATTTTTAAATATTCAGATAAATTAAAAACAAATTAAGAATTTATAATTTATATTAAATCATTATTAAAAAAATTTGCAAATTTATTTTAAATCAATTTATTTTCGGTTGAATAACAATATTAATTATTTGACAATCCACGATGTCTGCTCACAAGACGTCGTAGAAAGTGCCTTTTCTGCGACGTCCTGCAAACGCCGTTAAAACTAAACAATCAGTGACGTTTACTCCCAACGTCGCAAAATTTTGATACATTTCCTGACGTCTTCATAAACGTTGCAGAATGTGGATTTTCTGCGACGTCCTTTGCACGTCATAAAATATAATCAATCTGTGACATTTACTCCAAATGTCGCAAAATATCGACACCTTTCCTGACGTCTTAAGGAACGTCACAGACTATCGGCGCCTTCAACGACATTTAACAATAGACGTCACAGATCCCTATTGCCTACCCCACCTTCTACGACGCTTTTTGTGACGTTTAAATAGATGTCGTAGATGGTTTTCTACGACGGTTTAATGGCTTCTGCAACCTTTAAAAAACGACGTAGAAAGGGTCCTTTTCTTGTCGTGATTAATATCAAATTTGAATCAGAATATACAAAGAGTTATTCCATTATATACGTCTTCCTTTAACTTTTAAATGATGGTGTTGACTTTTTTTTTTCTATCTAAATTCTTATGAGAATATTCAACGAAATACTAAGATATAATTCCTATGTCCTTATAAATCTTTTTTTAAGCCACGCTCTTATAAGTTATTTTACACATAAACAATTAATACTAAATAGTTAATTTTACTAAATATCTTTAAATAAATAGTTGATTTTATCTGCTGGTCAAATCAACTATATTAATCCACTGTCAGCTAACCGCTGATAGAATCAGTTAATGGCTAATGCAACCTGCTGATTGCCAAACAGGGCCTATATGTCTATTATTTCGCCCTTATCTTTTGGTGATGAAATAAATATTCTTTAATTTTGATGAATGCTCACTTTCTAACACAGGGGGAAGTATACATATCTATGTTGTATTTAAGCTAATATTTTGAAAACGAAATATGGTTTGAACCTATAAGAGAAAAGATGATCAAAGTTAAATAGGTAAAATGGGTTTAATAGAAATAAATCTATTACCATAAGATGTAATAAATCTACTTAAAAAGTATGGTTTGAACGCAAAAGAGAAAAGATAATCAAAGTTGAACACCTAAAATTGGTTTAATAGAAATGAAACTATGATCATATGAAGTAATAAATGTCCTTAAAACGTCATTCTATTTCTTTTTGTTGTGTATAATTCATATACACAAATGTTTAATTTTGGGGTTTCAAGTTTAAAATGAGCATGTTTTTAAGTAAATACAACTTGGGACATAAGCATGACTCAGGGCATAGCTTTTATGCAATTTAGAGATGAAGGTATGGGATGAACATATGAGTGTGTTGGTGTAATAGAGGTGTTTTAAAGGAACTCACAATCTAGGACATAACTATGTCTTATAGATGAAAAAGTTAGTAAGATTTACTAGCTGGAGACATAGTATATTAGGTCATGTCTTAATGTGTAGAGAAATAGAAGGATCTATGATTTGAAGACATGGACGTGCCAAAGCTAATGCCACGCTCTGCACAGAGACAATAAGATTTATATCTGAGCAAGATAGTGTCTACAAAAGTAAATGCTACTTGAAAATGTACTTTGATAGTTTTTAACTCTAAAGGAATTCTAAGATTTACTAGTGTCATTGTTAAATTATGTTAGGTTTGATAAGCGAGCTATTTGATTAAAATTGTTCTAGTTAGGATTTACATATATAAATATATGTTGTAAAACTTAGTTTGTTGTAACCATCATCATATTATTCAATAGTGAATCAACTACTCTTAATTCCCAAATATGTAGGCACTCTCAATTAGTTGAACTTTGTAAAAAAAAATCATGTATTCTCGTTTTTGTTCATTCATTATTCTCTATTATTAATATTTATTTTTCTTAATAAGTGGTATCTAAGCATCATTGTGTCAACAATTATTTTGATTGTAAAGTTTGACGTGAGAAAGTTCAAGTGAATTGAGACCTTCAAACTATGATAACAAAAAGTGAAGGATTTAGGCATGTTGAAGGGTTTGTGAAAGAATAAATTAGCAGATATAGATGCTCGATTAGAGCACAAGCAGTTGGAACATTATGAAATTTTTTGGTAGACTACCATATCATGGAGATCGCATCCCTCTATATGTAAGAAACTAAAGAATTGTTGTATGTCAAAGTCTCTCAGAAATGATTTGTATTTGGAGTAGAAACTGTACATACAGAACATATATGGAGGAACATATTTGAAGAAACATATTAATGCATCCAACAAAATAATTAGTGATTTGTTGAAGCTCTGGGTGATTATTGAAAACAAGGATAAAGCAATGTCTACTTTGTTCTTTACCTCTTTTCTATGAATATCTATTGACTACAATCACAATCAGTAAGGAAACAGTTAGTTTGGAGGACATCACTATTATATTATTATCTTACAACCAATAGAGACTCAATATTGGTTAAATATCTTAAGGTGAAGAGTTGTATGTGAAGGGCAACTAGGATTGTTGGAGGAAGTATAATAAGGATGGCTTTTCCAAGAGGCGTTCTAAATCGAAATCAAAGGGAAACAATTTGTGGCTAAAGTTTGAGCAAACAAGACATATTAGGAGGTACAATCCAAATAAGAAGAGGTAAGATGATGAAAGAAAGTATGATGATTCATTAAGATCTGCCAATATAGTGTAAAGTAAGGAATCGAATTGTAGTGATGGAGATATAATCTATGTTTTAACTAGTTAACTTCATGATTTATAGATTCTAGATACAAGATGCTCACATTATATAACACCAAACAAGGATTGGTTTATGTCATATGCATCACACAACTTTGACATTGTCCGGTTGGGGGATGATGAAACTTGCAAAATCAGCAAAATAGGATAAGATCAATACATTTGATAATGTTGTTAGGATATTATGATGTTTGATATGTGGCAAATTTGAGGAAGATGTTTCTACAAGTTTTATATACTTGATAAACATTTTAAGGTGACATTCACAATGTATAAGTATAAAACCAAAGGAATTGTAAAATATATGCATAATGACATTTAAGGTCTTACTAGAGAGTTATCATTAGGAAGCTCTCAATATTTTGTAACATTAATTTTTATTTTTTTGAAAAAAAGTATGGGTTATACTTCACAAAGTAAAATTCAAGGTCTTTGCAAATTTACAGATGTGGAAATTTAAGGCGAAGAATTAAAGAGAAAAAAAATTAAGTGCTTAAGATTAGACAATGATACTGAGTACAGAGGCTCACAATTTAAAAAATTTTGTAAGAAGCATGAGATATAGAGACACTACATATTTTGGAAACACCATAGCAGAGCAACATTTTCAAAAGAATGAACATATATATAATTAAAAATATTAGGTATTTAAGGCTAAGAGTAGTGATCCCTAAAATTTTTTAAGCTAAAAATATGAGTATAGCGTGTTATCTCATTAACAGATCATTATAAAAATTACTAGATAAGAGAGTGGCAAAGGAAGTGTGGGCATGAAGTAAGGTAAATCCCTATGGAAATCACTAGACTCTAAAGGATTGAAGGGGTATAAGTTTTGGATCTAGCATCAAAGAAGATGGTGATTAGTAAGGATTCAATAATTGATGAGAAACATATGTTAAAACAAATATATAAAGAGAATGTGCTAGGATTAGTAGAGGGTGATATAAAGGAAGTACAAGTAGAACTAGGACAATCTGGAGTAGACTAAAAAAATACTAAAAATTCTAGTTTAAAAATAAACCAATGTTAATAGAAGAATATCAATAAAGTATAGCCACAAATAAAGCAAGATATATTCTTAGGCTACCAAATAGATATAGTTAGGAAGACCCCGTATCTTTCACACTTATCATAAGTATCAGGGATTCAACTAACTTTTAGGTGGATATAAACATTTAAGATTGTCACAACCCAAATGGGCACATAATGGGCATATAAAACTCAAAAGTAGAAGCCAACCTAACTATGAGTGACAATAATAGATGTAAAATCTTAAAAAAAATAGATAACAACATAGGCATACGTAAGTACAAATACAATTAAGTACAATAATTTTAACATGTATCAGAAGAAAAATTTTCAATATACTAAATCATATCGTTGCAGACGTTAGATTACAAATACAAATGAAAACAATTGAAAAACATACATAGAAGTAGATAAGTTGCAGTCGACACTCTTTAGAGTCACTGCTATGAAGCTAGTTGTAGCTGATATGAAAAATAGAGTTGAGGGGAGTTAGCCCTCACTAAGTAAGTCCATATCCTCCCACAATACCCATTGACATGCTCACATAATATACAATTTATATTAGTATAAACAAACATATATTTTTCATGAAAAATCAAAACAATACAAAATAAATCATGGAGAAGGAATATTTGTAAGAACTTAGTCTCTAAGGCCAAATCTTCACAATATTATACCTTGAATGGATACATAGAGTTAAGCATCACTAACGGTCTAGCCATATACCTATACTTATATAACTATGAGGCTTTATTTGTCTAAAGAGGTTGCATGGAGCTAGGCATCCCTAACAAACCGGCCCTCACTCAGTATGTCCAAAGTCACAATCATATTGATAATATACATATCAAATAAGGACTCGACTGGGAGCTAAGCATCAAATAGGATTGGTCTATATCATATCACAATCATATCTCATAATCAAACTAGCGTATACCTAGTCTTGATGTATATCCATTATGTGGCAAATTTCACAAATTTTTTCCTTCTTCATAATCACAATCAAACACATCCATTCACAATCCAAATATCAATACCTTAATTTCACAAAACAAGCACTCAATTATGTGAGAACCATCATAAATGCATACAATATGCTATAGGTATCCAAACCTGTAACTATACACTTAGATATCACGTTATTATTCTTATAGGCCTCACAATAATAGTTGCTCAAATTATATATGTATATATATATAGCTATAGGTACTTATATATGTATGTATATATATATATATATATCGTATTGTATCATATCCATGTGCATAAGGATAAGGGCTTCTATCCTGCCTTAACATAATTATATCAATATAGAACCATACTCAGTAGAGGGTATGGATTGGATATTGGTAGATAGTTATAAACTTACTTGATTGTTGTACTTATCAATCTGAATCTTAAGATGCGGTCTCACTCTTGGTATACCTATAAAATAGGAAAAGAACTATCCTAATCAATGTCATTTACAAGTCATTGGACTTAATTAACTACTTTGGACTCATTAGGTTTGCTATAATGGTCCAATTGTGCAATTCGGCCTTTGATCCTATTCTTGCATAAAATTTTTGTGATTTTTAATTTACAAACTATTAAGAATTTCACTACGTTCTTAAGGAAAAATAATCAGTTCATTTTATAAGATTTCTCAAATTTATTTGAAAAAAATTCGTTGAAAGGTCACTAGAATAGTATTTATGGAAATTGAAATATTTTGGTCTCAAAATTCAATGATTTTACACCAAATGAAAGCTCGTGATGAGTAGAACACATTTTATAACTGTAAGAAACTTAAATTCTCGACAATCTGAATGAATTGAAGAAAATTGATTTTAGAGCCCTAACCTCTATTTTCATCACTTAGTAACGGTAAAGACAATAATTAGTAATGAGACCGTATGGTTTGTGCTCTTAACATTGAGGGAGTCCAATGGTGATGTGGTGGTCGACAATATTCACTGGAGGTAACTGATTGAAGAATTAAGTTTTTCTTAATTTTCTTCTCAATTTTGTGATAATTTTGGTGTTGATGTGAGGTAAAATGAGTATGATTGTGAAGGGATCGAAGAGAGGAGTTGATTGGTATATATGGTTAGCTAGTTAGAGTCTATAATAATGAAGAATAAAGGAAGAGAATGGTTTCATGAATAGTAACCTTTTGAGGTGAAAACGAAAAATAGGAAAGATGAGGGTGAAATATATATATATATATATATATATATATATATATAGGGGGATATTACAATCTCCCCTCCTTATGAAAGAGTTTGTCCTAAAATTGTACAACAATATTCTATTAAGGAAACACATGTGGATATAACTCTTAATTCTCTCCCTTTATTTCCCAAATGATCTCCTCGACAGTGTCATTCTTTTATATCACCTTAACCAGAGGGATCTACTTTGACCATAACTGGCACACTTGAGAATCCAAAATAGCCAATGGCTCCTCTTCGTAGGTCAAATTCTTGTTCACCTCTACACTTTGTGGCTACAGTATATACGAAGGATCATAAATGTATTTGCGAAGCATAGAAATGTATTTGCGAAGTATAGAAATGTGTAATACTGGGTGGACTTGCAACATATCTAGAGGTAACACCAATTTATATGCCACATTTCTAACTCTCTTTGTTATCTTGTAAGATCTATTATATCTTCGAGATAGTTTCCCTTTCTTTCCAAACTTCATTACAACCTTCATCGGATATACCTTTACAAATACGAAGTTACTTATTTGGAATTTTATTTCTTTGTATTTTGGGACTGCATAACTCTTCTATCTTTTTAACACTATCTCTAGTCTTTGTTTGATCAATGAAATCTTCTTTCATGTGATCTTGATTAGTTCTGGGCCCTCCAACTCCCTCTTGTCTACTTCCTCCTATCATATTAATGATTTGTATTTTTGTTTGTACAATACCTTGTAAGGTGTCATCCCATGCTATTGTGATAGCCATTATTGTAAGCAAAATCAATTAATGGTAAGTGCAATCCCAACTACCATCAAAGTCCATCATGCACATCCTCAACATATCTTCTAAGGTCTAAATCTTCCTCTTAGATTGCACATAAATATAAGGATGGAATGTTGCGCTAAAATGCAAGCTAGTGCTTAGTGTCTCTTGTAATTTCCTCTTAGAATCGAGATATAAACTGTGATTCTTGGCAAGAGGCTATTGACATAAGCACCACTTGTAGATACATTATCTGCTTGATATACACTTTTGCAAGCTTAGACATTGAGTAGGTGGTTTTCATGGGTAATAAAAGGGTAGACTTTGTCAATCTATTTGTGAACACCCAAATAGAATCACGTCAAATCCTTGTATAAGGTAGGCCAACCACAAAATCCATTATAATCTTTTCCCATTTCATTCAAGAATTGGTAATGGTTACAACTTACCTAAGGGTCTAATGCTTAACTTTTACGTGTTGGCAAGTCAAACACTTAGGGACATATTTAACTACATCCTTTTTCATATCGTCCCGCCAATATGTGTCTCTAATGTTGCGATACATCTTAGTGGAACCTAAATGTTTATTATACATTACATATTGTACTTCCTCAAAATTCTCATCCTTCAAGTTCCCTATATCCTGAACACGCAATCTCACATTCATACTTAGTATACCTCCCCCATCGATCTCGAAATCTATACGATGTTCTTCTTGTAGTTTATATATAAGATTTTGAAGCTTAGGGGCTACTTTGATCCTGCCCAACAATACCAACTGTACTTTGATGCTCACCAATAGTACTCTTGAATATGAAATTTGAAATTGAGCGCATTAATCCATCAAATCATGTAACTCCTTAGTCAAAGCTCTCCTCTTTACTACGATATATGGCAAACTACCAAAGAACTTCCTACTTAGTGCATTTAATACGACATTTACATCTCCTAGATGGTATTGAATTGTGCAGGCATAATATTTTAGTAGTTCCATCCATTTTCTTTTCCTTAAATTTAAGTCCCTCTAGTAAAATATATATTTTATGCCCCTATGATTCGTGTAAATTTTACTCATTTCACCACACCAAAAATTTCTCTAAATCTTTAAGGCAAAGATCACTGTTGCCATTTTAAAATCATATGTAAGGTAGTTTTTTTTTTTTCATGTTTTCTCAATTTCCTGGAAGCATAAGCAATCCTCCTACCATTTTGCATCCACATATTGCCTAAGACAACTCATCCTAAGACAATTAAAATCCTCCAACTTCTTTGGGTCCATTTGTATCCCCTCCTGAGATACCATATGCCCTAAGAATATGACACTTTCAAACCAAAATTCACATTTCAAGAAATTGACATACATATGATGTTCTTAAAGTATCTACAACACTATTATTAAATGTTGGGCATGCTCCTTATCTATTTTCGAATACACCAAAATGTTGTCAATAAAGATGATCACAAACCTATGAAAGAATGTTTTGAACAATTTATTCATTAGATTCATTAAAACTAGTAGAGCATTAGTAAGGCCAAATGATATTACTAGGAATTCATAATGCCCATATCAAGTGTTAAAGGTTGTTTTAGGTATATCATCTCTTTTGACCCTTAATTGATGATATCCAAACCTTAGGTTGATCTAAAAGAAATACCTAGCACCCAGAAGTTGATTGCATAGATCATCAATTCAAGGTAATATATACTTATAGTGAAAGGTCACCGTATTCAAATTCCTGTAGTTAACACACAACTGGAGAGAACCATCTTTTCTTTACTAAAAGTACCAGTGCACCTTATAGTGTTGTGATAGGCTTGATGAAACCCTTATCTAATAAATATTAAAATTTTTATTTTGGTTCCTTTGGCTCTTTAGGTGCCATTCTATATGGAAGTATAGAAATCAAAGTTGTATCAGGTACTATATTAATGCAAAACTTGATATCCCTCTCTTGAAGTAGCCCTGATAACTCTTCAGGATATATATTTTGAAACTTTTAAACTACTAGAACCGTTAAGAGGCTATTAATTTCTATGGAAGTATACCTAACCAAAACCGAGAACCATTAACACCCATGTTTGAGCATCTTGTTGGCCACTATTACCAAAACTATGATGGAAAGGACGGTCCTCTTATCTCCCTTAAAAGTAAACTTTCCCTCATCTGAAACTTGAAACACCACTTTCTTGTCTCTATAATTTAGGGTGGTATAATGACTAAAAAGTCAATTCGTCCTTAATATTACATCAAAATCTATAATCGACAATAATATAATATTTATGACCAATATCCTACCATCAATCTCCATAGGATATGAGTAGTAAACCAAATCCACCTCTATGACATCACTAAGAGGTGTGCATACAAACAAGGATTCTTCCATTCTGTCCGGTACTATTTCTATCCTTATAGCAAAGTTGAGTGACATAAAAGAATAAGTTACTCTTAGATATATCAAAAATATAGCTTCTAATTTAAAGATGAGAAGAAGACAAGAAGAATACCAAAAACCATCAGATTTGAAGCATGAGCGTCTTGAAGGGTGAGGGTGAAAACCCTGGCTTGACCATAACCTACGTACTAAGGTTAGAGGATTGTTCCTGATTGCATCCTCCAGATCTACCTCACGAATTCCTTCCTACAAAACCTCACCCCGATTAGGCACCAAACTATAGTTGGTCGATAAATTCTGCAAGTACACAGAATCGTTTTTAGTATCGAAAAATCAAGTATTCCAAGGTCGTCTCCCACAAGGACTAAGATATTCACTACTAAATTAATCCCAATTACTTGAACCAAAATAACAAGAAATTTAAAAGATGATTGGATTAAAGCTGACAATAAATTGTAAAGACTGTAAATAAAGAAACAAGAGAAATATGATGATTTAGACTTAAGGCTTTGGGGTTCAACAATTTAAGAGATTGACCAATAAATAATGGAATTGATTGAATGACAGGTTATAATAACAATTGCAAAAAATTACTTATATTCTCTCTCAAGACATATAAGAATACCTAACTAGTTGATTACCATCTCCCAATGCGAAACCTAACTAGTCAAATTCATTAAGAACAAGCAACCAGAAGTTATCACACTAGTTCAGGATATTTCTATCTCTAAATCTAATGTGTTTATCTTCCTAGGGCACAAATCATACTTCACCTCTCAGTTCATCATATAATTCCTAAGGTTGCATCTATGGTGATCAAGCTTAGAAACAACAATGAAGTTCAAGAAAGATAAACATAACCTAAGAACTTTCATTCAACACCAATCAATCCATAAAATATAAATCAATCCCTTAAAGTAGGCTACATCCCTAACCCTAAATGGGTTTTAGTAAAAGAACATCATAAAAGAATCCAAACAAATAAAGACAATCAATATCCAAGAAAGAGTAGAGAGAAGATTGAGAGAACACAAAACAAGATTGCTTCCAATGCTTGATTCAATCCTCCTTGATCTTCTTCTTTTCCTCTTTTGGGTGCCTCCTTTTGTGTAGCCTCATTTTCATTGCAGACCTCCCTCTTTTGGTCTTAAAAATAAGTATGTATAGTGTCTTGGGCTTAAAGAAACCTATTTTTACCAAATGGATAGTAACAGTGCCGTCAAAGTCTGTTAGGCGGACGTTAAGTCCAGTTGGCGAACATTTTCTTTCTTCCGGAGCGAATTTGGCTAGTAAATGTCTATTAGGTGGACTTCATGTCCATTGAGCGGACCTTCTCGGGTTTTCCAGCTTTCCAGCTCCACTTATGTCCGTTTGAAGGGACATCATGTCCACTGGGTGGACGTACACTGCACATCTATAGAAATGGGCAATTTTGACCCTTTAAACGGCAAAATCTCTCCTCAGAGTCTTCATAGAAGTTGTAGAACTTGGAGTTGTATTTAAAAGAGTACTTGAATGACCTTAATCTGACATCCACAGAAAAAGTTATGCCTCTTGCCCCAAAATCTATCCATTTGCACCTATTAAGCAATAAAGTTGAAATATGTGAGAATTAACCAAATAAAGATCAAAATTCACTTGTAGATAAGTCAAATTAGTTCCAATTCATCCTAAAATCATATATACATAATTTGACATATCAAATTCTCCCACACTTAAACTATTTCTTGTCCCTATGCAAAAACAAAAGAAAACTAACTACTAAATCCACAAATAAGTTATTGATTCCACTTTCATAGTTGTACGGTGGCATTTAGCATATGCCACAAGGCTTTAAACCATTATTCGTCCATAATGGAGGAGTTATAGTCTCCTAAGGGTTTACTTAAAATGAATGATACCCACAAACATTTTCTTTCCATCATTCCACACCTAATAATCATCATCATAGCTCAATCCAATAAGTTGAAAGCATTATAGGTAAGAATTGAAATAGAGACGTAAAGCCACACAATACTTCATAAATTAGATCACAACTAAGCAACAATAAGACATCATAATACTTCAATTAATCAAATTCACATGCTTTAAGTGAAGTCTCTTATAAAGCATTCACTTTCACATATAAGTGTTTAAGGGTGACTCTCAATCATCTTCTAATACATGTCTCTTACCATAAGCTTGCATCTTATCTACTTCTCCACTGCTCCCATCTATGGCATATCTATGAATCAAAAAAGTCTTTATTCCTTTGGTTGTAATAGGGCTAAGGGGTAAAGTAGGCTAAGAAAGAAAGGATAGGAATTCAAACATTCAATAATTAGTAGAACATAAACTACAAATATTACAATCATCATTGGCAAAATTTACTGAGAAATTGCCCAACAACCATAATACTTAGGAAACTCTACAAACTCTATTATCACAATTTCCATCATTCTTTCACCTTGGAATCTAAAGTGAACATGCCCAATTTTTTTTAATTTTTTAAACAACATGCTTCTTCAATTTCCATAGAAAACACCCCCACACTTCTTCCTTTGTATACCTATCAATAAGAATATTAAATGCACAATATTTATAGCCCTACTAACCATTGAACAAGGGTGAATTTGTTTTTCTTGGTTTAAGGTTCTTTGGAATAGGTTTACAAAGAAAAAGGCTCAAATACAATTACTAGGCACAAAGGGTTCACTAGGGGGTTGGTATATAAAAAGGGTTAGCTATTTGACTTAAGCTCAATCCTAGTGCCTTGTATCAATTTCATGAGCATACCATAATATGATTATGTAACCTCGAAAAGATGCAATGCAAGTTCTAGAAGTAAATATACATAGAAGAGAAAATTATATCACTCAAGAAAAATAGGATTGGGTGCAATCCTTTAGGCTCAAAATAACTCGCTCGGTGATGCTTCTTACTCATTCAATAGCATGCTGATTCAATTACGTTAACATTATAACATCCAATTGTGACAAGGTATGTAATCAATTTAATCATATTAAGCATCTTATTTAAGGTCAATCTTACCCATAGTACAGTTAACTCATTAAATTAGATTATAATGACAATTAAAACGTGAAAGATGTATAAGTATGCAAAGATGCCTGATGAAACTATGCACAATTAGTTAATGCAAAACTACACAAAACAAAGGTTAATTATTATTTTTATAATTGGAAATTGTAAGATAATTCAATGCAAAATAATGCATGCAAAAACATTAATTTATCCCCCCCTCCCCACTTAGAATCAACATTGTCCTCAATGTTGGGTAAGATTAAAAAAAAGAATAATGCAAAGAACGGAATGAGGAGTAAGGGTAAAGAAACCCCCTGAAATAACCGATTGCATTATCAAGAAACTAAATTCTGAACTTTGTATTCTTATCTCCCATCAAGCGATACATGACAAAATTATGGAGATAGAACAAAATAGCACTGAAGTTATCCTTACAAGTTTCCAAAACAAAATAAAATATAGGGTGAGATTAAAATAAAGTGCGAATCTAAATGCATGAAAGTTAAAATGCAAATGTAGCCCTATGATCCTATGGTATCATTATCCCGAAGGAGGTGGCTGTTGCTCCAAGAAAGTCCTCAACATATCTTCAATCCTGGTTTGTGAAGTTGTGAGATTGCCCACTTCAGCTCGAAGATCTCTAACTTCTGCCTGGACTTTTTGCAACTGAGCCAAAACCTGATTGTCTCTTGGAACTGGTTTAGCTTTAGATTGCTATGCAGTAGGTGCATTCAGATTGTCCCTCTCTTATGCGGATTGACCCAACTGTCAGGAGCATCATCTCTATAGTTAAATTCCCTCATTTTATCAGCATTGATTGCATCCACATTAGTAGTATAGGTCACTTCTTCATTTCTCTTGAGGACTTCGAGATGCCTAAATAGCTGGCTCAATAACACTGGAAACACAAACCTCTTCATCTTAGCCTTGTGATATACCACTTACCACATAGAAGTCATTATCATCTGGGTAATAGCAATGCCCTGGAATTGGTCACCCAGGAAAAACATCTTGTCCAAAATGTACAGGTGTTCATTACGGAGGTACCCTGAATCACTAGCCTTAGGCATTACATTATACGCAAGCAGGAATGCCACCAATCTAGGTCCAATATGAAAGGAATTGCAATGCATAAGGATGCGCTAGTTTATGAATCTACTAGTGGCTTTAATCCCAAGTCGAGACATAGCCTCAGATTTATCCCATTGACTATCAAATGTACATCTTGCATGTTTATCAAAGGATGGAATATTGCCTCCCACTGGCAGCTCTAAATGTCCATTAAACAGATCTTCAGTTATGACCACTGCTTTCCCATTGACTTAAGAAGTGAGCACCGACGGTTGTTTATCAGCTACCGCACTGAGGTTGGCTTAAAATTGTTTCACCGTGGTTGGGTAGTATGCACCTTTGAGGTTCAAGAGTTTGCCCAAATGAAATTTGTCCAAGTTTGCCCTCACATTGTATGCTTCATCAATACCCTCTTCAACTGAGACTTCGATCACAAATTTGTTGTTCTTTTTCTTGTTGAACCAAGCTGCACATTGCTCACTAATGAACATAGCTTAATCAAAATCAAGTTCCTCTACTTCTATGACAAAATTTTTGCCCCTAGCAGCTCGAGAAGATTGACCAATACTCTTCCTCGCATTTTGCTTAATTCGTGACATTGAATGATAGCCACATAATCAGTTATAGTCTTAATAAAACAGAGCTCAATCCCAACAACCAATCGGCAATTTCAACACAAGCTTAATCACAACAACACAAAACCAAAAAAGCTTCAATCTTGACCACAAACCAGCACTTTCAATTTTAACCACAACCTAGCAACTCATCATAAGCCAGCCATCTTAATATAACCACAAACTAGCAATCTAACACAAGCCCAATGTCAATAAAAATCTCAATGTCAACATAAAATCTCAATCAACCACAATCGTATCGATTTCAAGCATCAATCAGAAATTTTATCTACGATTTTACCTTTAGTTATGAAAGAACACGTACCCATTCCAAATTGAAGTGAAGATTGTGGATAATTAGCCCAAAACCTCAAAAAGATCCCCCAAAATCAACAAACATGAAGTGTGGTGGCAATATTTTGGCAGAAGAGAGCAACCAAGGAACGATTTAGGAGAATAGGGTTTGGGTGGGTTGGAATGTTGTGGGGTGGTGCTGTCGAAGGGAAGAGAAGAAGAAAAGAAGAGAAAAAATAGAGAAATCTGGGCAGGAAGGTGAAGGGCGTGAAAGTTGGAAGAAGGAAACGAGAGGGAGAATGGAGAGAATACGGGAAAGAATAGAGAAAATGGTGTTTTAAATATGAGAGTGGGTAATGTCCGTTAAGCGGACTTAATGTCCACTAAACGGACCTTCTTGGGTTTCCTTAGTTGCGGTGAGATTGCTAAGTCTTTTGGGAGGACTTAATGTCTACTGAAAGGACCTTCTTGGGTTTCCTTAGTTTAGTTGAGGTTGTGAGTCCATTGAGCGGACTTCATATCCACTAAACGAAAATTTTCTGTGAATCTAAGGTCGTCTCACTTAGTTCACTCCTATTTTTCCCCTTCTAATTACTCAATGATACCATAGGACTATAAGCATGATGTATGAATGAAAATAATTAAAATATTAAATGAAACAAAGAGACATTGCTACTTACCTCCCCCACACTTAATATAGGTCTTACCTTTAGGATCGATGAGTCGTGATCACGCTATTCCTCATGCTAATAAGAGGTGTCACTGGGATGTCTGATAAACACTAACCCTATGCAACACACCGTAAACTAGAATAAGAAGATATGGAAAAATGAAATTAATAAAATAACAAAAAGAGTTAGAAACATTGGGTTGCCTCTTAACAAATGCTAAACTTAATATCCTCAACTGGACTAGATCACCATGATGTTAATTTTGGAATGTGATGGTGGAAATATATCCAACCATTTCTCCCTCAAAATAGTGCTTGTGTCATTGCCCATTGACCATAAAAGGCTTTTGTTCATCCCTTCCAATCTCCATGGCTCCATATGGGTATACTTTGGTCACCACAAAAGGTCCAGACCATCTTGATTGTAATTTCCTTGGAGACAATTTTAAACGAGAGCTAAATAGTAAAGCTTTTTGACCAAGTTTAAATTCTTGCCAAAGGATATACTTGTCTTGGAAAGTCTTAGTTCTTTCCTTGTATATTCGAGCATTCTTAAAAGCATCTAGGCGAAATTCATCTAGTTCATTCAATTCCATTAGTCTCCTCTATCCAGCTTCTTTGAGATCATAGTTCAACTTCGGGATTGCCTATAACGCCTTGTGCTCAATTTCAACTGGAAGATGTAAGGTTTCCCAAAGACTAATCTGTATGGAGACATGCCCAAGGGAGTCTTGTATGATGTCTTGTACGCCCAAAGAGCATCATCAAGCTTTAATGCCCAATCCTTTCTTGAGGTATTAACAGTTTTCTCCAAAATTTGCTTGATTTCCTTATTAGACACCTCAACTTGCCCATTGGTTTGAGGGTGATAAGTAGTTCCAAACTTAAAATGACACCCATATTTTGCCAAAAGAGATTTAAATTGATGATTCTGAAAATGTACCCCATTGTCACTGATTATAGCTCTTGGAACACCAAATCTTAAAAATATGTGCTTTTTGACAAATTTGACAACACTAGATCCAGTGTTGTTTGACAAAGCTGTGACTTCCACCCATTTAGATACATAATCAACTACCACATGGATGTATTCATTACCAAAGGATACTGGAAACTGTCCGATAAAGTCTAGACCCTATAAACAAAAGAATTCAACCTCTAAAATCCCTAACTGAGGCATCTCGTGCTTCTTACCGATGTTCCCTATTCTTTTACACCTATCACATGTCATAACAAAAGTTTTAACATCCTTAAAGAGAGTAGGCTAATTAAAACTGGATTGTAAATCCTTTGTCGTTGTTTTGTTAGCACCATAGTGTCTGATATAAAAAGAAGTATGGCAATGATACAATACTGACCGCATCTCCTCATCAGGTATATATCTTCTAATTATCTCATTAGCACGCCTTCTAAAGAGCAACGGGTCTTCCCAAAAGCAATTCCTCACCTCATATAAGAATTTCCTTCTCTTATGGTATGAATAATCACTAAGAATAATGTTAGACACTAGAAAATTAACATGATCAGCAAACCAAGGAACATTTTCCTTAACAGACCACAGATTCTCATCAGGAAAAGCATCATTAATCGGTTCAGCTCCCATCTTATCACCTTACTCAAGTCACGAGAAATGATCAGCTAACAAATTTTCAGATCCCTTTTTGTGTCTTATTTCCAAGTCAAATTCTTGTAGGGGTAAAATCCATCTGATCAACCTTGGTTTAGCATCTTTTTTTTAAAGCAGATATTTCAAAGCAGAATGGTCAATGTAAACAATGACTTTGGACCCAACAAGATAAAACCTAAATTTATCAAATGCAAAAACTGCTGCTAGTAATTCTTTTTTCTGTAGTAGCATAATTAATTTAATCGTCATTAAGAACTTTGCTAGAATAATAAATAACATGAATTTCTTATCCTATTTTTTTCGTAAGATAACCCCAAGTGCATAATCACTAGCATCACACATCAACTTAAAAGGGAGATTCCAATTCGGTACGGCCATTATAGTGGTTGAGATAAGTTCCTTTTTCAACTTGTTGAAAGCGCCAAGACATTCATTAGTAAATTCAAAAGGTACTTCCTTTTCCAACAAAGCATATAAGGGGTTTAGATCTAAACTTGGAAAAATCTTTAATAAATCTGCGATAGAACCTTGTATGTAGCGCCCCCTACCGTAGAGTACCTATCGGAACGCCCGTAGGTCATTCCGGTACATATCCTACGATAAGAGAACACTACAGACGAACACCACTATACTCCCCATGGCATCACAATAATAAAACAGTAATAAGAAATTGGCAACTTTTTAAAACCAAACTGGGTTCCATTGCATTTCATCAAACTCAGCATTTATACAACTATTAGTGTTCTCAGTCTGTACAATCCTCCAAACACTTTACA
>JAOTAX010000197.1:16704002-16717968 GCA_025629825.1 Erythroxylum guanchezii
ATTTTCGTCTGTTCGTGCTTATGTTAAGCGAGATTGTAAAGCCTATGTTGTGTATTGTGGAGATTGTTGTATCTTTGCATTTTGAATTATGGAAATTGAGGTTGTATTTGTGGTCGGAAAATGCCACTATTTATTCAGGGATGCATTTAGTTTTGGGATGATGTAAATGATTTATGAATTTGTATAAGAACCTGGATTATGCATTCATGTATGGTTTTGAGTTATAAATTTGTGTATGATTATGAAATATAAATGGAATTGTCTATGAATGGGATTGTATATGAATAACCTTTGATTTTGAGTATGGATGGATGTTTCTGATTATGATTGTGATTTGGGTTCCGGACGGGAGGTCCGAGGATACTGATTATGATTGAGAATATTAAAGTGTTTAGGCCTAGACTTGTGGTTGTTTCTGATGGGAATTACGGAAAGGAGGTCCGATGAATGGTGTGGATATTGGTTTGATTATAGAAGTGTGTTTTATTTGAATTGCAAATTTTTGAGTTTTAGAAAATGCAGCCGTTATGCTGCCGAAATTTTTATGGCAAAGAATAAGAATAAGAATAAGAATGTTGTTTGGTTAAAAGATGAATTTTTGGGATAGGTATGATTGTTTAAGAAAAAATTTATGAATTGAAATGTGCATGAGGATGAATTTCCAAAAGGGAAATAATATGGATTGGTTTTGTTTTGAATAAGGTTGAATCAAGATGAAAGAATATAATGAAAGAAAAAAAATTATACCGATTTTGGAATTGGATTAGTCCTAGGTTTCCAACGCGATTTTTAGTTTCGAAGATATACGCTACGGATGTTGGAAATTTGATTCAATTCGATTGAACACTTTGTTGGCTTTCGATTCCGAGAAATCCGATTTATGTTTTCGTTTGCGATCTTTGTTTCGATTCGTTTTGATTTCCTTCCGTTTCCGATTATGTTTCCGCTTTCGTTTGTATCTGAGTTTTCCGATTCGATTTGAATTCGATTCTGTTTCTTTGACCTTCGCCTTATGTTTCCGTTTCGCATTGTTTTTCGCTTTTGTTTCCCATTTTCCTTTCGTTTCGTTCTCCGATTTTTCCGTTTTTCCTGTTGGGATCCGGTTCTGAGATCGGGTCCCAACAAATCTCATACACATTTTCATGGATCTTTCAACTCCAAAAATAATTTTTACACTATTTTATAACATATTGATCATCAAATCTAAAAAGTCAACACTTCCATATTTTCATCCTAAATTCACAATTTTCATTAAAAAAAGGTCTATTTTTCTCATGTTCATGTAATGTCAATAAATCACAATTTTTTTTTCATAAACCAACAACTCTAAAGGATTAACAAGATACTTAATTGATAAAACTCCAAAATCTTTAAAAACTCAAGAACCCCTAATCCCTCATGCAACTACATACATCATTATGGAGGTTGGCAAGTTTCGATTTTCTTGAGGAAAATGAACGAACAACAAAGTTAGGAGTAGAAATGACTAGATAAAAGCAAGGTGTATCTTTGGTGAAGGTTTGATGAAAAACTCTGTGAAAATGAAGAAACATGAAGAAGAAAGCTACGAAAAAGGTGAAGACAAGAATACAGTACTTGGTCTTTCAAATGAAATTGTATAGTAAAACCTAAACTAGACAAGTGACACTTGTCACTTATCTATCTTTTAAGGCTTTAACTAAGTTCTTATTGAACTAGTCCCATAACTCTCATCTTTTTATTCCAATTATCACTAAAATTTTCAATATCGTTTCTCACAAATTCTAAAGTCATCTATAAAAATCTTCAATATCATTTAACTCATTTCTATTTCCATTCACCAATTTACTTGCCAATTGGCTTTTTCTTTCCTAGTCTAATAATATTCAACATTTTTAGAAATTCACTAAAAATTCTCCAAAAATTCTAGTTTAACAAATACACTCTCCGAATCAATTTTTCCATATATAAAAACCATAATTCTAAATAAAAATCACATTTCGCATATATAAATCAATTATACCCGAGATGTCAATGAATGCATGTACAATCATTTTCATGTGCAAAAATATCTATATTTACGTGTATATGTATGTCATATTATGCATGAACATGAAATGCCTTTTCTAATCTCTCATATTTACTGTTCTAGCTCTAACATGGGTAACAAGATGTTACACATACATCTATTTATTCTAACAAAGGAAGCGAAGGAATGTTCAATACCACCAATTAAAATCGATGAGTATTCTAAGTAAGGAAGCTATTCTAAAGAGGGATTAAATTCCTATGTACCCACTGTAACAAGTTGAATGACACTCTATGTCTCAAATCGTTTAACCTAGGCTCTAATACCAACTTTGTCATAATCCAAACAGGCACGTGACCAGTGCAAAAAACTCAAAAGTTAAAGCCCTTAGATCACATGTAAGCCTGACTATTGGTGAAAAAAATAAATGTAAAATCTATAAAAAAAACACATAACAATAATGGAACATATAAGTACAAAACTTAGAAAAGAACTATAATGTTAGTGTGAATCAAAAGAAAAGTTTTTAACATACTAAATCATATCATTGCGGACTTTAGAGTAAATGTACACATGAAAACAATTTAAAAATATATGTAAAAGTAGATATATTGTAACCAACACTCCTCTAAGTCACTATTGCAAAGTCAGGGGTAGTTGAACTGAAAATAAAGTGAGGGGAGTTAGATCTCATTGAGTAAGTCTATATCGCCTCACAATACTTAATAACATGCTCACATAAGATACAATTTATATTCATATAAACACACATATATGATGCAAATCACATGTAATATATAATAAATTGTGGAGATGTAATATATATAGAACCCTAGTCTCCAAAGGTAAATCCTCACAATACTACATTTTGAATGGATGTGGGAAGCTAAGCATTACCAACAGACCAACCCTCACTCAATACGTCTAAAGTCACAATTAAATCGATAATATACATATCAAACAAGGACCTAACTGGGAGCCAAACATAAACCTGGATCGGTTCATATAATATCATAATCATCTCCCATAATCAAATCAGTGTGTACTTAGTCCAAGTGGCACATCTTATAGACTATTTTCCTCCATAATCACAATCAAATATAACCACATACAATTCAAATATCAATTATGCAATTTCACAAAACAAGCACTCAGTCATAGATCCATCATCAATGCATGTTGTATACAATAGGTACCCAAACTCATTTTTATATACTTATATATCATTATATTATTCATATAAGCCTCACAATAATAGCTACTCAAATTGCATATGTACATATATATACTTGTAGGTACATGTTCAATATATATACATACATACATACATATATACATACATACATATATATATATATCATATCCTTGTGCCTAAGGGTCAAGACATATATCCTGGCTTCACATGTTATCAATCATATCAATCTAGAACCATAGCCAATAGAGATTGTGAATTTGGTATTGGTAGATAAATATGAACTTACCTAATTAATATACTTATCGATCCGAACCTTGCGATATGAGTCTCACCTCTTATATGCTTATAAAATAGGAAAAGAAAAATCCTAGTCAATGTCATTTACAATGCATTAGACTCAATTAATAACCTAGGAGTCATTAGGTATGCAAGGATAGTCCAATTTTGCAATTCAACATTAATCCTATTTTTGCCTAAACTTTTTGTGGTTTTTAGTTTGCAACCATTAAGAATTTTGCGATAGTTCTGAAAGGGAAAAATATATGCACAAGTTATAGAATTTTTCAACATTTTTTTGGAAAAAAATCTCCAAAAGGTCATGAAACAGTATCTCCGACGATCAAAATATTCCTTTGGTGATTGAAAAATTTTTCAGTATCAAATTTTAATGATTATATACTAAATAAAGGTTCTTGATGAGTAAAACAACTTTTATAATTATAAGAAACTCAAATTCTCAATTAATCTCAATAACCTAAAGAAAAATCATTTCAAAACTCTAACCTTTATTTTCATTAATTGACAGTGTTACAATGGTGATGGTGGTGGTCAACAACACTCATTGGAGGCATCAAATTGAATCTTTGAATTTTTATCCAAATTTTCTTCTAAATTTTTGTGTTGATTCCCAATTTCTTATGAGATAAAAAAAGGCATACTTATGGCGGGAGAGAAGTTGATTGGTACATATGGTTGGTCGGTTAGAGTCATTGATGGTGAAGACTAGAGGAAGAATATACAAGGGGTATTGCAAAGAAATAGATAAATAGATATGTTAGCAATGGTGGAGGAGCTGGAGTCTTTGACTAAAAATCAAATATGAAAGTTAATGTAGCTTTCCAAAGAGAAGAGGCCTATAGAACACAAGTGGGTATACAAAAGGCTCCTAAATAGGCATGCAATCTTGGAGTTTCGGTAATGAAATATGGGTGTTTCCTAATGTTGGCAATTATATGAACAGCCACATATATATATAAACGAACAGCCACATATATATAACCCCCGTCAGTTTTTTTTCTCTTATATAAAAGGAGGAAGTTGGCTGGTGAGAGTTATCTTTCTTAAGACAACAAATACATTAGAAACAAAAGAAGATTTGGTTCTCTTTTTTTCTCTCTCTGCAATTTTGCTAAATCCGGAGAAAAACTTCCTTCATCTTTTCTTACGTGAATCACTCCATCAAGAATTAGAGTTTAGTAGCCAACCGTAAAACGTGGACTATTAAACAAAGAATCGATCAACTGCTTCCGTATTAAGATTAGTCCTTATATATATAAATCTACATTAGTATCAGAGCCAGGTTTCACTCGGGGCATACTTTAAGTATAGATTTGTCTCTTGTTTTTGTTTTATATGACTATTATATAAAAACGAAAACAATGTTAATATCTTATGCTTTGTTCTCTTGTTCTTTTTATTTCGTTATTCATGCACTTTTAATCTTGTCTTTATTACGTGAAACAAGAGATCATATGCAATGAAAAACTAAAGTGGGTCTTAATTTTTCGATTTTTGTGTGTAAAGATACATAAAAAGAGAACTGTTATGTTATTCAATATACGTGCATGAAAAACAGAGAAAAGAGAAAGTTGTTGATTAAATATGCATGAGTTTATCGTGGTTTTAATTTTGTAATTGGTTTCGTGGAAACCGAAAAACCTTATTTCTTCCTCTTTAAAGCATTCTATCATTTTCGTCAAAAGAGACCAACGGTTAAAACCATACTCATTAAAGGCTTTGGACAAAAGTTATCTCCGTAAAAGTTGTCTACACTAAATCCATTAAAGACTTTTAATAACTGTTGTGTTTTTTTATGACAAACCCATTTAATGCATTTAATGAACGTTGTGTGATGGTTAATGCAAGTTATGGGTCAGAAGTATATATATAGTGTACATGACCTTTAGATATACGTTCTCGTTTTTAGTACAAAGTGAAAACCAGAGAAAGATTGGGTTTTTACATTTTGTACGGGATTTGTTTTTTCTTCATTTTAAAGAAAGGGATCTTTATATAAATGAGTTTTATATAATTTTGTATATTAAATTTTTATTGTAAATTAGTTTTACGTGTAAGATTTTTTTTGATATTTTTGTGATATGTCAAATTAAAATAGGTTAATTCAATTATAGAAATTCCTAATTCATTTTTGTATGAGTTATATAAATTTGTTTTATGTAAAATTAAAATAAAAATGTTAATATGTTTTTCATAAGAATCGGTTATGTTAATAGATTTAACATATGAAATATATATAAATATATTTTTTTTGAATATGTTTCATGTGAATAATTAAAAAAAAGTTCTATTTTATGTCATAAATGATGATTATGAGCTTAGTGAAATTTTCGATCTTATGATATGAATGATGATATTTTTGATAATTTAATTATTCAGATATGTGCCTCATATCATGTTTATATATACTTGTAGATATGTAACTAAAATCTTGATCGGTGATTTGTCCACCACTGAAAAATTGGATGGGTCCAATTATGATATGTGGCAAAGGAAGATTCAGTATCTTCTAAATGAACGAGCAATGCTCAAACATTTGACCATAATAATGACTACACCTTTAGTCAAAGACAAAGACGGAAACAATATTGATACTACTAGTGAGCAATATCAAGCATCCTTAAAGGCCTATACAGATTGGTCCAAAAAGGATTGTAAGGCATGTTATACTATGTTGTATTTCATGCATGACGATCTAATTGGAGAGTTTGAGGATTGTGCCACTACTAAGGACATGTGGGACAAACTTAAGATCACTTTTGTTCAAACATCCACTACAAGGCTTCGTGCTTTGCATCTCAAGTGGATGAACTACGAGATTAATACGACTTGTACTATGGCTGAACATTTATGAACCATGAGTGCTATGGTTCATGATCTTAAGGACCTGGCCGGATTATCTCTAAAGAGGAGCAAGTCCTGAATGTGATTCGAGCTCTTCCAGATCATACTAAGCACTGGTAGAATGTGAAACTTGTTTTGACACATAATGAAAATGACAAAATCCTTTCAGAGATCACTAAGTACCTCAAAATGGAGGAAGATCGCTTAAAAGCATCTGACTCTGCTAATGTGGCTCCTGTTGCTAAAAGCAAAGGACCAAAGGGCAACAATGCCAAGTGAGGTAAAAGAAAAGGTTCTCGGCCTCCTCGAAGGAGTGGACCAAAAGGTCATATTGTTAAGAAGCAAAAGGCTAAGGGCAAAGGAGAGAAAAATATGGCACGTGTGAAGTGCTATAATTGTGGAAAGAAAGGTCATTTTGCTCGGCATTGTCCTGAACCTAAGAAGGTACCTTTCTTATCCATTTCTCCTGAGTTATATGTTTGTTCTCATGCATTAGTTGCTAATTCTCTTCCTAATTGGATTGTAGATACGGGAGCAAACAAGCATATAGTTCGGGATCGAGCTAGTTATGTGAACTTTCATCGACACCCAGTGGGTTCACAAGCTATTGTGTTAGGAAACGACAGTGAAGAAGATGTAGCACATATCATCTCAAGTTACGTGGAGGAAATACTTTGCTTCTCCATGATGCTCTCTATACACCCGGGGTGCAATGTTGCCTTATGTCTCTTGTAACTTTAATGAAATCAGGATTCATTTTTAGTTCTAGTCATTATGGATTGGATATTATGTATAATGGCAATATTTTTGGCCATGCTATATTGAAAAACGATTTTCTAATCTTTGAATTGGATGCTTGTTATGATAATTCATCTTCTGTTTATGTTTCATATTTTGATCCTGATTCTAAATCTGTTAAATGGTACGCTAGACTTGGTCACATTAACCAAGATAGATTGAGTAGGCTAGCTAAAGAAGGTCTTTTAGACCGACTCACTAAGGTTAAGTTGCCGAGATGTGAGTCATATTTAGCTGGTAAAGCAACCGCAAAACCTTTTGGTAAGGCTTCAAGGGTGTCTAAACCCTTAGAGCTTATTCACTCTCATATTTGCGGACCCATGAATGTTAAGGCACGTCATGGTACTATCTATTTTCTCACTTTAATAGATGACTATTCTCGCTATGGGTATATGTATGTTTTAGCTCATTGTCGTGAAGCGCTTGATGTGTTCAAATGTTTTGTGACTGAAGTTGAGACACAATTGGAAAGAAGAGTTAAAACTCTTCGGATCGATCGTGGTTGAGAATATCTATCTGATATGTTTAAAGAATTTTGTGAGAAAAAAGGTATAATAAGACAACTAACAATTCCTCGTACTCCATAACAAAACGTTGCTTCGGAGCGTAGGAATCGAACATTGCTTGACATGGTTAGGTCAATGATGGCACATGCTCGTCTTCTAATTAGTTTTTGGGGATATGCATTGCTCACGGAAACTTATATTCTTAACCGTGTGGCAAATAAAAGTGTACCCGCCACTCCATATGAGTTATGGAATGAAAGAATGCCCTCTTTAGATCATTTGTACCCATAGGGTTCAGCTGGTTATGTACATAACCCAACTCATAAACATGGGAAACTTGGTCCAAGAGCCACTAAAATGGTGTTTATAAGATACCCCGAACATTCTAAAGGGTGTGTTATGTTTGGTGAGCACCCGAATGGTGGCATGACGGAAGATGCTTCCCACAATGTGGAGTTTCTTAAGGATGAGTTCCCAAGCATAGGTGAAATCAAAAAGGACTTATATTTGTATGAGTTATAACAGGATGCTCTCGATGAGGGGAAGAATTTAGTTACTCGCCAAGTCACCGAGACTTTTCCTGCCCAAGAGAACCAAATCAAGAATGAGGTTCGTCTTCAATCTCTAAACCAAAAAGCTGTGGATAGTCTACATGTTTAAAATCTCACATCTTAAGGGGATAGTGGGAGTGGTTGTCACCATGATTAGGACCCCATATCTCTAAGAGTTAGGGGGAGAGATTCTGAATCAGGGCAAACAAATGTAGGTCCTAGACTCTGAAGAAGTGAGCATGGAAGAATTCCTCGACGATATTTTCAAATCGAAGAGGAAATATTCCTTTATACTCCTTTGAAAATAAAAGAACCAACCTCTTTTCAAGAGGCTATTGATTCACCTAACCATACAGAGTGGATGGATGCCACGAGGTATGAAATGGACTCAATGACACAAAATCAGGTTTGGGAACTAGTTGATCTTTCGCTCTAACGAAAGCTAATTGGAAACAAGTGGAAACGTAAGGCGGATGGAACGATCGACATGTTCAAGGCTCGTTTGGTAGCGAAAGGCTATACCCAAATAAAGGGTATAGACTATGAAGAGACATTTTTCTCCTGTTGTGAGATTTGCCTTTATTCGCTTACTTCTAGCTCTAGTTGCCCATTTGGACCTGGAGTTGTTTCAAATGGATGTAAAGACTGCTTTCCTCAATGGTAACCTTGAGGAAGAGATTTATATGAATCAACCTATTGGTTTCGTATCAAAAGGTCAAGAAGACAAAGTGTGTCGTCTTAAAAGATCCATATATGGTCTCAAACAGTCTTCCAGATCGTGGTATTTCAGATTCCATGAAGCCATTACTTCTTTTGGCTTAGTCATGGTTTCAGAAGACCATTGTGTGTATGTCAAGAGAACAACAAGTGGAATTTTGTTTCTCACTTTGTATGTTGATGACATATTACTAGCCGAAAATAATATGGAGATACTCAAGACCACTAAAGGGTGGTTGTCCTCTGTCTTTGATATGAAGGACATGTGTGAAGTTAAGTATGTCCTAGGTGTGAAAATAACTAGAAATCATCCCAATGAGCTTCTTGGTTTAAGTCAGGAAGCGTATATTAATAAAATCTTGGAACGTTTTCGAATGCATTATTCCAAACCCGTTGACACTCTAGTTGAAAAGGGTCTTACCTTGAGTCTTGATCAATGCCCTAAAACAGAGAAGGAAAAAGAAAAAATAAGTAATGTTCCCTATTCTAGTGCCGTAGGAAGCTTAATGTATGCTATGTTGTGTACATGGCCTGACATTTGCTTTGCGGTTAGTTTGGTAAGTCGTTACCAAAGCAACCTAGGACCTGCTCATTGGCAAGCAGTTAAAAGAATTTTTTGATACCTTCATGGTACTTCAGACCTGCTCCTTTGCTACTAAGGCGGGGATTTAAGGTTAAGGGGATATTCGGATGCCGATTGGGGTGGTGACCCGGATGAGTCTAGGTCAACCTCAGGATATGTCTTCACCTTCGGAGGGGGAACCATATCTTGGTGTAGCAAGAAGCAAGACTGTATAACATTATCAACAATGGAAGCAGAATACGTTACTTATTGTCTTACCGCTCAGGAGGCAATATGGTTGAGAAGTTTTCTCTAGGATCTTAATCTTAATCCTAGAGTTAATGATCCTATTGAAATGTTATGTGACAACACTGCAGCCATACAGTTTGCTAAAGATCTGAAGTTTCATAGAAAATCTAAGCATATCAAAAGGCATTATCATTTTGTAAGAGACGTCATAACAAATAAGGAGGTTGCCATAAAGTATATACCTACTAACTAGATGGTAGCTGATCCCTTAACGAAACCTATTGCCCGAGATTCGTTTAAGGCTCATGTGATGAGTTTAGGTTTGAGTAGGGCTTAGTTTTTCCATTGAGTTATATCTTGTTGTATAATGGACATGTTTTCAATTATAACGAGCCTGTGTTTAATAAAAGTTTATTTCTCAAATGTTCATCTATAGTCACTCATTAAGTATATATATACTAAGGCCGAATGGGATGGACGATGAAGAAATCCATCCCGTTTGTCCGTTTCATCAACAGTCTGTATTCTTCCGAAGCTCTATTCTTCCTTCTTTCTTTCTTTTTCCTTTCATATGCCAAGCCGTCACGTCTACGACTACATTTTAAAGATAGCTCCTCTTAAGTCATCCTATTATAAGTGTAAATTATATCACAGCTCAAAACAAAATTATGATATTAAATATAGTCGTGGTATTCAAATAATTCGAATTTATATAAACTGTTTATTATATATATATATATATATATATATACTATATAATAATTAATAATATTAACAATGACCACTTTTTAAAGATGGCTCCTCTTATCATATTTTTTTTTATTTAGCTAAGTAATATCTATTATAATAAGTCATTTGTATTATAAGTGTAACTCAATTATATCACAGCTCAGAACAGAATTAATATATACATACAATATAATAATGAACAAAGTTAATAAATATATACCATATAATAATTAATAATATTAACAACGATCATTAATGTAGCAAATATTAATGTTTACTACATAATCAACTAACTATATACTGAATATGTATAATAACATATGCACGACGATGACTATAGTGATAAATGGGAAAAATGCACCGTCGTGCATTTGCACGATCGTGCATTTGAGGTTTTCCCCTGTACTAAACAGTCTTCCTTCTTTTGATTATAACTTCTTCTTTATAAATCCAAATGACTTCATTCTTGAACTGGACTCGTAAGACATTGCTCTACCTCTCCACCAAAAATCATAGCCATCTGAAATGAATTAAGAGAGATTGAGTGAAAAATATGGCACAGGTGGAGTGAGTGTGCTTTCGACCAAACTTTTGTCTTATTCTCTCAACCCCGTGAATTATTCTCACACCTATGACTCTCTCTCACACTCGTGATTTATTCTCACGGGCGTGACTCCTACACTGGTGTGATTTTTCACTCTCACGCCCATGAGTTAATTACAAGAGTGAAGTTTAATTGTCTTTTCATACCATAGTGCTTCTTAATAGTTTACTCTCTTGCAAGTTGAACCGTCTTGCTTCTTTCGACCATAACTTCTTCTTAGACATTCAAATTAGATGATTTTTGATTCGGAGTAAACTAAAGACATAGGACTACAAATCATCTGAAGAAGTTGGATCTTGATTCAGTCTCTAAGACTGTCAAATTTCGGATGGAAGTTGATTATAATGTAATGTTTCGGAATAGAACAAGAACAGTTGCTAAATATTTGAGGAACCTTTTCTAGAAGAAAGTACTACTAAATTACTTAGAGAAAATCGATTTGGAAAATATATGTATTGATTTTTTGAATTTTTGTAAATTTTAGTGAATGATGTCCGAAAATATGGGATAAAATTGTACTAGGAAAAATGTCACTTGGCAAGTAAATTAATGTATGTAAAATTGAAATAGAAATAAAATTATATTGGAGAATTTACAAATGATTTTGAAAATTTCGGATGACTTTTATGGAAACTTGGATTTTAGGATTTTGTTTATGAATGATAAGTATAATAAGAGATGAGAAGATTGTCTAAAATGAAAGTTGAGAAGAAAAACACAGAATGTGCAAAAAGGTTGAAAGATTAAAAATGGTTAAATGCAAAACATGAAAAAGATGAATATCTGATATTTGGGTTTGTGATGGTTTTGAGAATTTTGAGTAAACATGCATACTTAGGGGTACTTTGTATTTGTGGTGAATGAGTTGAATGAAATGGAGTAAAAAGACTAAAAATAAAAATTAAAGTGCTGGATTTAGTGAAGGAAAACATGTTAGAGAAGTTGGTTGAGAATGAAGAGGTAAGAGAGATTAAATCTTAATCTGAAATTTCATGAATTAACTATATTGATCTAGATAGATTTTGACAAAATTGTCTTCCTAAAAGTTGTAGATCTTTCTTTTAGCTTTCCATTGATATAAAGTTTGCAATTTTTTGGAATTCTGGATCAAAAGTTTTGGAGGTTTGAAGTAGAGAGTCGGTGAAGAAGAAGAAGAAGAAAATGCAATGTCGTGCTTGACTTTTGGATTTAAGAGAAAATGCACCGTTGTGCTTATAGTGAATATGCTTTTTGATTTATAGTGAAAATGCACAATGGTGACTATGCTGATAAATTGGAAAAATGAACTGTCGTGCATAAGCACGATCGTGCATTTGAGGTTTTCCCCTATACTGAACAGTCTTACTTCTTTTGATCATAACTTCTTTTTTATACATCCAAATGACTTCATTCTTGAACCATTGGACTTGTAAGACATTGCTCTACCTCTCAACCAAAATCATAGCCATCTGAAATGAATTGAGAGAGATTGAGTGAAAAACATGGGACAGGTGAAGTGAGTGTGCTTTCGACCAAATTTTTGTCTTATTCTCTCACCTCCGTGAATTATTCTCACACCCATGACTCTCTCTCACACTCGTGATTTATTCTCACAGGTGTGACTCTTGCACTGGCATGATTTTTCACTCTCACGCCCGTGAGTTAATTGCAAGAGTGAAGTTTACTTGTCTTTTCGTGCCACAGTGCTTCTTAATAGTTTACTCCCATGCAAACTAAACCGTCTTGCTTCTTTTGACCATAACTTCTTCTTTAGACATTAAAATGAGATGATTTTTGATTTGGAGTAAACTAAAGACATAGGACTACAAATCATCTGAAGAAGTCGGATCTTGATTCAGTCTCTAAAACTTTCAAATTTCATATGGAAGTTTATTATAATGTAATGTTTCAAAATAGAATAAGAACAGTTGGAAAATATTTTTGGAACTTTTTCTAGAGGAAAGTACTACCAAATTACTTAGTTAGAGAAAATCGATTTGGAAAATATATGTATTGATTTTTTGAACTTTGGTGAGTTTTGGCGAATAATGTCCAAAAATATAGGATAAAATTGTACTAGGAAAAATGCCACTTGGCAAGTAAATTAATGTATGGAAAATAGAAACAAAAATAAGATGATATTGCAAAATTTACAAATGATTTTGAAAATTTCGAATGACTTTTATGAAAACTTGGATTTTGGGATTTTGGTTGTGAATGATAAGTATAATAAGAGATGAGAAGATTGTCTAAAATGAAAGTTAAGAAGAAAAACAGAGAATGTGCAAAAAGGTTGAAAGACAAAAAATGGTTAAATGCAGAACATGAAGAAGATAAATATCTGATATTTGGGTTTGTGATGGTTTTGAGAATTTTGAGTAAACTTGCATACTTAGGGGTTATATGTATTTATGGTGAATGACTTGAATGAAATAGAGTACAAAGAATAGAAATAAAAATTGAAGTGTTGGATTTAGTGAAGGAAAACATGTTAGAGAAGTTACTTGAGAATGAAGAGATAAGAGAGATTAAATCTTGATTTGAACTTCCATGAATTAACTGTATTGATCTAGATAGATTTTGACAAAATTGTCTTCGTGAAAGTTGTAGATCTTTCTTCTAGCAAGAATTATGTTTTAATAAGATCAAACAAATTTCATTCGTATGAACTATATAATGACTTATAATAATTACAATGTAATTAATACAGTTACTTCTACCAAATATTAATACTGAGCTCTTATTTAACTCTGAGTTCTTTCATATTGTATCGAAATTAATAATAGTTGGGTATATTAAATATTTTGAATTAATATAAATTGTTTATTATTAGTCATTATTTCAGACCAAATGTAACATCCCACCCCCGACGGGAAGGGTAAAATAGTAAATTGGCTAGGGGTAAGAGTGATTAGGACTGCTTTGAC
>JAOTAX010000197.1:16726696-16737554 GCA_025629825.1 Erythroxylum guanchezii
CAAGTCATGCATAAAATGCATCATTAAATGCATAATTCAAGTTTAAAACATCATCTTACCTACTAAGCTTTTCCCTCATCAATTCTTTAATTCATACTCTAACTCAACTTCTCCACTCTCTTCTAACACCATGCATGGTTATCATCATGCAAGGAAAGTAGCTTGGATGCCAAAGCAAATTGAGAGAAAAATCGATGAAGATGTAAAAGAGGGTGGTTTTCGGATGGATGAAGACTTAAACTCATTGTTTTTATTTTTCATCCTTACCCTTTAAGAGAGCCGTGTATATAAGAACAAGAACAAGTAAGCAAGGAGTTAAAGAAGAATCGAGAATAAGAAGACCAAGTCCAAGCCAAGCATTAATTGCATAGGTAAGAAAAGACAAAATTAATAAATGATCTTTGATAAAATAATCCAAATAACAACCAATTTTCAATCCATTGTTCAGGGTCCAAATTTCGACCCTAACAAAAACATATTCAATAGTTCAGTACCAAATGACAGTAGAAAATCAACTGGTTCGCTACTTGACGATTTTTTTCCAGTCTGGGAATTTTCTCTGGAAAATTTCAGAAAAATTCGTAAAATTCCCATAAAATAGAAAACACACAATGGATCACTCCAATTAATTTTTCAAACACAATTTTCACATTAATCACAATAAAATGCCGTTTAGACCCAATTACCGGGAATGTGATGTATGCATGTACAGTTATTTCATGTGCACAAATTCACTGTTCACCAGTCCTAATCACTCTTACCCCTAGCCACATTACTATTTTACCCTTCCTGTCGGGGGTGGGATGTTACATTTTCTCGCTAATTTCTTCTCCTGAAACTACGTAAAATTGTAACTGCCTCTTCTTACATTTGTGACCCAAGTTTTATTTCTAATTACAAAAAAAAAACTAGAGACGCTTTGCTCTTTTATTGTCAAAACCCTTACTACTAATATGTTTATATGGTTTAAAGGATCTTACCGATGATGATGACCGTAACGTTGAAGTTGGTATAGGTAATATTCCCTTCGTACTTGAGTTTTTGTTTATATTTGCTACTTGTTGCCCCAGTGGGTTGAAGATGAAATTAGCACTGCTATTCATGTTCTTTGTGTCTCCTACTGATATCAGTATTGCCTCTTATTTTTGAGATAACGTATAGGCCTAATGTAAGGAGTGGGGTTCATGTAATTTCATTGTTACATCGATCTAGGGTTTGAGTCCCCTAATAAAAAACCAACTAGATACTCTTCTAATATCATTAGTCTATTAGAATGGTGATCAAACTACGCACAATAGTCTAATACTGTTCCATCTTTTTCAGATCCTTGAATTCGCCTAATCTTCGCATCAAATCGTTGTTTGAGAGCCTTAGTGAACTCATCCTAGGCAACCATCTTCGTCTTATTATAGTTTCTGATGTATAATAGATACCACTCCTGAGCATGTTTGTCCATATGTAAAATAACTACGCACCATTGTCTTTTCTGGAGTTTGGTCCAAATGAAAACAATGATCACAACAGTAAAGCCATAGCTTGACATTCTCACTGTCGAATGATGGAAACTCGATTTGACTCACCCTCATGGGTGCCACATTTTCATCCCTCTCCTATCTCCCTGGACTGCTTTGGGGTGTAGGTTTTGCTACTCCGATTTCTCCCCTTTGATTTTGTAGATTGTGCAGAAGCAAGGTTCTTAGCTCTATCTTCTCCTTTTCAACCTTTTCTGTTCTTTTTTGAATCCTCGAGAACATTCGCTCACTCCTATCTTGTGACTCTAAAAACATCCTCTCCACCAAGCCCTTCAAGCTCTCTTCAACCCTCTGTAATTTGGTGCCTTTCGTGCTTTCCACCATAATCATTTCCCAGATTCAAATGCTCTGATACCAATGCTGTATGAAAATTTTAAGATAACAGAATGAGTGCATATATTCTGTTGGGATATTGTTAGAAAAGAGTAGGGAAGAACATTAAAAAGAGATTTATAGAATCGATTTAGATATAGAAAGAGAAGGAAACATTTACATTAAGTTTTTACATGCCAGTATAACCGTTATAGATCGGCTTAAATACATACAATATTCTATTCAGTGTGTCTCTGTCTAGTATTACATCCCTGGGCCTTTATTTAAATGCAGTAGTACTTAGTAATTAACGTCTGGTGAGTTTTTGTTGCTTCTTACGCCATCATCATCTTCTTCGTTTATCTCTGCAACAATCTTTTTTTTCCTTATAACTGTTAGTATGTATCTAGTCATTTACTGGCCTCAACTTTGTCTTTGCAAGTGTTTTGACAAGAGGATACTAATACTTTTGCAGTATACTTATCTCAAATTATAGGTAACTGCTAAAGTTTTCAGCTTTCATTGTTGTATTAGGTTGACAACGCATTTTTATTGTTTGTTAACAAATTTACGTGGAACGATCCTTATTTATGTATCCTAGATCAAACAAGAAAAGGAAAAAAAATGAAGAAATGTGAAAATACTTAATTTTGGTTTCATGACTTCGAACGAATCCACCAAGGCCTTCATGAGAGTCGGTCCCTGAGACATTGTTAAGGCCTTTTTGTAGCTTGCTTAACAAGTGAACCTCTAAATGAGTCAGAGCATCTATTTGTTCACAATTTGTTTAAGCAGCTACAAAAGACCTTAACCTTATATATATAACATCCATATCGGGTCTTCCCATTAGATGCTTAATGCGGGTCCTGTCTACACTAACTGGGGTCCATTTTTTTCACTGGACTTTAGCCTAGTAACCTAGATCCTTTATTGGGTCACTTTATTATCTTTATCCAGATCAAACTTGATTATCTTAACTGATAACTTATTAAAATCATTAAAATATAATTAATTGTTGTCCACCACATAGGAAAATATCTAACATTCTTCCCCTTGGACAATAATTAATTACGGTAGTTGTTACAAATGTAAAACTAGTTTAAGATACGATTAAGTCAATCACTGTATAGGTCGACCAAGTTTAAAAAACCATTTGATCCAAAGATAATGAAAGTCCATCATTCTGCCCCGTTAGGCTTTCGTTGCTGAAAAATATCAAACACATGTGTTATGTGTGACACATATCCAATACAATCACACATATCTAATACCTCACTAATATTAATGAGAAAATGGAGAATGACAAACTAGGATGATACTTGTATGATCTGAAATGTATCATCTTTTCGTTTGTCAGTCTTAATTTCTCACAGAGAAAAAAAAAACCTTTATTTTTGCCCACTGAATGCTAAACTGCATTAGAGAAAACTTGTTTTCTCTCATTGAATGCTAAACTACATTAAAGAAAACCTTTATAGGATTAAACACTTACATCCCCCTATGTCATATCAAAATCCGTGAATATATATATACATCTATACATGTCCTGATGTGTCCTGATGACATAGGATCAAGGTCAATCTATATATATGCCCAATAACCTTTACAATGCTTAAGATTGACATAGATCTTAAGACTTTCACTTGTATTATAATAACGTATAATAACACGTATGACTAAGGATAAATGATGATCATCTTTATTATTAAACAACCATGTCGTCACAATACATCAGAAGGTATAAACATATAAGGAGAAAACACAATGATCCCCAACTAATAGTGTCTAAAGACTTTAATACACTCATGCTGTATACATGTCACTAAAAAACAAGTGGGCCAAGTCCTTTAGATAAAGAATTAGCAAGCATCTCCTCATTCCCCAAATGCTTCACCTCAATGTCACTTTTTTGTATCAACTCCTTGATGGCCAAATACTTGACCTCCAAATGCTTAGACCCTATGATGTTCTTATTATTGTTACTAAAAAAACATAACAAATAGATTATCACAATACAGTCGAATGGGTTTAGCCATTGAATTAACCACAAATAACTCATAAATCAAGTTTCCGAGCTAAACTGCCTATGTAACAACCCCATAGTATATGATAAACTCTGTATGCATAGTCGAGGAAGTCACCAGTGTCTACTTGACACTCTTCCACGATACTGCACCATCTGCTAACATGAAGATGTAACCTGAAGTGGACTTTCTATCGTTCGGACACGTAACAAAATTCGAATTTGTATACCCTACGAGGTATAAATTGCTGACCCCTCTGATTGTCAACATAGAATCCTTGGTTCCCTTCAAGCGTATCAACACCCGTTTAACTGCATTCGAGTGGTCTATTCCTGGGTTAGTCAAATATCTACCCAATAGTCCAACAAAAAAATGCAATGTCCAGTCTAGTCCACACCTGGGCATACATCAGGCTACCAACTACACTAGAATAAGGCACATTCTTCATAGCCTCTTTCTACCTCATTCTTTGGACACTATGCCAAAGATAATCTCTTACCATAAGAGATAAGTGCTACAACAAGTTTACAATTAATCATATTAAAACTTTGTAGCACTCGCTCAATGTATGCACTCTATGAGACGCTTAAGGAGTATCGAGATCTGTCTTGGTGAATCTGAAGACCTAGGACAAAAGATGCTTCACTAAGGTCTTTCATGTCAAAATGCTTGGCCAAAAGTTTCATCACCTTATGCAATATGGTCAAGTTATTTATTGTAAGCAAGATATCACCCACATATAACAATAGGAAAATAACTTTGCTCCCCTAACCTTGTAGTACAAGCATCTTTCAACTTTATTTTCCACATAGTCAAAAGAGGTCACAACCTCGTCAAACTTAAGGTACTACTGTCTAGAAACTTGTTTCAAACCATATATCGATTTTCTCAATTTGCAAACCTTATTAGACTTTTTTTAATCATGAAATCCTTTAGGTTGATCCGTATAGACCTCCTCACACCATTCAGAAAAGTGATTTTAACATCCCTCGGATGTAGCTTTATCTCATAATGAGCTATTATTGTCATAATCACTCCAAATGCATCCTTAGAGGATACAGGAGGGAAGGTAACGTTAAATTCAGCCCCTTCTCTTTAAGTGAACCCTTTGGCAACCAACTGAGCCTTAAACTGCTCAACTTTACCCTGAGTGTCCTTTTTGGTCTTGAACAACCATTTATAACTAATTAGTTCGAGGCAAATCAACTAGCTCTCATACCTTGTTATGCTTCATGGGTTGCATCTCATCATTCATTACATCCCACCATATATCTGCATATGGTCCAAAAATAGCTTCTGAAAAAGTAACTAGATCTACAACATGTCCAATAGCATAGTCCTGTTCACCCGAATAGACTAATCAGATGGAATAGCAAGTCATCTCACTCTAGTGGAACTTCACAATTGCATTGGTTCTTATACCTCAGGAACCTTTATTTGTATAAGTATGGGTTCCTGTACTTGTACTGACTTGGTATTAAGACCTTGATCCACTGGACTTAACCGTATAAGTGGTGGATACGAAATAACTATAGTATACTTCCTTCTATCATCTGAAGGATATGAAGGACCACACTCATCAAAAGCATTATAATTTAACTATTTGATATTCCACCATTCTGGACCCTCCTTCTCTACAGTAGAATTTGTAGCCTTTAGAGTGGTCGAGATATCCAGCTAAATAGCAATGAGTAAAACAAGCATATAATTTACTTTCATAAGGATCATATAAGCCTACCTCAGTAGGACAGCCCCTAACATGAATGTGTGTAAGGCTAGGCTTCCACCCTTTCTACAATTCATTCTTGATGGCTTCACCTAAAATCAGGTAGGTTAGCCCTTCTCTGAATGGACCTCATTATGTCCTTTAAGGTGCGGTTACGCCTTTTGGCCACATCATTTTACTTAAGATTACCTGGCATAGTGAACTGAGTCACTATTCTACATAATTCCACATATCTCGCAAATGGACCCTTTTCTTGTCCTGAAATGCCATGTTTTCCATAATACTCTTCTCTATAGTCAGATCTGACAATCTTGATAGATTTTCCGATTTGGTCCTCCACTTTAACCTTAAAGATCTTGAATTTTTCAAGAACTTTAGATTTTTCTTTAAGTAAAAACACATAACCATAGCAGGAATAATCATAAATAAACATCAGAAAATATCTAGAATGACACAAGGTAGTTGTATAAGGTCCATTAATATTTGTATGTATGAGATCTAATAAGCCAGATGCTCGAGTAGACCCCTTTTTCTTTATTTTGGTCAACTTACCTATGCAACAGTCAACACATGTTTCCAAACCCCTAAAATCTGAAGTTGGGAGAATGTTCTCCTTAATCAATCTCTTAACATCTTTGAGCAAAATAAGAAAGGAATCCCAATCATGTCTTCTGTGAACAGGCTCCGTAAAATCCAGTATAAAATCCAGTAGAACCAGTAGAATAGGTTTACATTTAGAAAAAAAATCAACACAAGGTTACTTTACTCCTTTTTACTGTTCATGATAGATTGGCGAAACTAAGGAAAAATCTATAACGACAAAAATCTTTTTATCTTTTTTATCTTATTGATAGTTTTATCTTATTAATAGAAATGGATCTGATAGAAATTGATATAAGATGGATAGAATAAATCAAGTAAGTAAATGACAGAAGTATGTCTCGAAATATGAAATGTGGCTTAATCTTTTATGCCACAACATGTAAAACTTTTCCTTAATCAGAGGTCTCTTTCAAGTAACCTGTTTAGCAATATATGAAGAAGCATACATTTCATGAGGGGTAGGACACATTCTATATAATCCATATAACAAGAAGGCAGTACCAATATGTTTTTCATTGAAGGATAACGAAACAACAGAAGCATCAATGACAAAACGATAACCTTCTTTATCTAGCAATGATACAGAGATTAGATTCTATCGAAAAAATAGTATATAAAATATGTCTTGTAATACAAACACAAAGCTCGTATTGATGTTTAAACATATATCTCCTTTATTTGGGTTTCTCTCGAAAAGACAATATATAAAATATGTCCTGTAATACAAACACAAACCTTGTATTGAGGTTTAAACATACATCTCCTTTATTTGGGTTTCTTTTGGATATGAACCCCTACATCGTGGAGGTAATATGATTAGATGCTCCACTATATAGTCACCAAGAAATGGATGTAGCTATAGCAAGATTAGATTTATGAATCATATAAGCCAAAAAGTTACTTGACAGTTCTTATTTTTCCTTCCAAGCTTTATATTTCTAGAAATCGAACTTTTTATGTCCCTTCTTCTTACAGAAGAAGCACCTTATAGTCATCACTTCTTATAGACCTTTAGCAATACTAGACTGACCAGTATGCGTAAGTGGAGAGGATTTGGATTTCTTACCTTTATACCTTTGGGGCTTGACTTTTTCCTTTCCTTTAGTTCCAAATAAGGCTGTTTAAGGAGTGTTCTTCAACATCTCCTCTTCTGCAACACAACGAGCAATCAAAAGATTGATATGTCAAGCCTTATCCTGCAAATTATATATAGTGACTAGAATACCAAACTCTAGAATGAGTGTGTTTAGAGCTTGGTGCACTACTAAAACATCAGGAATCGGAATGTTCAGTTCCTTCAACTTACTTTAAAGGTAGACCATCCTAATTATGAATTCCTGCACTCCCCCTTCTCCAGTGTACCTTATAAAGAACAAATCCTTGATTAAGGTACTTATCTTTGCATTAGATGAGACGCTGTACCTCTAGGAGACATTATCCAAGAATTCCTTTACAATGTTCGTGTCTAGAAGTCCATTAAGCAAATGATTCGGGATTGATCTCTTAATGGTCAAGTAACACATCTTGTTTGACCTCTCCTAAGCTACAAATGTTGCTCTATCAGTCTCCAAGCTGATAGACATAAGTGGAGATGGCTTATCTGTCAATATGTTCGCCATCTCTAATGCAAGCTCCATATCCTGCTTCCACTTTTTAAAAGTGAGATAGATCAGGGTTCCAATGGTGACATTTTTTCTGATAAAAAAGGTGATTGCAAAATGGTAATATAAAAGTAAGCATAAAAGAAGGATAATAGTAAAGGCATAAATAGTATCTGTACTGAGAATTTGATTACATATATCATTAAACACCTGTGAGCTGAATACATAATACATGCAAATCAGACCTCCACATAAAAGCAATCAGAGTACATACTACTAACTCCCATGACGCTACCACCTATGAGTGAATAGATCATTTAAGCAATGACTTCCTCCATCTAATGCCATTATGCACATCTTAAAATCTCATGTAAGGCCAATACTTGCGGGCAGAATAACCAAACATAAGACCAAAGACATCCCCCAACATGCAAGCATAATAATTTAAATACTAACTCGAAAGGCCACTGTGGTTACTGCATTCTCATCGGTACTTAAAAAGATCCACAAACACAAGGGATACACCTGTATATTATCCTCACATTCTGTATGAGCATACAATATGTGACAATGTTTCATCAATAAATGCAAAATCCGGATGCATATTCTCATTATCAAATACTAATGCTGAAAAAATTATCAACAAACTTTATTTAAAACATTTGTCGCAGAAAATCTCAATCAAAGTGACTATCATATGATATCAAACATTGAACTTACCATATGAGATATGAAATCTCAAGTATCTCCCTCATGTCAAGCTCAAAGGATGAAAATTTTCACTCAAAAATGGATTTAGAATGCTTTATTTCATTTTTCTGGAGTTAACTTTATTTACTACTAATGTAATAAATCCAGAAAAATTTAAAGAAAAACTCACTTTATGAATTCCCCGGACCCAAAAATTGAGCCAAAATGGCTTAGGGTATCATTATGGGAATTCTTGAAAACTTTGAGTATTTTTTGCAGACATCAGTGTTAATGACGTCAACACACACTATAGTGTTGATATTAGCGTGATGTCAAACAACATTGATGTTAGGCCCTTCTGTTGCACGCACCACACCTTCATTGACGCGCTTGGAGCCTTGATGGCCCGTCTGGCGCATACATCTTAATTACAGACATGCATGACCCATCACGAGCCAGACACACATCCTCATCCTCACGTACCACGTTTCAGGATAGGTGACTAATGCATGCTTCGCACGCACCTATCCCCCTGCCTCTATTTGGCTACTATGCGTAAGTTAGCGCATGTATCATACACGCCACACATGTCATTCATCCGATGTGCCACGCATCGCCTGCCTGTTTGATGCATGTCACGTTTCAATTTATGCTGCTTACTTGTAACATAGTGCTCACATAAAGGTAATGATACCTTCGTGAGACCAGGGAGTAGTTTTTATTCAACAAGAATCTTCAATCCTTGTTCTGACATGAGTTCAAGTTTACAGTGCCACAACTTTGTTGCATTTGTTTGCAGAACTAACCAATACAACTGATGCATTTGTTTCCAAATATGTCTCTCCAATTAGCTTGTATAAGTTTCTATCCATCCTTTCCACCTTCATTACTACAATCGCTCCTTTTATCACCTTCATAACTCAATGCAGGTTTTGCATTGAATTTCATCCAATTACCCTAAAGATAATAGATTCTTCTTCAAGTCCTTCACATTGCACATATTTTATACTGTGAATTGTACCATCATACATCTTCAGCTTAATGGTGTCAATCCCAGCAATCCTAAGGCATAATCATTTCTTATGTATACGGATACTGCAGAGATAGGTTTATAAGTGTAAAACTAATCTTTATAATAAGTCATATGCCATGTTTCTCATAAGTCTATCATCCAAACATCAGTAAGCTCTAACTTATCCTTGAACACCGTTGCCACTTCACTATATAAGATTTCTCCATTGGCAACACATCCCTGAGAAGTTGATGCTTTAGAGGCCTTTTCTCCACCCTTCCTAAATCAGCATTCACTTTTAAAATGTCCTCTCTTGCTACAGTTGTAACACTTGAGATTTTTCTTACTTCTGGATTTCGTCCTTCCTTGTTTGTGACTCCTAGTGGAATTACACTCCATTGACCATCCTCTCATCATCGATAAGGCTTCCGCTTGATATGAACTTTCTAGCCTTTCTTCCTTGTTGATGCATTTACTTTCTTCTTCAAGAACTGAAACAACAACATCATCAAATACAAAAATATCCATGAGGATATTATTGGTTAAATTGATGATGAGCTAGTCATATGAATATGGAAGACTTTGAAGTAGAATCTCCGCACATTCAATTAGGTTAACATTATGTCCCAAGTTTGAAAGTTGAGAGCATGGAGAGGTTAGAGTATTAATATGCTCCGTTACAGAAGTAGATTCAGGCATTTAGAGTGTGTAGAGTCGCCTATTCAAAAAGATTTTATTGTCAAGAGACTTAGCTTCATATAACTTTGTAAGATGATTTCATATCTCTTTGGTTGTTTTCTTTTCCTCTACTGTTGGGACCCGATCTCGGGACCGGACCCCAAGCGGAAAACAAGCAGAAAACGAAAAGCGAAGAATTGAAATGCAGAAGCGAAATCAAAAGCAAACGTGTGCGGAACAAAAATCGAAACGAAAATCGGAAACGAAAACAAAACGGAACAAATGACGGATATCGAATTGTATAGCGAAAGAATCGGCAACAAACAAACGGAATGGATCGCGAATCGGAATTAATTGAATCGAAGCAAAGAAACGGTTCAATCGAACCGAAACAAATTTCCGACATCCGTGAACTTAAACTTTTTGACAAAATAACAGGGTCGCGTTGGAAACCCTAAGACTTAACCAATTCGAAAACCGATATAAATTTTTTTTTCTTTTTCATACTTTTTCATTTCTTTCATCTTTATTCAATCTTATTCAAATCAAACAAAACCATACAATTTCCCTTTTGGAAATTCATCCTCATGCCATCATCAATTATTACACTTCTTCTTAAACATTCACACATAACCCAAAATTTCATCTTTTAACTAAAGTCTTATTCTAATTCTTTCTTT
>JAOTAX010000197.1:16737654-16764384 GCA_025629825.1 Erythroxylum guanchezii
CTTTATTTCTTGATTTTTAACTTCCATTTCAATCAACTCATTCACTTTACTCTCATAACCCATACAAGTCTACTCAAATATCTAAGTCATCAAAACTAATCGATTCTTTTCTCATTAATTTTTTTAAAGCACAATTTCATCTATAACACTATTCATATACAAAAACACTTATTTCATTTCATTTTAATATTTCTAATTTCTACTAAAAATTCGGGGTCCAATATCTACACCTTGCAAAATATCATCTAATAGACCAAGATGCAAATCTACATGGCCAAGGCATCTATTTGTTTCCATTTGTTGTCATTTGTGAAACCCGCTGCCATATCTTTTGCTAATACTGCCTTCATCTTCAATTTCTATAACAACTTTGTTCTTGTCAAACTTTGTAATATTGAATTTGGTCAACATTGCTTCAATCACAATTTCGCTCTAATAACCAGTGTTAAGAGTTTCGTACTATATTGGCTAGTACAGGTCGGAAGGTAATAAGTAGAAATTATAACATATTTTACACCCTTATTTGATATTGTTTTAAATCATTTATATAGCACATTTGGACTAATAATGTTGCATTTTATTATTAATAACTCAAGATATTTAGTTTCATATTTTATCTAAAAAGGGATTAAGTTACAATAAATATTTTTTAAAGTTTGATGGAGCTTAAAGAAGAAATTAAATAGGCAGCAATAACAGACCAAAACGACAATGCAGGCAGCACCAAGAGATAGCAGCTGGACAAAACAACAATGCATGATTTAAGAGAGAACAAAGCAAAATGTAGCAGAAACAGTCCAAAAATGCAGCAGTCAGTGGATAGTCAAAACGACGCCAGTAAACAAAAGAACACACAGCAGAGAAGCCAGCGGTAAAACAAAAACGCACAGCATAAAGGAGCAGATAAAAAATAAAACACGGTGGAGACCAAGAGCAAAAACGCGACGCAACAGATGGAAAGAATAAAACGACATAGTCGAAGTAGCCAAGGAAAGAAACGATGAAGCAGCAGAGGATGTAGCCCACAAAGCCTAAACGCATCATCAGAGGAAAACACAGAAGCAATAGAAATAAGCAGAAAATGCATCGTAGATGCAGCGGTAGAAAACAACAAAAATGCATAACAACAGATAGAAAAATGCAATAGAAATCCAACATATCCAATGTTTTCTCCTCCAACTCTCTTCAAAATGGAAGAGATAAGCGGAAGCTTATCAAAGAGCTAGAAACATGCATTGTTTGGATTGTCTCGCGAGGCTATAAAAAGGTAGCTTCAGGAGGAGAAAATCAATAAGCAAGCAAATGTGCGACTGAGAGTCATCTAAGAGATTTTGTATTCCAGGGCGATTGAAGCCAGGAATCGTCGCTAGTAGCATCGGGAGTGTTTGGAAAGCCATAAGCTCACTAGAATCAAGCTGGTTTGTGACTAGTGGAGGATAAATCATAGATCTTTTAGGGCTAGTTCGAGGTCTGTAAAGGTAGAAAAAATCAAGAAGTTCTTCGAAAACCCTTACTTTTCTTGTTTTTGATTTTCCAATGCTTAATTTATGATTAATTATTGAATTCTAGTTTAATTATGTTGTTTCGATTAATATTACCTTTGACTTAATTCAATTGGTTACTAAGTGAATTTAACACTTACGTAATTCCTGAAATTTGGATGTCAAAATTTCGATTGTTGATTGCATTTCTTTATGCATGATGTATTGAGTTGGTTCAATTTTTAAAAGTAAAAAGAAATTAGTAAAAACTAGCTGGTTGGTTTTCTACAATTAATTTGTTAAATGTCTTAGATTATTTCTAGTATGTCAAAATCATATGACTAAATTAAAATTTAGAATATGCTTGTTCACCTATAAATATTAGGATTTTTGTATATTTTATTTCTTTAATTCCAAAATTTGATTCGTTTCAACATCAAATACCACCCCTTTTTTATTTACATATTAGCTAGCACAGTTTATAGGTTTCCATAATTATAATTGTTTCAATTTTTATTTTTCCTAATTGATGAGGTTCATAGTAGATGAGAATATAATTGGATAAAATCTTTATATGTGTTTTCATTATATATGTTTAACTTCTTTTCAATTTGTAAAATAGCATAGGATACTGTATTGTGCTCTAAATAACCATGTAATATAAAATTGGATTTTATGTTTGTTCTAAAAATTTGTTATAAGTTTATGTTATTAAGTTTTGATGTTATATCTTATTTATATGGTTAAAAAAAAACATAATGTATTTATGCGTTGACGATGCTATTTTTTTAAGAAAAATTATTAGGATATAATTGTTTCTTTTGAAAGTACTAAAATAATAAACTAATTTAGTAAATTAACTTTCCTCGTGGGATCTATATTTATTTGCTATATATTATATTGTTTAATAAATTGGAAGTAAATAAGGATTTAATTTTATATGTCTAATGACACGTATCAACCGTACTAGTTAAAAAATAGTACGAAACTTAGCTTTTTGATACTAGTTATTTGTACCATCGGTACTGGTAATTTTAGGTAGTACCAGTTAGTACTAGCCGATATTTAATATTAGACGATACCATAAACTTAAAAAAAAAAACATTGAGAGCCTTTTTGCAAAAAAAAATCTCCCTCCCCGTCCAACATCTGTAACTTATCCCTCTCACTCTCACATTTTTTGTCTCTCTCCCTCTCTCTCTCTCTCCTGTTTATCTCTTATGTCTCACAGTTCCCAGCCACCATTGTATCCCCCTCATCACCTAACGTGTTGCTGTTGTCGACCACTAGTATGTGATCATCTCTTCCTCACGTCGCTTACGTGGCCAGCACCCAAGCCAATCACACTAGCATCCACAACCACCGCTTGTTCCTGTTGCTATAAATCTAAACTTGATACCCATAATCAACCTTCTTTTTTGAAACTGACCTTTACCTAAATAAATGAAGATTGAGAAACAAAAACACAACAAAGGGAAAAAAAACACATAAGAGAAAAATGTGAATAGAAGAAAATTGGTGGAAGGCAAGAGAGAACAAAAGCTAAAGTAATATCCTCTCTTTCTAAAAGCCAAATCTTGATTGTCCCTGTCATTTATGAAAAATCTAGTTATTTATTTAATTGTTTTAATTATGTAAATGTAGTGTAAATGAGCTCATTTATATGGTAATTCATGTCAATAATGTTATGGATATTGTTGATACTTCTAGTTAGTATTATAAAATTAGACGAAAATTTGAATTTATAATGTAATTTATCCTAAAATTATCCTCCTTTATTAAGGTTAATAAAGCCTTTTACATTTTTAAATGAACATAAAAGAAAATAAAACAAATTTTAGTATGTAATAATGTTATAATTGAAATTATATTGACAATAAAAATATAGTTTTTTTAAGGGTAAAAGTATTATAAGTATACTGAAGACTAATTAGCTAAGTATTAGATAGTGTTGCACTCATTGGAATGATTTAAAATATAGATAAATTACAATCATAATGATATCTGAATTGGTTTAGTGAATCCTTGTAACATAATTTTTAGTCAAAATTAGTGTTATAATAGTAAAATTATTAGTGATAAGAGTTTACGATATTGAAATGAAATGACAGTTATAAAGTAAACTTATTTGAGAAGAGTATTAGCATAACTAATTTGATATTTTCCATATATAATGGACATTTTTGTTAGGACATTAACAATAATAAAAGAATAAATATATTTGCAATAAATTGAAACTTTAAATATTTGATTGCTATAGTTTATAATTATATCTAGTATTATAAAATTAGATAAATAATAATTTACCCAATAATCTATAATGACTTAGTCCATAATTATTTTAAATAAATACTAATCCAAAATATTCTGAATGAGTACAAAGTATTCTCCAAATTTTTATCATCAGTTTAAATGTACCAAAGATATAATACCTACAATTAGAGTTGTTCAAAATTATATTGGGTAATATAGAATGCTAAACTTGTTAACCTAACAGTAAAGGATTATCATACATGTAAACATAAAATGATCAAATATGATTGATATTACCAATCAATTAGATTAATAAAGTTCATACACAAAAGTTAAGGTAATTTCTTTTCTTTTTCTTCATTTTTTAAATTATATTGACTAAACAGATATAAATTAACCAACTTATTTATTTTGTAAGTTAAATCACAAAATTAAATAATTTGGATTTCAATAAATAATTTGAATAATTAATGGTACATCTTAAGTCCAATTCCACATATCAAGTATGTGACAAACTTTTATCTAATAATGAAACCCAAATCGTTAAACTCCAATATCGAGCTATTGTTAATAATATATCTATCAAAAATTATTCTTTTTATTTGATGATTTGATGTAATTATCATTTATTATATGATTACATTGCAATATTTTAACTACTTTGTATTGTTTTTAATTTTATATTTGCATGATAATTAAATGATCTTTTTCATATTAATTGTGATTATTATTTATATGTGAAAATAATATTAATAACAATAAATAAATTGTTGTTATTTTAAATTTCTATTATTATGATTTTTGAGAGTGGATATAAAATTATAAATTATACAGTACGATATATTTAAGGACTATTTCGTAATTTTGAAAAGGTTCAGGAATTATTTTATAAATTTAAAAATTACCTGAAATGGTACCCAATATTGACCTGTATCGGTACAATATCATACAAGAACTAAATCTGGTACCAGTACTAGTACAATATTCATAACATTGCTTGTAACATAAGAGTTGACTCTTACTCACTCACATGAAAAAGGAAATTTCCTCGGATTACCTCCATTTAGTATATAATAAGACTATAGTACACCAGGAAAGTTTCCAAAAAAGATTAGATCAGACTATTTTGCAACCATAGAGCATACTTGAGCAAACCTTGGGCTCTGATACCAATGATAGGAGATGGACTCCACCCGGATAGAGTAAACATACCAATAAAAGAAACTGAGATAAAAAGGGGCACACAAAATTTAACGCAGAAAACCCCTTAACGAATATAGGGAAAAACCATAGATAAGAATATAAAACTTTCCACTATAGAAAACATAGCTTACAAGAGGAAGATCTCACAATCTACTCTAAGAATTAATACACAAGGATATGGAAAAAAGATTTGTGGTATAGAGAACCTTAAGAGAAGGTCTCTTTATACAGCCTCAATTGAGGCTCCTAATTCTACCCTTTTTTGATGTGGGATAAAAACCAAAAAATCAAACATAAAATAATATGCAAGGAAAAAGTATGGATGTATAACCAAAGAGTCTATAATTTCATCGAAACCAAATATATGGAGTTATCTAGCTGACCAAGTAACGAAAAATAAAAATCTCCTAAATTTTTATTTTCATTAATAATGTAACCTGAAGATAAAGTACTACGAGTTTTCATTATAAAATGTTAACATTAGAAGATAAAAGGCCTTACTCTAGACAGGACAACATATTATTATAGGTTTTTGAAGTAAAGGTGTGGTGAAGCTTATAATTGTCATAAGGATGATCAGAGAAGGTTTCAACACATTTACACATTATTAATACATACTTGTGGTACAATAAAAGAATGGAAAATGGAGCTATGCTTTTCTTTTAGGTTCTTTGATCCTTCTCCCGACTAGATTCCTGCTACCTTCATTTCTTCTTATCTTATTACCTCCCACCTTAACTCACTTTTATTTCCCCAAATTACCTTCTGCATATCTATTAAGTTCCACTCTCCAATTTCCTTCATATAAGAGCTTTCTCTACTTTTATTACCTCCCACTTTTAACTTACATTTCTTCTCCCCAAAATACCTTCTATGTTCCTTGCATTAAGTCCACCTTCCAGCTTCATTTAGATCTGGTGTATTGTTTTCATTTTTCCTTTCCTCTCTCTTCAAAGGGCGTTTTGGTCCCATTTTTTCTGTCTTCTTTCTCGTTATTTCCTTTCCTTCACATTTCTGACTTCTATCATCTACTTAATCTTTACTAACTTTCTAGTTTTTTCCAAACCTAGCTTTCTAATCTTTAAAAATGTCAGTAGTTCCTCTGTCATCTACTGATTTTCCTCCATTACCCTGAAAGGATGCAAAAGGCCCATTACTTTCTTCTCAAGTTGCTCCTATAGATTCTCAACTGGTTAGGAAAAGTTGGAAACAAGTCATAGGGGAAGGGCATGACTGTACCTTACATTATTGCCCCCCAAAAGAGGAGGATGGCATATTAGTGGTATCCCCTAGTTTGAAATTCCTTTAGGCTAGTGCAAAAACAAGGTAGGCTTCTTTAATAGGCTTTTTTTGGGATAGACAACCTATATATCTAGTTATTCATAAATGGGCACAAACTATATGGAAAAATAGAGGTCTAATTGATGTACTTGTAGCAGAAAAAACATGATGTTAGTTACTTTCGCATCTAAAGATTCAACTACGAGAGCGGTGGAGGAGGGTCTATGGCTTATTCAGAATCAATCATTATTTTTACAGCCATGGAGACCAGGAATCCAAGTAGAATCCATGAAACACCAGACTGTTCCATTATAGGTACAGTTGTACAATGTACCACTTGAATATTGGACTACTAAAGGCCTTAGCATGATAGCAAACTACCTTGGCACTCCTCTTTATATGGATAAAAATATAACACAAAAAAGAAGAGTAGGATATGCAAGACTGTGCATTAATATAGAATCTATCCAAAATCTTCCTGAAAGTATATCAGTTATGAGAATGGGAGCAAAAGGCTCTTTGTTTGAAGACAATATCTACATTAACTACCAATGGAAGTCATCTCTAAAATCTCAAGGGAAAAGGTGGGTTCCTACAGGTAAGGTGTTTCTAAGAGGAGATTATAAGGAGCTTATGGGAGTGGATGAACATGAAGGACAACAAAGTGTTCAAAAGGAAGTCTCTCAAGAGATTATGCAAGAGGTCAATATAAAACCTGAGAGTAATACAAAAAATTCACCCACAGCAGTTCCTAAGTCACAGATGGATACCCCACTTGAGAATGTGGAAAAAACGGAGGTAGTTGAACAGGGAAACTACCTTTCCATGCTCATCCGAAGTGAATCTATTCACACTTTCTCTTCCTCTATAATGGGAGAAGATCTGGGTACTTTTTTTAAGACTATGGCAACTAGGAGAGCTGGTAGGAGAAAAAAAAAAGGCTTCAAAGCTATTACATCCTTTTAATGATTTGGTTTACACGGAATGTAAGAGCTATAAATTGCTTAAAAAAGCTTTTAGCTTTAAGGGATTTTGTCTATCAAGAAAAACCATGTTTAATTGCTCTTTTGTAAACAAAGAATAGGGTAGGAAATCTTATGAAGCTGAATAAATTGGTGAGTAGTTGGAAGTTTGTTACTAATCACCAAAAGCAGGCTTTGGGAAGAATTATTGTTAGTTTTAATCCAAAATTTGTGGAAGTGAGGTCTTGGAAGACGAAATGCAGGTTTTCATATGAAATGGCACTTCAAAATTGAGGATGTGTATATGTTCTACTCTGTTGTTTATGGCTCCAATTTTGCCTTCCAAAGGAAGGAGCTATGGAAGAGTTTGGTGGATTTTCAAAATAGAGTAATTGTGTTGGCCCCCGAAATTTTTCTTGATGAATAAGCATGATTTAAATTAATTTTTGAGGTCTTGTTAGATTAATTGTTTCGGAGTAATTAGCATGTCAATGTTAGTAGAAGTTATTGTTTGGATTGATGGAATTAAAGTATAAATGTAGTAAGAATGTATAAGGGCATTTTTGGCATAACACTTAAACCTTTAAGTTTTAAGGCACAAGTGGAAGGGCATAAGGGTCATTTTTACAATCTTTAAGAGTGTAAGTTAGAAGAAGAAGAATTGTGAATGAGGGAGAGAAGAAGAGAGTTGTCGTGGGACTAGGAGAAAAAGAAGAGGAAAGCTAGGGTTGCAGATTTTTGAAGATTTTGAAGAAATTGAAGCATCAACAAGTAAGTACAAGCATTCTTTCTTTCTTGATTGGTTAGATTAACCATGTTTAATGATAGTTAGAAGTGAAAATGAAGTGGAATGTGTGAAGTGAGTTGTTGATGAATGGTGTATGAAAAATGTTTTAATCTTTTAGGGTTGATGATTATGTTGTGTTTGTGAATGATTTTGGGTTGGAATGAACTTAGAAATGAAGCAGGAATGATAGTTTAGGGTTAAGATGAGTTATATTTGGAAGATGGGAAGTACATAGATGAAGAATGTCAAAAACTAGGTTTTCAGGAGGTTTCTGGACACGTTCGTCGTGGCGAACATTTGCCCTCACCGTGGCGAGCTCCAACATTTCCGCCGTGGCGAGCTTCTGATTTTGCCGCGGTGATATCCAGTTTCTTGCACCGACATGTTTTGGTATTTTGGGCATTCCTTTTGCTGTGGATGTCCAAATTGAGTAATTTTTAATTTGTCGTAAACTAAAGACATAGGACTACAAGTTTTATGAAGAAATAAAGCATTAATTCAGTCTCTAAGGATCTCAATTTTAGGATGGAAATTGAGTATAGAATTTTGTGTCAACATAAGGATAGTCCTAACATGTTTGGAGTATAACTTTCGGATTTCTGAACCAAATTGAATGAGTTTGGTATCGTTAGAAACATAAGACAATGAAGAACATTTTTAGAAGGAAGTGTTACCAAATGTCTTCATTTATCCGATCATAAAAGGAAGTGTTACCAAATGTCTTCATTTATCCGATCATAACGATTATGGAAAAGTTGAACCAAAAGTCTAAATTTTGAAAGAGTTATAGTTCAATCTTCGCACTTTTGATTATTGAAGCTTTATTAATTTCCCTTGAATGTTGTTTGAATGAGAACTTGGTTTGTTATAGGAAATCAAGAAAACTTGATCCAAGAGCAAGAGGAAGGACAACATTGAACTTGGATTATCAAGCGATATTAGGTGGGTAATATATTTATAGTTGTTGTGTATGGGCAAATTGTCTTGCTTGCTTGTATGCTGTGTGTTAAATTGCTTGCTTTGATGTATGGAAATTGTTACAAATGCATTATGATTGTGATCATGTATTTGCTTGCATGAAAAGTATGAATGTGTATGAAATAAGTTAAACATTGAAATTTGATTGTGTTTGGGCAAGAGAGGAAAGTTTCATTAGTCACGTGCACGTCGACATATAGCCTTCTGCCGGTTGCCCGCTTGAGGCCACGAGGTCCTGAGAAATCGGAATCGTTTTATTCACGGTATAAACTCCGGTTTATCCGTTTTTTTCCATGGAACTCTCAAGCCATTAGTTGTGCATTTCATCATCGATTGGTTAGGCATGAAGCATAATTGAGTGTTATATTGTGATAGATAAATTACATGACATGTTCTTTGTGATGACATCTTGGTAATATGAGTTGTAAGTTAAATTGCTGAGTATTGAATTGTTACATGGATATATATATATGCTTGAATGTGTGGCTCGTTGCCAATGGCTATAAATATATTCACTGACCTGTGTAGCTCAACCCATTATTTTTCCCTCCTTAGGAGCAGAACAAGACGACAGTTGATCATTGCAAGGCATCGAAAACTCCACAATAGTTAAAGATCTTTGTACTAAGTTAGTAAATATTTTGGGATAGCTTGGTAAGCATATCAACATTGAGCATCCTTATGTATTTTGTTTGAAGCTTTGGTATGTATGACGTTGTGTAAGCAAAGTTTGTTGAACTCATGGAATTTGTAATGATACGAAGGATTGAAGCTCCTTTTGTGTATGAGTATGTTTAGCTTGTTGTTAGGTTGAATGTATGTGTTTGTTTGAATGTTTGAATGTTTGGATGTCGGATTTAAATTTTGGAATTTTCGCCGCAGCAAAGCAAGAGATCGCTGTGGCAAACTTCCATTGGTCCGCCACGGCGAACCTATTTTTTGCCGCAACGAACGTCTCTTTTTGCCTCTTCTTCGCGGTGAGGAATGACTTATGACGCGATGAACTCCTTCTTAATACCACGCTAAGATTTGTTTTAATTACAATATCTTCCGCTTTTATCTCGCACGACTATCCCGACTGGTCACGTTGAGATTAGCCTTAGGATCGAGTCTCGAGCCTAACACTCTTCGGTATCAGGAATCAATCGTTAGGCTCCGAAAACGGGGTCCAACATATTTTGGTATCAGAGCTTAGGCTTTTCCTAGGCTTAGAATGCATAATAGTATGAATTGTATGCTATGTGATTATTTGTTGCATTACGAATTGATTGATTGCATTAAGTGACGTGAATATCATGCATACATATAGGAAATAAGATTGAAATGTAGCTAATTCTTAGTGTTTCTATTTGAAGGAGTAAGATGACACCTCGTAGAAGGACATGAGGAGTTCTGCAAGGATCAGTCGCACCTGACTTTCCGACCAGAGAGGAGAGTACTGATGAGTCGGTAGCTCCAGGAAATGCTGAGGCTTCTATAGGGCAAGGTAGTGAGCCCTCTCAGTTCCCAATGTTGGAGTCGCCAGTTCTGCAGGAGCAAGTGCCTCCATTAGATACGAGAATGTTCCAGGCCTTTGCTCAGGCATTTGTCCAGGCTATGGGGCAGATGCCACGGACTTCTGCTTCAGCCCCAGCTAAGAAGGGGAAACAGTTTGATAAGTTGAGGAAGTATGGGGCAGTGGCCTTCTATGGGACAACAGATCCGGAAGAAGCCAAGACTTGGTTGAGAAAGACCGAGAGGATACTAGATCAGATGGAGTGTGAGGATGATGAGAAGGTTGTGTATGCTGCAAGCTTGCTACAGGGAGATGCTCTACATTGGTGGGAGTGTGTGCCAGAGAGCCAGATGAGACCGCTAGGGTTGGCATGGAAGGACTTCTTAGCTGCGTATAAGAAGAAGTACTTGTTTGAGGTGTACATTCAGCAGAAGCAGAGGGAGTTTCTGAGTCTCACCCAGAGGGAGATGACAGTGAGCGAGTATGAGCGCCGATTTACACAGCTATCCCGGTATGCAGTTAAGATGATGATGAGTGGGGTGGCTAAGTGCCATAGGTTTGAATCAGGTTTGCATCTAGCCATTAGAGAGAAGGTAGTGGTGCAGAATTTTTGTGATTTTCAATAGCTGGTTGAAGCGGCACTGAGGGTTGAAAACATAGAGAATATAAAGAGTGCTGTGAACAAGAAAAGAAAGGGGAGAGAACAGATCAAGAGGGGAGGTGGTACTCCTATGCCTGAAAGGAGTGCCAGGACCTTTCCTGGGCAATCTGAGGAGCGAAGCAATGGAGCCAGCAGGTCCAAATCTATGAGGACTCCCACTTTTTCTCATCAAGCCTCTTCGACAGGAGGCAACAGAAGGGGAGAGGGAAATGCATTGTCCATCCCTAAATGTGATCACTGCGGGAAACTCCATAGAGGGGAGTGCTACAGATTGACAGGAGCTTGCTTCAACTGTGGGAAAAAATAGCACATGGCTAGAGAGTGCCCCCAGCATGCAAAACAGGAGAGAAGTCAAATGCAAGTTTCCAAGAGATCTGAAACTGTGGGACACAAGACTGCAACTGAAGTGGGCAGCTCTGATGCAACTAAGAGGGTGAACTTTCCAGGGAGACCAAGGGGGCAGGCACCAGCTAGGGTGTTTGCAATGACATGGGAGGATGCAAAAACTGCTCCAGAAGTTGTGACTGGTATGGTTAAGTTATTTGATGATGATGTTATTGTTTTGATTGATCCGGGGTCCACCCACTCATTTGTTTCGTCGGGTAGAGCTATGCATGGTAAAAATGTGAGCCCGTTGGATACTCCTTTGATGGTGAGTACTCCAATCGGCCAGTATATTATTATTAGTCAAGTATATAGAGAGTGTGAGATATGTATTGGTGGAGAACAATTAGTGGTGGATCTAATGCCATTAAAGATGGGAGGCTTGGATGTAATTTTGGGTATGGACACATTAGAGAAGTACAATGCCCATTTGTATTGTAAACAGAAGATAGTGAAGTTCGAATTGGACAACGGCAGAAGAGTGGTGTTTACAGGGAACAGAAAAGTAAGCCTGCCTAGAATTGTTTCGACTCTGACAGCAGAGAAGATGATGAGGAAAGGATGTGAGGCATTTTTGGCCTATGTGTTAGACACAAGGGCAGATAGAGGGAAGCTAGAAGATATTCCTGTGGTCATGGAGTTCCCGGATGTCTTTCCCGAGGAATTACCAGTCCCGAGGAATTACCAGGACTACCACCACCTAGAGAAAATGAGTTTCCCATTGAGCTTCTTTCAGGTACTACGCCGATCTCAATTCCGCCTTACCAAATAGCTCCTACGGAATTGAAGGAGCTTAAGGAGTAATTGGAAGAGTTGTTGTAGAAAGGTTACATAATGCCAAGCTCTTCTCCTTGGGGAGTTCCAGTCCTTTTTGTGAAGAAGAAAGATGGGTCATTGAGGATGTGTGTGGATTACCGAAAGCTTAATCATGTTACTGTCAAGAACAGATATCCGCTTCCATGCATAGATGATTTGTTTGATCAATTACAAGGGGCAAAGGTATTCTCCAAGATAGACTTGAGATCGGGTTACCACCAGTTGAGGATAAAGGAATCTAATGTGCCAAAGACTGCTTTCAGAACACGGTATGGGCATTTTGAGTTTTTGGTTATGCCCTTCGGATTGACAAATGTCCCTGCAGCTTTCATGGACTTAATGAATAGAGTCTTTAAGCCTTTCTTGGACCAATTTATCATTGTCTTTATTGATGATATATTGGTTTATTCCAAGAGTGATAAGGAGCATGAAGAGCATTTGAGGATTGCCTTGGAGACATTGAGGAAAAACGAGTTGTACGCCAAATTCGACAAATGTGAATTTTGGCTAAGAGAGGTAGGATTCCTTGGACATGTAATCTCAGAAGAAGGAGTGCATGTAGATCCAGGAAAATAGAAGCTGTGGTTAAATGGGAATCACCTAAGAATATAGCAGAAGTGAGGAGTTTCTTGGGTTTAGCTGGATATTACAGGAGGTTTGTGGAGGGCTTTTCCATAATAGCAGCTCCACTTACCAAATTGACAAGAAAGAATCAAAAGTTTGTGTAGACAGAGGAGTGCCAGAATAGTTTTGAGGAATTAAAGAATAAGCTCACAACTGCACCGATTTTGACTTTGCCTTTAGGTAGTGATGGGTATACAGTATATAGTGATGCCTCGAGGAAAGGAATGGGTTGTGTGTTGATGCAAGAAGATAAGGTGATTGCTTATGCTTCTAGGCAATTAAAGCCCTATGAGATGAATTATCCTACGCATGATTTGGAGTTAGCTGCCATAATTTTTGCATTGAAGATATAGAGACATTACTTGTATGGAGTCACCACCATAGTGTTTGCGGATCACAAAAGTCTCAAGTGTCTGATGAGCCAGAAAGAGTTGAATCTGAGACAAAGAAGATGGTTGGAACTGCTGAAAGATTATGATTTGATGATAAATTACCACCCGGGGAAAGCTAATATAGTAGCGGATGCACTAAGTAGAAAATCGACTATGGCACATGTGGAGACAGTATATGTTCCTTTGTTGAAGGAATTGGCCAAACTTCGGGTGACATTGAGGTAAGCTGAATCTAGGTGTATATTGGCTAGCTTTAGGGTAAGGCCAATGTTAAATGAGAAGATTAAGGAATTGCAGACACAGGATGAGTACTTGAGTATGCTCAGAGAAGAGATTAAAAATGGTAAACCTTCAGAAATAGAGATAAGAGAAGATGGACTAATGGTGGTAGGCCATGTTTTGAAAACTGGACCGGACCGGCCGGTTCGACCGGTGACCAGTCGGCTATCCGGTCCGGTTCACTCTTAAAAATCAGTTATCAATTGAACCAGTGAGAACCGGTCAAAATCGGTCAATTGACCAGTCGGATCGGTCCGGTTCGACCGGTTCGACCACTGGTTTAATATTTTTTATTTTTTAGTTTTTTATTTTTTTGGTATTTTTTTGTATTTTTAATATTATATATAATTAAATATAATTATTGCATAATTATGACGTCATACCGGTTCGACCGGTGGTTGAACCGGTCAAACCGGTGACCAGTAAGGCCTCCGATTCGATGTTCGATCCGGGTTTCAAAACACTGGTGGTAAGTAGCAGATTGTGTGTCCTGGACATATTAGAGTTGAAGGATGAGATTTTTGACGAGGCACACAATGCTCCCTATGTAATGCACCCGGGAAGTACGAGAATGTATAGAGATTTAAAAGAACACTTTTGGTGGAAAGGGATGAAGAAGGATATTACAGAGTATGTAAGTAGATGCTTAGTGTGTCAGTAAGTTAAGACTGAGCACCAGGCACCTTCAGGCAAACTTAAGCCTTTTTCTATTCCGGAATGGAAGTGGGAAAAGATCACGATGGATTTTTTGATGGGCTTGCCAAGAACTAACAGGAAACATGATGCAATATAGGTGATTGTGGATAGGCTAACCAAGTCAGCACATTTCTTGCCAATTAAGCAGACAGATTCCTTGAATGCTTTGGCCAAGAAATACATAGATGAGGTAATCAGGCTTCATGGGATCCGAGGTTTTGGGAACTAAGTTGCACTTTAGTACAGCTTTCCATCCACAGATTGATGGACAATCGGAAAGAACAATACAAACTCTGGAGGCAATGTTGAGAGCTTGTGTTATGGATTTCAAAGGCTCACGGGATTATCATTTGCCTTTAATTGAGTTTGCTTATAACAATTTCAATCACTCGGGAATACAAATGGCACCTTATGAGGCTTTGTATGGTAAGAGGTGCAAAACTCCTATTTGTTGGGATGAGGAAGGTGAAAGGAGACTTGTAGGGCCTGAGTTGGTACAAGTCACAGTGGATAAGATTAAATTGGTGCAGGAGAGACTCAAAGTAGCTCAAGACAAAATGAAGAGTTAAGAGGATGCATATAGAAGAGAGATAGAATTTGAAGTTGGAGACAAAGTGTTTCTTAGAGCTTCTCCATGGAAGGGAGTATTGAGATTTGGTAAGAAGGGCAAGCTTAGTTCGAGGTATATAGGCCCCTATGAGATCATTGAAAAGATTGGGCCTTTGGCCTATAAGTTAGCTTTGCCACCAGAATTGTCTAAGATTCACAATGTCTTCCATATATCGATGTTGAGAAGGTATCGATCTGATCCGTCACACATAGTTCAACCTTCAGAGGTTCAGTTAAGAGAGGATTTGACTTATGAGGAGCAACCGGTGGAAATTTTGGACTAGAAGGAAAAGGTTTTAAGAAATAAGACGGTGAAACTGGTTAAAGTTTTAAGGAAGAATCACTCGACAGAGGAGGCTACATGGGAGCTGTTGGAAGCCATGAAAGAAAAGTATCCACATCCCTTTAATAACTCAGGTAAGAATTTCGAGGACAAAATTCTTTTAAGAGGGGGAGAATTATTAGCCCCCGAAATTTTTCTTGATGAATAAGCATGATTTAAATTAATTTTTTAGGTCTTGTTAGATTAATTGTTTCGGAGTAATTAGCATGTCAATGTTAGTAGGAGTTATTGTTTGGATTGATGGAATTAAAGTATAAATGTAGTAACAATGTATAAGGGCATTTTTGGCATAACACTTAAACCTTTAAGTTTTAAGGCATAAGTGGAAGGGCATAAGGGTCATTTTTACAATCTTTAAGAGTGTAAGTTAGAAGAAGAAGAATTGTGAATGAGGGACAGAAGAAGAGAGTTGTCGTGGGACTAGGAGAAAAAGAAGAGGAAAGCTAGGGTTGCAGATTTTTGATTGAAGAAATTGAAGCATCAACAAGTAAGTACAAGCATTCTTTCTTTCTTAATTGGTTAGATTAACCATGTTTAATGATAGTTAGAAGTGAAAATGAAGTGGAATGTGTGAAGTGAGTTGTTGATGAATGGTGTATGAAAAATGTTTTAATCTTCTAGGGTTGATGATTATGATGTGTTTGTGAATGATTTTGGGTTGGAATGAACTTAGAAATGAAGGAGGAATGATAGTTTAGGGTTAAGATGAGTTATATTTGAAAGATGGGAAGTATATAGATGAAGAATGTCAAAAACCAGGTTTTCAGGAGGTTTCTGGACACGTTCGCCGCGGCGAACGTTTGCCCTCGCCGCGGCGAGTTCCAACATTTCCGCCGTGGCAAGCTTCTGATTTCGTCACGGCGAAATCCAGTTTCCTATATCGACATGTTTTGGTATTTTGGGCATAACTTTTGCTGTAGATGTCCAAATTGAGTGATTTTTCATTTGTGGTAAACTAGAGACATGAGGCTACATGTTTTATGAAGAAATTAAGCATTAATTTAGTCTCTAAGGATTTCAATTTTTGGATGGAAGTTGAGTATAGAATATTGTGTCAACAAAAGGATAGTCCCAACATGTTTGGAGTATAACTTTCAAATTTCTGAACCAAATTGAATGAGTTTGGTGTCGTTAGAAACATAAGAGAATGAAGAACATTTTTATAAGGAAGTGTTACCAAATGTCTTCATTTATCCGATCATAACGATCATGGAAAAGTTGACCCGAAAGTCTAAATTTTGAAAGAGTTATAGTTCAATCTTAGCACTTTTGATTATTGAAGCCTTATTAATTTCCCTTGAATGTTGTTTGAATGAGAACTTGGTTTGTTATAGGAAACCAAGAAAACCTGATCCAAGAGCAAGAGGAAGGACAACATTGAACTTGGATTATCAAGCGATATTAGGTGGGTAATATATTTATAGTTGTTGTGTATGGGCAAATTGTCTTGCTTGCTTGTATGTTGTGTGTTAAATTGCTTGCTTTGAATTATGGAAATTGTTACAAATGCATTGTGATTGTGATCATGTATTGCCTTGAAAAATATCATGACACTTTGTATGAATGAAAACATAAGAAAGCATGATGAGCATAAAAAGTATGAATGTGTATGAAATAAGTTAAACATTGAAATTTTATTGTGTTTGGGCAAGAGAGGAATGTTTCATTAGTCACGTGCACGTCGACATATAGCCTTTTCCCAGCTGCCCTCTTGAGGCCACGAGATCCTGAGAAATCGGACTCGTTTTGTTCACGGTATAAACTCCGATTTATCTGTTTTGTTCCACGAAACTCTCGAGCCATCGGTTGTGCATTTCATCATCGATTGGTTAGGCATGAAGCATAATTGAGTGTTATATTGTGATAGATAAATTACATGACATGTTCTTTGTGATGACATCTTGGTAATATGAGTTGTGAGTTAAATTGTTGAGTATTGAATTGTTACATAGATATATATATATATGCTTGAATGTGTGGCTCATTGCCAATGGCTATAAATATATTGGCCACTGAGCTGTGTAGCTTAACCCATTATTTTTCCCTCCTTAGGAGCAGAACAAGACGACAGTTGATCATTGCATGGCATCGAAAACTCCACAATAGTTAAAGATCTTTGTACTAAGTTAGTAAATATTTTGGGATAGCTTGGTAAGCATATCAACATTGAGCATCCTTATGTATTTTGTTTGAAGCTTTGGTATGTATGACGTTGTGTAAGCAAAGTTTGTTGAACTCATGGAATTTGTAATGATACGAAGGATTGAAGCTCCTTTTGTGTATGAGTATGTTTAGCTTGTTGTTAGGTTGAATGTATGTGTTTGTTTGAATGTTTGAATGTTTGGATGTCGGATTTAAATTTTGGAATTTTCGCTCTATTTTTTGCCGCAGCGAACGCCTCTTTTTGTGACTTCGCCGCGGCGAACTCCTTCTTAATACCACGCTGAGATTTGTTTTAATTGTAATATCTTCCGCTTTTATCTCGCACGACTATCCCAACTGGTCACCTTGGGATTAGCCTTGGAGTCGGGTCTCGGGCCTAACACTCTTCGGTATCAGGAATCGATCGTTGGGCTCCGAAAACGGGGTCCAACAAATTGACCTTCAGGTTGTCAGTGGTGATTTTAACTCTACTTTGTATAAAACTGAAACTGACGGAAATGCTTTCTTAAGGAATTATACATCAGATTTTAAGGAATTATCAATGATGATGTTAACTCTACTTTGTATATAACTGAAACTAAAGGAAATGTTTTCCTCAGGAATTATATGTCTGATTTTAAGGAATGTTTGGAGACCATAGGCCTCACTAATCTCAAACATCAGGGTCACACATTTACTTGGTGTAATAAGCAAGCGAAAGACTGGTCTTTAAGGAAAAATTTGGATAGGGTGCTTCTAAATCAGAGCTGGTTGCAGCAATTTCCTATAAATTTTGCATCTTTCCTAGGTCCTCTTTTCTTGGACCATTTTCTTGCCAAGATAGCAGGTGTGTTCTATAAACTGAAAGCTAAATTTCCATTTATATTTAACAATTTTTTGGCAGATATGGAAGGCTTTCAAGAGGCTGTGTAGACAGGAATGAGAAAGGTTGTGTATGGAACTAACCAATATATATGTGTTCAAAGGCTCAAAGCAATCAAGGATGAACTGAAAACATTGAATGCTATAAGGGGATGCTCAACTTCTACAGCTATTAAAAGAACTAAGAATGATCTCACTAGAACTCAAGGGCAACTTTCAAATAACCTGGGAGACCCTCAATTGTTGTCACTAGAGAAGGAGAAACTTAACCATTATCTTTCAGCAATTTAGAACCATGAAAGTTTGATAAAGCAAAGAGCAATGATTAAATGGTTGTAGAAAGGTGATAAATGCTCTAAGTTCTTCTTCAATTCACTAGTGGGGGGAAGATATTACAATAGAATATCTATCATCCAAGCTACAGATGGTAGAAAACTCTTTTGGTAGGATCTAATCAGTAAAGAGGTAGGGGAACATTTTAGTTGATTTTATGGGCAATCTAATTCGACTTCAGTCACTATTCAGTTGCTAAACTCTTTCATTTCGAAGAAGTTATCTTAAAAAGAGGCTCATTAACCATCTTTGATGGTTCACTCATATCATATAACACAACAATTCATGCAATCACATAGTTCATATCATTTCAAATATCATCATGTAACATCACAAAACACCTTGTGCACAATTTTCACATTTCTCATTCAACATAATTTAATAATACATTACAATTATTCAATTCGCACATACATCAAGTGTATATGCGATGCTCATGAGACTCACGTTGGTTTATTTCATTGCTATAACCGAGTGTCTTTTTCACTATCCCGTATCTGTTGTAGATACCGAACTCATTAATACTATCCCTTATCCGTTAGGGATACAAGACTCATTTTACATATTGAGCCAGAGACTCTTAGCACGTTTTGAGCTTTAAGCTCTTTTTACTAGCGACTCCAGTCATAATTGCCTTTATCTTTCATGCATTCATGTAATGCATTGCACCACACATATTCAATCAATCATATTCACAATCTCATTCACATTTGTCATCGGACCTTGGTTCGGCATTCAATATTTAAGTTGAGAAATCTCATATTCAGTCAAATTCACATTCAATGAGCACTTCCAATATTATTCGTGCATCAAACACCTCAGACATTCTATGTCCGGAATCAGTACATACACATCACATAATAATTCAATACATAATTCAAACAAACAAATAATCATAGTGAGACCATCTAGGTTACTCACAGTTTGCTCCAAATAGCTATTGCCTTAAAGTAACAGCAACGTCTGGATGTTGTCGCTCTAATTTCTCTTCTATATCATGTAACACACATTTACACACATCATAACTTAGAACAATTATATAAGTACTCATTTATGCAAAATATATGGATTATGTACAATACATGCTCAATGACAGTCTCAGGTACATTTCCTTAATACGCGTCTCATAACCAATTAAGATCATCTTTAAATCATTCCTTAATACCTAATACACTTTCTTTGCTTTATTTTCCCAATTCATCATCAACTAGGCTCATTCAAGATCATATTCAAGCCTAAATACCTCATAGGAAAACATTAACAAGTTAATAATTTATAAATATATATGATTTTGGGACAAAAGGCATAACTTTTGCTGTGGATATCAGAATAATGTCATTCTAGAAAGCTTGCAAAGAGGACTTTGAGTTCTACAACTATCGTGAAGACCTCGAAGAGAGATTTTGTTGTCTAAAGGGTCAAAATCTCACATTTATGTAAGTGTTCCAAGAATATCCGCCCAGCGAACCTGAAGTCCGCCTAACGGACATATGAGAAGCATATCTCACTTAACATCATTTCCCACAATTTCTACACATATACTAACATCATTTGACACCAAATTCTCCAGTATTCACATTAATTTATGCAACGTCATTACATGCTACTTCAACTACCATATTAATTGCATTAAAATCCATAAAACTCTACTCATTTGATTTATCAATCATAAATATATAACAAGACATATCACCATCATTTTCTGGTTTACTAAACCCTTACTCCTTCCCCTTCCAAATGTATTATTAAACACATCACTTGCATATCTTATCATTCCTACTTCATTTCGTCTTCATTGTCACCTCCATTCTAATTCAAAACATCCACAAAATACATCATACAAGATTGTTGATCATAACCCCATAAATAGGACATCAACCATGTCTATGCATTCTTCAATATTTCAGTGCACATTCAACTCCATGGTCACCTTTCCTTTATCTATAAACTATCATCCTAATTCTCCTCACTTTGAGACACTATACTAAGCCTTTCTTTCTCTTTTAACTCACTCTGCTTCATCTCTATTACAATTACTAACATTCACATTATTCACACCAAAACAAAATATATTCATATACATATTCATCTTCAATTTTCTGCACATGTTCCACTTCATTTTCACCTTCATTTCATTCCTTACTATCACCTTAATTTATCTGATTTCAAAACACCATAGTACTCCTTTTTATTAGCTCTAAACTCATGTTAGTTCATCTCTAAAACAATTAAAGAAATTCACTTAATATACCCAAAAAACATAACATAAATAACAAATTTACAAGTCATAATTTCTGCACTTCTTTCTACATCATTTTAATGATCTTTCAAGTTCAAACTCATCTCTACAACAACTTATGAAAAGTTAATCATCTTATATGCAGAAACAAGACATTTATATGCACATTTCATCACTTATGATTCACACATATAATTTCATGATCAAGTCATCAATCTCAAATTACTCATCATATTAGTTTCATTTAACACTACCCATGATGATTAAAGCATAACTTACTTGATTTAGCTTTAAAATCTTCAAACTCTTCAAGAACACCAAGAAGCCCTAACTTCTCATACAACCCACGTACAACATCATAGAGGTTGAGAGGTTTAGGCTTTCTTGTGGCAAATGAATAAGGCAACAAGGTGAGAGTAGCAAGTGAAAGATGAGAGAGCTAGGTTCAACTTGAATGGAGATTGGTGAGAAAATTTGTAAAGAAGGTGAAAAAGAAAGCCACGAAGAAGAAGAAAAAGAAGAAGAAAGCAAGATTCAAGACAATTTAATGGTCTTCCAAGTAATTGAGAGAATCATGGGATAAAGACATGGCTTGTCAACTGACACTTATCACTTGCCACATGTCCAATCTTTATAGGTTTAAACTAAGTTATATTATTTAACTAATCCAATCAACTCCAATTATCTCCCAATTTTCAATTACACTTATCAATAAATCTCAAAGTCATTTATCAAAATTTTCACTGTCATTTGACTCTTATTTTAACTATCATTTATCAATTGTTTTACCACTTGGTATTTTTCCTAGTCTAAAAATACCCAAAATTTCAAAAATTTTCTAAATTTCACCAAAAATTCTAGATCAATAAATATTATTACCAAATCAATTTTCAATACATATAATCCACAATTCTCAATATAATCACATTTATAAATCAATTATACCTGAAAAAATGTCAATGAATGCATATACAATCATTTTAACGTGTGCAATAATTAATATTCACATGTGTTGTGTATGTTATATTATCCATGAGCATGAAATGCACTTTCTAGCTTCTCAATAATCTCTAATGTACATTATTCTAGGATTCTAATCCTTAACATGGGATAATGGGATGTTACAAGTATAATGGTTAGCTGATATGTTTCTAGCTAAGGGAGTAGTGAAGACGATTAAAACTTTGTTTAGGAGGTTCTTATGGGGGAAGCAAAACTCTGGAGGAAGGATAATTAAAGTTAGATGGGATGAGGTTTGCAAGGCTAAGAAGGCGAGAGGGCTAGGAATTATCTTTATAGCCACCAAAAATAAGATACTAATGCTGAAGAAAATTTGGCACATTTTATGCAATGAAGATTTGTTATGGACCAAGTGGTTTCACTCTTAGATTATAAGAGGAAAGTCGTTGTGGTCCATATCCCCTAAAGATTCTCAATCCTTTTTCATTAACAAGTTGATGAGTCTCATGAGCCAGAGGTTAAATGTAGAGTTAGTAATGGGCAAAAAGCTCACTTTTGGTTTGATAATTGGACGGGTCATGGCCCATTGATTTGGATCCCTAATGCAGTCCAATGGTGAAGTCATATTCCACTTAAAGCTAAGGTGTGTGCAGTTATATCTGATAATAGCTGGGCTGATGTCCCAGGCTAGGTGATTCGCCTCATCCTTTCTGATACTCCTAATTGCAGGACTCAAGATAAATTCTCATGGTTAAACCAACACCCTAATTCCTTTTCTAACAAGGTATGTAGGGAGTGGTTAGCTCTAGGGACAATCCCTTGTTGATTGGTACCCTATTGTATGGCATAAGTCCCTAAGACCCAAGTCCTCCTGCTTATTATGGTTGGCAATTTTGAACAAAATGGCCACCATAGACAGATTACACTTTCTAAGTCTAAAAATAACACGTATCCTATGCAGGAATGATTATGAAACTAAAGATTAACTCTTTTTCCAATGCCCTTTTGCTATGAGCATTTGGAGAAAAATTAAAAGAAGTGTTATTAAAGATTGGATGGGTTTCGGCTTACTGTCATAATGAATAACCTAAGGGCTTTGAAGATTGTCCCTAAAAGGGATGGAGGTAGGGATGGCAATGGGTAGGATTCACTTCAGTCATTACTTAACCTATATCTATATCCATTTTTTATGACTCAACCCAATCCATATTCATATTCATCGATTTGACGATTTACTACCCAAATCCAAATTCATTGGATTGTTCAAATTTTTAGATATCCATCGGATTGTATAGCACATAAAAATATAACTTTTAAATTGAAAATATAAAGAGCAGATTTTTGTGAACGCTTTAAATCAACATTAATTTAATAATAATAAGTCAAGATTTTGATTTGTATGTCTTTTCAAAAAACCCTAAAATTGGAATAATAAAAATCATAACATCTAGTGCAAAGACAAATAGACAATATATATTTTTCACAATTAATAACTAGAAAAAAGACTGAAACATCCAAAGCTTCTAATTGTCTTTGCGTGAACTCCACAACATTCAAAACTCCATCTCCATATCATTTGTATTACTATCATCCTATAAGAAAATAAAATATGTTAACAAATAGAGTCAAATTATAAGTTTATTTAATATTTTAAGTAAAAACAAATAAATGATGAGCAATAAAATGAATTACCAAATCAATCATTTCACTCAGTTCCTCTTCGCTTGCATCAGCATCATCAAAGATTGAAGCAATCGCATATGAACTTTGTAAAGCAGAATCTATAAGGAAAATTCAATATGAAAATTGTACATGTAAGAAGCTTCAAAAATATTAGTAAGGAAATATATATTACCTAAATAATCTCCAAGCATCTAATTTTGCAAGCACATCAATGCTTCAACAGTATTAGCATGAAGCCTTGAGCGATGTGAACTAAGAACCCTACCATCCATGCTAAATGAACTTTCTGAAGCAACTGTAGAAACAGGTATTGATAAAATATCTCGGGCATAGTGTTAGATACTTGAATTCTTGCTTCTAGTAAGCCAAAATGTCAAAATAGTTATTTTCAGGCATTGTATCTTCCTCCAATAATGGTCCAGTTCAAATCTTAAGTTTACCTTTCTTTTCTTTGATTTTTTATACATGGAAAAATTATCGCTATTTCCACAATCTGCTTGATGTTTTCCAAGATGGGTAGCCTCATATAAAGATAATGAAACAACTAAATTAGTACATGTTGTAGAGTTCCTTATATCCAAAGCATATTTGTCTTGATATTCTAACAATAGTTCATAAAGCAAGCTCTTCACTCTCTCAATCTCAATATTAGCTTTACTTCCATAAACGTTACTAAAATAGAACTCAACGCAATCTATCTTATTTCTTGGGTCCAAAACAGAAGAAATAGCTAGCGTTCCATTCACATGAAACTAATATGCATCGTACTTTTCGACCATATTTAATGCAATAGTTCTAACAATATCACAATCAGACGACATCCACTTAAATAACTTCAACTTAATTTCACAAACATGTCGAAAGAACAAGTTTGCAGTAGGGTATTTTTTACTAGAAAAAAGCTCTGTTACTTTGTAAAATATTCTCAATTTGTCACAAATAATGTTTGCCAACTTCCTATCTTTATCACTAGGCAAAGTAAACTTAAGTATATTATTCAAGCGTTCCAACCTCTTAAAAACACCTTCATATGGCAAAGCTGTCTCAAGCATCAAATAAGTATAATTCCACCTTGTCTTACAAACAAGAATCAACTTTTTAGAAGATGAAACTTTCAAAAACTTGGCTGCATCCTCAAACTTCTCTATCCTTTTAAGAGTTGATGCCCAAAATAAAATACAATCACGAATTCTTTCTAACCCTTCACCCATAAAATCTCAACCATCCTTGACAATCAAGTTTAATATATGAGTGTTATATCGCATATGCAAAAAGTTTCCACTTAATATAAGAGAATTGGCATCAAGCTTCTCATGTAGAAGGTTTATCATTGCATCATTTATTTTACAATTATCCACAACCATAGAAGAAATCTTGGTTTCTAGGCTAAACTCATACAAACACTCCTTTAAAAATTTCAATAGAGTCTCCTTTGTATGTGGGCATGGCACAAATATAAACCTATAAAATAAAATGATAAAAAATTTATTACAACTTAAATACAGAACACATAATGGTTCTCTAAGTAATTAATATTCAGCATGTATAAAGGAACAAATTACTAAACATGCAAATTACTATATCTATATATGGTAACCAAGATAAAGATTAAACAAAGTATTTGCATATAACATCTTTAAAAAACTTGATATTGTCAATAAGGAAGGAAACATGTTAAATCTAAGAAAATTAATTACCTTAGAATTCAATTTCTTAGAACCCAATCTCCATCAATGAAGTGTCAGGTCACAACCATGTATCCTTTCCTTTGGTTAGAAGCGATCCACATGTCTGTAGTGATAACAATCCTAGACCCATGATCCTTTAACATTTTTTTCAAGTTTGATTTTTCACTTAGAAATACTTTTAGGATACCATTTCTCAATGTATTATAAGATATCATCCTAAATTCATTGCTTAAACTCGCTACAAATCTTCTAAAACTAATGTGATTAACCATAGACAAAGGATACTCATGCATTACAATCATATTAACTAAGTCTGTTCTTGAGAACTCTTGGCTAAATTTGTAGGTTTACAATGTTTTTTTCTCATCAGACTTAGTCCCACTCTCAATTAATAATGTTTTTTGGCCTCCAACAAATCTTAAATGTTTCTTTAGACGATACTTGATCAAATGCTCACACAGATGTGAAGTCTCGTTCGTAACTTCAGCAGAAAGCTTCCCTTTGCAATGCTTATACTCAGTCTTATCAACACCTTTCACAATCACCAAAGTAAACTCTAGCCACGTAAGAGAAATACGCTTCTTACTTTTAGTTGCACCCTGATCACCAAAGTCTATAGCTGCAAGCTCCTCTTCTTCATGAGGTGGACTAGAGAAATTCTTTGTTGTATGATTCTCAGCTCCTTCCATTGGTTCCACACTTTCACTCACAATCACGAAATTAGCTGGATTTTTTACAAGCAACTCGTTTCTGACAGTGACAAACGACATACAAGCTCTTTAAATAGACGTGAGACGATGACCTTTGGTCTGGTGGTGCGCCTCTGTCTCTTTGAATAACAGATGCATGAGTATTGTTTTAATGGTTGATGACGTTAAAAATAATAAATGGTCTTTGATTTACCCCACTCTTTGATGGTAAATGACGTTGAAGAAATTCAATATTCACTCTTCTTTGATATTTAAATGACGTTGAGTGGGTGGCTGGGTGCTTTGTGAAGAGTGAAGAGTCTTAAAAGCACGCTGCACCTGGAACGTCCCTTTATGTGTTCTTAAAGAAATCTTTTCTGGTTGAATTCTTAAAAGCACGTTGCACGTGAAACAGTCTTCACAGTGTGAGTGTCTTTTCAAAGGCTTTGCAGGCTCAACAAATACATTCATGTTTTACCAATTAATATGCAGGCTTATAAATTATATAAGAATAAAGTGAGATATTAAGTTATGTACCGAAAAAATGAGTTAATAAAAACGGATCAAATATGAATATCTATCAGTTTGGGTTATTATTAGACCTATATCTAACACTGTGTATGTTTCAAGGGAATGGAAAGGAATTGGGAGTAATAGAAAGGAAATTAATTAAATTTCCCTTGTATGGTTAATTAATTAATAAAAGAAAGGAAAGTAAAAGAAAGTAAAGAGAGGGAAATTAAACCTCAAAATTTCCCTCTTAATCAAAAAAAAATTTCCGTCCAAATGTGGCTGGAAATGGAGGGAATTAAAAAAATTGACACAATTTTATCAAAAATACCCTTTTAAAATACCTCTTTATAAAAGACT
>JAOTAX010000197.1:16764484-16776813 GCA_025629825.1 Erythroxylum guanchezii
TGTCGAAAAATATGGATTTTTACAAACAGTTATATGCATGGGCAGATTTGTCAAATTTATATATTATTACCTAATTTTCCTTCTTTTCCATCTATATATCCAAACAATGGAAATTCTATTTCCTCTTACTTATTTTAAGAAACTCTAATCCAAACGAAGGAAATTAAATTTCACTTTTTTTCCTTTCCTTTCATTTCCTCATTTAAATTTACTCTCGTTTCTTTTACATCTTAGATTGCCATACACAGTGTAAATCTATATATATCCATTTTTCAACATCCATTTAAAATTTATTTTTTATCCTCCATATTCATTTTTTAGGATTGGATAGTACAGATATTAATCGGGTTGAAAACTCACTGTCATCCCTACACGGAGGAGATATGGAAAGAGAGAAATTTGGGAATTTACAATGATAGAATGTATTTAGATTTAGAGGCATTGAACTCTCTAATCATGAGGATTAGAGAGTTGCTCTTTCTTTCGAAAGAACTACCTATGTGTAGTGAACATGTAGTTAGATCTTGAAATCTGGGTTAGCCCGAACTCACTCACATGCAGTACAAAGAAAAAATAAGGGGAAAAGTGTTTAAACTGTTACCTTATGCCTTTTGGAGGAGCTAATCCGAAGAATGTTCACTCTGTGTCTGTTAGATGCCTGGATTCTTTCGACTCTATCAACTATATTGTGTGGGCTGAGGAAGAGAGATAAAGAGGTTAAAAGCGAGTAAACATCTCAGCTAAATCTAGTTGTTGCTGAACTCACAGATCGTAAAGGAAGAAGACAATTACCTCTTAGCGGAGAATCCTCTCTTTCTTTCTAGCCACGGAGAGGAAGGATATTGCCATCATCAAGCCTTAAACAGAGTGATATTACATTAGTAAGAACGGATAATGATTGAGTTATACAAGTTTCCATATCTTACCATAGTCAGACCAGTTTGAGGAGGAAGATCCCATCTGGAGCCCTAAAAGCTTCCCGAGCCTCCTTTTCGGTGAAAATTTTGTTTACCTGATTTGGGAATGTAGCCAACGTTATTACATCTATCATCGCACACTATCGTTTCCTTCCTTCTGTTGTTTAGCTTATCTTTATAACGTCATTTTGGAGTTGATTTTAGATGTATTAGTTTCTCCTGGGTACAGGAGGAGATGGTTTTTTTAATGTACTATTTTGTAACTATTTTTGTAAATTTAATTTTAAAAAACATATTCATGCACACCTAATTCGATGACACCACCGTGACACATGGCTCAAGTCCGTTGAAAAAACCCTAAATTGATGACGTGTCAGACACTAGTTGATTGAACATACATGTCATCAGAACAGAATTGTCCACGTCACCAAGTCGCATGCTCTTCTTTTGGAATTGTCATTTGCACCCCTGGAATCATGATTTCTTTCGCGGACAGGCCCTCTTCTTTTGTCCCCAGGCACGTTTTCTGTGTTTCTGCCGATGAAAAGGGTTGCTCTGCTTATTTAGCAGATCCGATCTTAGTTCTGTATCACGTTTATGCACTGAGATAAACCGCCAACTTCCAAAATGGGTATATTGTTTACGAAGATGTTCTCTTCTCTATTCGGCAACAAAGAGGCTAGGATCCTCGTACTTGGCCTCGACAATGCTGGAAAAACCACGATTCTCTGTAATGTTTCTTTTTTTTTTTTCTTTTCTTTTCTAATGGGTATTTGGTGGATTTTGATGGTATTGGCATTTTGACTTTCAATTCTATTCAGATCGGCTTCAGATGGGTGAAGTTGTATCCACTATTCCAAGTATGTATGTTTCTTCTTTATTTTCTTTACATTTTGTGTTCATTTGGTTGCTGGTAATTATGAATCTGGGGACTGAGGGAATTGGATATGATCACTTCTGTTATGTTACTTTCTAGTGTGTTCAAGAACTCAATTGTTTAAGTCTTGGTTGATTCAAAGTTTTGTGCTTTAGGAACTTAGTTAATGAATATACTAAGAGCTCAGTTCTGCACGTTGAACAAGCTAAACTCTAGTTTGACTTATTCTTTGTTGTGTTTATAATTTGATCAATCTGTTTTTCCAATGCAGCAATTGGATTCAATGTTGAAACAGTTCAATACAATAATATCAAATTTCAAGTATGGGATCTTGGTATGCTATTATATTTTCCCTCAGCTCTATCTTTTCTTATCACACAGTGATCGGCTACACATTCTCTTTTTGTGTGTGAGTGTGTGTGGATAAGTCCATTCACGTGCAATGTCTGTGGATTAATAAAGTTGTTTAGAAGATGCACGCTATTTTCAACCTTTTCAAAGATAAGCAGTACTTTGTATTGATGGAATTTGTGATTGTTTTCTTACAGGTGGACAAACAAGTATCAGGTAACGTGAGTCATTTGCTTCTTTCTCATATGTCGATGTCAACATATATCTTATTATTGGGAGAATCAGCTTTCTGTTGGTAAAAGAATTTCAATATGATCATTTATTATTTCTCTATGTTATATGACTTGCAAATGTTCTTCTTTTTTTTTTTTGAAAAGATGTGGGTATTCCATACGATATGTTACATGTTGTGTCACACAAGAAGGAACATAAATTAATAACAATACCAATGTTCACATTAGTTTCTTAATAGTTCATTCTCCAAGTTTTTGTTTGCGATCTTAAGCATTTCTTTTTTTGTAAGAAGTCTCTACATTCCATACTGATATCTATGCACAATGGACCATAATTTAATGTTCTTTTACTCCTAAAGCTTCTGACAATCAAGGAATTGTTTGCTTTTCACTTAGAAACAGTTGAGTGCTTTTTCCTTTCCCAATTAGATGTCACTTTTCCAGTGGCTTTCTATAATGAATGCATCTTAATTATTTGAATATTTGGGGCTGGCATTGGCTTGTTCTTTTTGCCCACAAGTTTTGAATATTCATCATTTTTCTAGGTTTAAGCTATTACTTTTCTTGTGTTATTTTTATGATTTTCTTTGTGAATCCAACTAATAATATGCTTTCCTTGCATCTTTGCATCTTTGACAGGCCATATTGGAGGTGTTATTTCCCCAACACTCAAGCGATTATCTATGTTATTGATTCTAGTGACATTGATAGACTGGCGATAGCCAAGGACGAGTTTCATGCAATCCTAGAGGTATGTGAAACTCTGGTTTGTTTGCCGGCTACAAGTGGTATAATTGTGGCCTAACCTTAAAAGCAAGTATGTCCTTTTTCATGATCTAAATGCTATAATAGCTTAGTAGCTATATACTTGAAATAAGGTGGTTGGTCTACCCTAATGTCTCTAGGTTTTTGTACGGGTGGCAGCTACACGCTGCAAGAATCTAGACTTCTGTTACCTCTTGAATTATGAAGTGCAAAAAATTGTCTTAAAAAGATCATTGATGGGATCTGAACTCATCTTAGGATTCCCCACAACCATTTTAAGATGTATTATCATTCATCCAATAATTTTGAATGTCTAACTGAGCTTATTGATAAAAGGATTTTGCAAGATTGTGCATACTACAAACAATAAATTGAGAAAAAGTATTATTTAGACTTGCCCATCCCTGGACATCATTATTGTGTATTATACTCTCCCTAATGAACAACAATTATTGGTCACTTTCAAAATGTACTTTGAATTGAGTTTATATATAAACATGTGAGGTTATGTGTAATGGAGTTGAATTGGTTTAGGAGCAGCACGAACACATGAAAAGGATCCCTTTTGGTTCTCCATTTTTTCCAACAAAAACGAAATAGTACAAAGCCTTCTATCTTGACATTTGTTGTAAATTGCAACATTGAATTTACAATTTTAACTGTTGAGAATATTGTAATAGGGTTATACACGTAATTCTCGATATTTATGTATATTATTCAGTGGGGAATTGGTAAAACTCAATTCACTCAGTTTCACATTAATATTAACTTGTGTATTTCTTTCAGACTATTGACAGTACAAGCTCATGTTTGTATTTTTCCACAGGAGGAAGAGTTAAAGGGTGCTGTTGCTCTCATCTTTGCAAACAAGCAGGTTCAGTTCTGCCTGGTTGTCTACTCTTTAAGATTTGTAGATGGCAACAAATGTTTACGTTAATTACATTTGGAAATTAACGGAGAAATAACTTGCATTTGGACTTTCTCTTGCATGTAAATTCAGGCATGTATCTTTTTATGATGCCTACAGAAAGGCTGTCATCATTTATTTTTGTGCGTTTGAAGATGATTTTTTCATATATTCAGGATCTTCCTGGTGCGCTTGACGATGCTGCCGTGACTGAGGCTTTAGAGCTGCACAAAATAAAGAATAGACAATGGGCAATTTTTAAAACCTCTGCCATCAAAGGAGAAGGCCTTTTTGAAGGCTTGGATTGGCAAGTTTCCTAGAAAAGGATCCCTTTTAGATCCATTGCCACAAACAGAATTATCGTAGCACATAGGAGAAATTGGAAAGATAAACAATAGCATTAGATATGTAGCTTTTAAATATATCAAGTTCAGTCCACAACTGGATGATATGGAAAGGAGCTTTCCTTTTCCCCTTGTCTCAAAATTTTCCAATTTGTTAGTCTTTGTAACGAAGAGTCCTAATTCAGTCTAATCTGTGCTGTAGGTTGAGTAACACGCTGAAGTCTGGAGGCAATTAACTTTTTACGGAAAGGATATCTTGGTCTCAATTTCTCGCAACAGAATTCAAGAAGGGTAACACTGCTTTGATGGTACGGTTGATCATAGAAGTGGTCTTCTAGTGTAGCAGGTTCGCTCTTTCATCTTAAAATGATTGTTCTTTGCTAATATACTTGTAAAATTTTGATTTCGCAACAAAATTCAGGAAGGTAACACTTGTTGGCAGTATGCTCTTCTAGTGTTGAAGTTTTGCTCTTTGACCTTAAAATGATTAATATACTCACAATATTTTCGTTAGAGATGCGACCAATTCGTTCTTCTGATTCTCTTCCTATGTCTATTTCTTTCCCACTTGAGCTTCTGTTCTCTGTTTTATGTAGAATGATTATGGTTTAATCTTATTGATTGCATTGTTCTATTCCTTCATGATATGTATGTGCCAACTTAATATTCATGTAAGAAGTTTGATTTTTTGGCCTTATCATATTGTTCTTATGGCACGAAAATCTGTAGTTTGATTTTTTGGCCTTACAATATTGTTCTTATGGCACGAAACTCTGTAGTTTGATTTTTTGGCCTTACCATATTGTTCTTATGGCACGAAACTCTGTAGGTACTAAAAACGTATAGAAATTGTTAAAAAAAACATAAATAAATGAAATGTTATTCAGCTGAGAGACTCATTTTACAGTTTAAGTGAAGGACAATTTCATTTGTTTTGAATTTACTAAGGGTTTTAAAATAAACGGACAAGAGACTTATTGTCTCGTATCACCCAAGCCAAATCGAAGTTAGATTCAACGCTTAGGTTATGTTTGGTTGGACGTATAATTTTTAATAGATAGAATGCAATAGAATGGATCATAATAAAATAAAATAGAATGTAAATAGATGTAATATTAAAAAATTATTATTTGGAAAGAACGTAAGGTTTTTATAATATAATATAGTAAAACGTTTAAAAGAAGGATTCATAATGTAATATAATGAAATGTTGTTTATCATTTTACGTTTTATTTTAAACCTCTCAAATTAGAGGTAGCTTATTTTTAATGTTTAAGATAAAATAAGATGTAATATGAAACTTCTTTTTTTATCTTATTTTATTCTATTTCATTTAAACCTTCTTTTACGAAATAATAATGATATTTTACTCTATTCTATTAATAACTACTCAATCAGCAAAATACTAGATAGACTACTTTTAAATAGCCTTCTCTGTTTATAAATTTTTATGTCATAAACTGAAAACTCAAAATCATTTTGGTAACGAATATTCATGTCGATTTACTTTAAGTTCCCTAAAGTTATCGCACAAAATGTGGCCAGTAGTCACTCCAAACCTTCATAGTCTACTCCATATCCCAGTGGTTGCGAAGGATCTTGCATAATCTTCAAGAGCATAGAATGATTAATTAACAGCCAAAATACATTGTAGGGATCAAAATATCATTGACTCAGTCAAACATTGTTGGCTATTAGATATTCAACAAAAGAATGCATATATTTGTGGATATAAAATTATAGAAAGACTGGTCTCTGAGGATGGCCAGGTTTTTATATTGTTAATTTTCCAAGGTTAAGTTTGTAATTCTCAATCTATAAAACCACCTATTAGCTTCTTTCTTGTTAATTCTCCACGTGGAACACCTGGTTAATTAATTATGAATCATTTGACGATCCCAAGGCCAACTGATCGAAGTCAAATGAGCTACATGGAAGAATAATGTATTTGTTGTAGTAAACATCTTATACATACAATCCGGACTCGATTTTTATAAAATTTAGTTAGTTTTTTATTTTTTCAACAGCACTTAGCAAAATGTATCGAGGCAATAAGAACTTTTATAGATTTATTCACTATATACCAAGCAAAGCTCCATAATTGAGTGGATGAGTGTAATAATTTATTACTTTGCCTCCCATTTTGGTATCGAAAATAAAGATTTGTATCTTCTCAAGAAAAAACAAATTAAACATTTTTCTCCAATATTTTCTTTTTTATTTTGGTATAATATATTGTTTTACCTTAAATTCCGACTTGTGATGTATGTGTAAAGCATGCAGAAAGCCTAAAAAATGCAAGCATGGAGCTTCAAAGTCTTAAATGTCTACTGTATTCTATTCCGCACAATGGAAGTCGCCGTCCGTTCAATATGGGCTTGCGTAGAAATCTCTCTACAGTTAGCTGCTCCAGTGGGATTCTTTTTTTCTCATTGACCCACATGAAAGAAGTATTAATCATACAATAGCAAATTGTTTTAATTCTTCTTACAGTCAAGAATGGGGCGCTCTACAATATCCACATACCTTATCGTCATATGTGATATATTGTAAATATCAAGACTGGAATTTGAGACTTCGCAATATTCTGATCAAGCAGTTGTTTTTGACTCGAAAATATGTTTGACTGCTGCAAAAGATTGATTTTTGTTTAGCAATTAGTGCCATTTGGACTCAGGTTGACGAGTAATCATAGGCTTGATGCAAAGACCAATTAATCACGAGACCCATTTAGAAGACTAAGAGTAACAAATGAACATGTCTTTTGCATTTATAACTGCCAGTCATCCAAGCTTTAACGCATAATTTAGTTTATGCACTTATTAAAACTGAATTTCTGAAGTAAACGGAGACACTAATAGCAAGAAAAAGAACAAGATCCAACTATCCTTGTCCAAAAGCATATATAAGTTCGTACATGTATATATATGTTGTGAGCATCAAAAGGAAACGTTTTGTGTTGCTTCACCGTTATACTTGATTCATTGTTTTATTTAAGTATATAATTATTTTAAAAAATCATTTGGTAGTAACATTGAAAATATGTTCAAGCTAGTCAATCGGCCTACACTTGGATTATTTTGTGTTTTCCAAAAAAAAATGAAAAAGTACAGTAATTCAAGCTTAGCTAGAGATGGTATGCTACATTTAATGTTCACTTTATAGCGGACCATAAAGCTTAATTTTTTCAGCTAAAACGCGACAAAAGGGTCGCTGTAGACTCCAACATTTTGACGGAATCACAAAATTAATCCTGACATTTTAAAGAGAACACTCATAATCTAATAATTAGAAAAGTTAAGGTAAAAAGTGACCATTTTGCTCTCAAATGATGAAATTTTACATTTTAGATTAGTATTTATTTCAAATGTAATTTAAAAGGGATAGACTGATAAAATTTTAGGTTACACAACAAAAGCAAAATTTCCTGACCCCAATCCCCTCCTATTCGAACATCGTCCGAGTACTTGTGACAAAATTACTTTTAAAAGTAAGTGAAACGTGGTGAACTATATTGATTCTTGATGTAATAACAATTAAATCTAAATTAATTACAACCATATATATTCATCTTTTTTAAAGAATATTTGGCAGACTAAATCTCAGATCTGGTTGGTTTGCGTCCTCAATCCAACACGTCTGACAGCTACCTGAAGGCTACTTCCAAAAGTCACAGGATTGCTTCTCGTGGAGCCACCTTGTGAAACAAACAAAAGACTAAAGGAGTATGATAAAGTTTAGGCTTTTATTGACCAAATTGTGTAAACAAATCATTCATAAAAGCGGTCCAATTGACTAGCCGGAAACTTCAACATTTTTGTGATTAATTAGAGCCATTGACTAAACTGTTTTGTTGTATGCATTCAACAACAGTACAAGGCATGTGTTTGGCTCAAAGGTTTCCCTATCAAAACCACCCTGTTTCAAAATTCGAAAATGAAGTATCCAAAATGTGATCCACGTAAAAAAGTAAGCAAAACAATTATTTCGAGTTAAGAATTAAGAATTAATTTTAATTGTATATTCACTAATATTTAATTATATTTTTAATAAATTATTTAATACTGTGATAATTTATAATAACATTCATTTATAAAACTGCGTGACTACGACTTCTAATAAAACATATATACATTTCTTTCGTCTGACTCGATTATACAGATTGTGGCAGCAACAAACTTTGCCCACATCAACTTTAGTTCATGGAAGAGGTGTTGCACGTTGCATGCATAGAGCAGGCATTTATATATTTATGTTATTGTTTAGTATCAATGCGTGCGAAAATGGCTCTGAATATAGCATTACCTCTTTTATTTTATGGTTCTTTTTTTTTAGGGGTTTTCTTTTATGGTTCTTAAATCTAGTTATTGCATAATTTTGGGGGAATATATTTATACTATAAAAGTATAGTAATCATACCTATCACCCATGATGTGACGTACAACTATGGCGGAAGTTCCCTTTAACTCTTTGTTTTATAACGTAAACCAAATTAATGGGTTATCTTGATTACCTAATTACGTGCACGTTGCAACTTTTACTGTATTTTAAAGAGATGAATGGCAGGAATTGTACGTTTCTAAATTTTTAATAAAATCCCTGTGTTTGAGTGATATGTGAAAAGAATCCTACACAAATCTTTACTGTTATTGGATGCGATTCCTTGGTTTTACTTTTACCTCTTCAAGTGAACAAGAATTAAGACTGCTTGGCGGCCATCACCTAAAGGTTGGTAAGCTCCAGCCACCAACAGCTCCTACCCCTTGTCAACATGAATTCCTCTGAAAGTTCTCAGAGGAAATGAAAGAACAAGCAGCAATAAATTTGTATTACATACGAGTTAATAGATACCGCTTTACTAATTCACAAATTGTCACGTGGTATCGCTTAATTCACACATGTCAATATCGTCTAAAAGTCTTAAATCTCCCAGTTTTGGAACTTTTACCCCTATGACTTGTACTATATTATATTTATATATGCACATATATGTTATGATGAATTTAATTACTCTATTACAATGACATGTCTTCAATTACGAAAAACATAAAAATAATTATTAGAAATATATTTGTAAGAAATGGAATTTACATATAGTTCATGTGTTTGAAATAAAATCTAGTGTAATATTTGATCTTAGGAATTCAATTTATTATCTTAAACTATTTTCTAATTTTATTTATTTTAATAATATTAAATATGTAACTTATAATTAATATGTATAAAATTTTGAAAGTGTATTATAAACTTAAAACATCTACTTTAAAAAGTCACATGCACTTAATAATTATAAGAATTTTTTAAATTATGTTTCTTTTAGTTATTAAATTCTTATTTGTTGTAGACACAAGCAAAATAAATAAACACGATTTAAATTTTTATTACTAAATACTATGTTATTAGGATAATTATAAAAGAAAATTTAAATTTATTCATCAAATATTAATATTTAATTTAAATAAAGATTCATGCCTACTTGAATTAAATATAATATTAAAAATGTAATATATTTATCAAGTTAAATCATTATTAAAGTCCAATAAAAATAACTTTTTATGAATTATTTATTAGAAATTTTAAAGTTATATTGTACCCAGAATTAACACGTTTTAAACTTATAGACTTGACAAGATTATTATGATTAAAATCTCTAGTATAATATGTATTAGTATTTTAGTTATTATTTAGTTTCATGGGTATTTTAATAGAAATATAATGAAACAAGCATGATGATTTCTTTCAAGTAAGTTCTCCATAAAATGCTTTTGAGTTCTGTATGTCAAGTATACAGAGCTTAAATCGATTTAATTATTGAACTTAAGTCCTAAAAACTAACTGGGTATTTGATTGGTTTGAGCCTTAATATTTAAAAGAAATGCACAAAAAGATAAGGAATAACGAGAACTACTTGTTCAAAGTTGTTGAATCTAAGCTTTGAACGAGAACAAAATTATACTTGTCCACAAAAACCAACCGAGATAGTAAAAATGAGCCAGCGTCCCTTACCTAGTCTACCAATATCTATATGGCATGTACTTTGGTCGAAAAGCAACCCAAGATACAAACAAAAGCAGGACAAAGACCACGAAAATATCAGTAGTTTATACAATGACGCAACAGGAAAGAACTAAGAAAATTCCACATATGGGGACGTGACACCATGCGCCCCTCTTGCATGGCTGCCATGCCCCTCTTGTATCAATGACTATTATCCACTCCCCCAAGTATGACTCTGAAATTTTTGCTATATAAGTCTCGCATTAATCGCTCGCTTGCTCTCAAGCTTTCCTCTCCTGTCTAAAGCCAGACACTAGAGAAAGCCCTCAAACTTTCTTCAAGTCTTCAGCTCTCTCAGAGTTATCTCATCATTCAAACTGTTTGTTTAGAGCAAGAAAAATAATGGCTTCTTCAGTTCTTAGATCCAGCTTTCTTCCTGCAATCCATTCTCGCGATGGCCATTCTTTTGCTTTACACAAACTCAATGCTATGGCTAATAGAAATATCTCAGCTAATGATCCAAAGGTTATTTTCGTGACATTCATAGTTGCAAAAGAATCTTTTTTTTCTTGTCTTGGGAATCATTGTGTATATTATATTACTCTTAATGTGATAGAAAAATGAAAATGCAAGACTACTTGGTGTTGATACAAAGTTTACAGCCTGAAGCTTAAGTCTGTTTCTTCTGTAACTGTTTTCAGTCCAATGGCGTAAAAGCTGTCTTGGACAAGAGTGCAAGAGATGACAAGAACACTTTGCCAGTGCAAACACGACAGAAAAGATCACTCGACTTTTCTGGGAACAAGCCATCTACCCCAGTCCTTGACACCATAAACTATCCCAATCACATGAAGAATCTCTCAATTCAGGTACTTTGATATGAGTGTGTTAACTTAAGTCTTGCTCTAATAATCGGATTAGGAAGACTAGTTCTGACCTCATTTAAAATTTTCATTAGTCTTTATTTAGATGCAAGAGTGGTTTATGTACGAGAATGGAGCACAAGGGTGCTTTATTCTTGTATATCTTTATTCCTAATCGATATGGTAAGTAACAACTCTAATAAGAATTCCATTAATGTTCCGATACTTTAGGAGCTTGAGCTATTGGTTGATGAACTGCGAGAAGAGATAGTATATACTGTATCAAAGACAGGAGGCCACTTGAGCTCAAGCTTGGGAGTGGCAGAGCTAACAGTGGCACTTCACCATGTATTCAACACACCTGAAGATAAAATCATTTGGGATGTCGGGCATCAGGTTAACTTATTCTTTCAGCTGATTTCCTCTTTTATTTACTTACATTGACTAGTTCTCCATATTTTCGAATAGACAGCCTTGTCTAACTAGATTTGTTCCTGCAGACGTATCCCCACAAAATTTTGACCGGAAGGAGATCAAGAATGCACACAATTCGACAAACGTTTGGCCTTGCTGGATTCCCCAAGAGGGAAGAAAGTGAACATGATGCTTTTGGTGCTGGCCATAGTTCTACTAGCATATCTGCTGGCTTAGGTAAAACAAGCCATCATTAAATCTTTTTCTGGTTGTTCTGATGTTAATGATATACTTTGAGTCAAGCATAGTTCTTGATCACTAACATTTGCCTATGCACACATTTCAGGTATGGCTGTTGGTAGAGATTTATTAGGAAAGAACAACCATGTAATTGCAGTGATCGGAGACGGTGCCATGACAGCAGGACAAGCATATGAGGCGATGAACAATGCGGGCTATCTAGATTCAAATCTTCTTATCATCTTAAATGACAATAAACAAGTTTCTTTACCCACTGCTACTGTAGATGGCCCTGCACCTCCTGTTGGTGCTCTCAGCAAAGCCTTGACAAAGTTACATTCAAGCAGAAAGTTCCGACAACTGCGTGAAGCCGCAAAGGTTAATCAAATCATACAAATTTCTTGAGAAAACCTTCAAATAT